>JACWIL010000016.1:688781-723781 GCA_018132145.1 Boehmeria nivea var. tenacissima | reverse complement strand
GATCCAAAAGAGAGTACTTGGGTTCTCCCAATAACTAAAAAGTGTATCATGCCTGAATCTAACTGGGGCTCGCGATGGTGGAGAAACTGGCTCGGAAGGGATTCTAGTTGTAAGATATCTAATGAAACCGTCACTGGAATTGAGATCTCATTCAAAGAGAAAGATATCAAATATCTGGAGTTTCTTTTTGTATATTATATGGATGATCCGATCCGCAAGGACCATGATTGGGAATTGTTTGATCGTCTTTCTCCGAGGAAGAGGCGAAACATAATCAACTTGAATTCGGGACAGCTATTCGAAATCTTAGTGAAAGACTGGATTTGTTATCTCATGTTTGCTTTTCGTGAAAAAATACCAGCGGAGGGTTTCTTCAAACAACAAGGAGCTGGGTCAACTATTCAATCAAATGCTATTGAGCATGTTTCCCACCTCTTCTCGAGAAACAAGTGGGCTATTTCTTTGCAAAATTGTGCTCAATTTCATATGTGGCAATTCCGCCAAGATCTCTTCTTTAGTTGGGGTATTTTTCCTTGGGATTTGGAAAGCGAGTAAACAAAAGAAGGTATGACAGATCGTTCTCCAATAGTAAAGAAGTTACCGAAAGCTAGAAATATAGAAGATTCAGCTACTGGAGCTCTTGGAGTTTCAGAGCTATCTTGCCCGGTATTGGCTTTGGAGTTCCTTCCCGAGTTAGAGGAATTCCTGATAGCCAAAGCAAAAGAAGCTTAATCCGCATTGACAGGAGATGGAGCTGAGCTCTTTGCAGGATTACCGGACTTGAGATCGAGAAGAACACGAAAGATAGCAGTTCCTCAGCTACTGGAGTTAGCGAGTCCGAAGTTAAGGTTCTTGGAGTCGTTGACTCCTTTTAGTGGACTACTAAGAGCATCATTGGACCGATAGCTGACAAGCAAACCTTCCCTTCTGATGTTGAATCTATCGCATTTACTGGATAAAGATGTGACAGCCATAGTCCTAGCAGTAAGCTATGTAACTCAGGCAGTTCGAGCAGGAAAGATTCTCCTTTCTTTTTTGTGGGAAAAAGTACCTAAGACCCGAGAAAAGTCCTTAGTGGATAAGAAACTATTCCAATCCCAGGAATATATACACCAATAGACTTCTATTTTGAATCTGTTAGCGCTGCCCTATACCTGTACTTGTCTACGGATAAGAAGTAGCCGCGTAAGAATACGTTGATAGGGCTATTTCCCTTGCCCGCGAACCCTCGAATCCGATATCTCCGCTAGCCTCGCTTGCCCATCGCTACTCCCTATAGATAGAATCAAACTGGAAATCTCCTAAATAAATTGTTTGAACTGGCGTCTTCAGTTCTTCCGGCCTTGGCTTTCCACGCTTTCAGGTCTTTGTGTTCGATTTCAAGGTTCCGAAGGAATACACGTATGACCGGTTTAGAATCTTTCTAGCCCTCCCGACCCTAAGGGTCCTTTGGGACGCTATGGCGTCTGAGAGAGCTGGTCAACGACACGTCTACCGTCTTCAAAGCCTCCCCGACCGACCCCAAAGGAAAGAAACTACATCTAAGTAAACTGGCTGGCTTGATCACTATCTTTCCCTTGCTTCTAATCCAGAGGCTTACCCTGCAAAATAAAAAGGAAAAGCGGGGGATTTAGATATTATCTGAAGAGTGAGTGCTGGACTTTTCATATTGAATCACAGCCATTTCCCCTCTTTCTTGGGAAGAGAGGATAACACTCCGGGGAACAAGCCTGAGCACTGATGCAAGCTGTCCATCATTAGATTGTTCTTTTGGTTTTATAAGGGCCGGAGCCTAGCTTTCTATTTAATTCTATGATTCGGAACAAGAAGCCAATGTCATAGTAATAGTAACAAAAAAAGAAAAATTCTAATTGATTGTGAAATACTTCACCTTTACCATGGATGAAATCTATGGAAAAGAGGGCTTTTAACCCCTTTTTCTATGATAATAGAAACTAATATAAAATGTTTTCTTTTACGCTTTCTTTTTTTTGAACTAACTACTGATTTCCTCCTCCAAAGACTCTGCTAAGAGACCCTTAATAAGATTGAATGTTTGATTTAAACTCATTCGCAACGGAGTCTACTTCGTCGTCAGAAGTCAACGAATGATCGGAGTGCCAACCGGCATACTGACGAAACTTCGCTTCGAGGACCTGCTCGAAGTAACTCCAAGCATCCGTCGAAATATTTTTTCCCTAAATTTCTGTTTCGAAAAAGGGCTCCAATAATACCCCGATTTCAAACGAGTCCTTTCGGCGCCAGAGCCATAGCAAGACCACACACTCTTCCAGAGTTTTCTTTCAATCTTATCTAACCATTGATAAGATCTAGACCAGAGATGACACGACGTCGAAAGTCAACCTGACCGCTTGCTTTCTCTCCGAAAGGAATCGGAGATACTTTCTGGCGGACGAGGTCATGGCACCGGGACATCCGACCATATATAAGAAAGTTTGATAATAGGTCTTTCCGATCCGGCCTAAAACACATGGCTGGAGGATCAAGGAAACTCTCAACGGGGATTGAGAAGTCAACTCTCGCCCTGTACTGTACCACCACGCGCAATAAGCCAAACAAGCTTTAACCCGAGAAAAAGCTTTTTTGTCAGCAAGCCGGTGTCCTCATCGAGCTTCAAATCGAGATCGGTGGCAAAGCGCTCCACATGACCCCAATCCGGAGAACACGAAGACACACGCATCAGACCTATATATATGATAACAAATGATTAATATTCCACCCTAACCAAACCGGAAATGGGAGTGGTAGGATACCACCGGGAGAGAACGCCACAAGGATGTGGCGATACCTGTGTCTATTATAATGAGGACTCACGTGCTCTGGTTTTGCAGAATATCTACGAAAACCAGCTTCACGAACTCTCATAGAGAGCTGCAAAGACGTCAGTCCAAGATTTCGAAACACCGGCATCCATGCAATCGCCGGATGATTTCCCATCTCCTGACAAATATCTTAAGTGAGGTGGACTTTATCCATACCGTACTGGCAGGTACGATGAGCTTCCTTAAGAATTCCAATCGGACCGAAGCGCGCTCTATTGCTATTCCGGATAGCTGTTTTATGCTTGCTACTTCTTCCTTTCGGTTCATTGTCTGATTTTGCTATTCGCCCCGCGTCCTGCTGAAAACTTTGAAGGACAGAATCTTAGTCCTAGACCACAGCCGCTGTTTATCCCGAATCAGATTGGGCTGAAGAAGGCAACCATAGTGATATGAATGTCCAAACGACTATAAGTAAAAGGGTCGCGCCAAGCCCGTGGAATGGTTGAAGGTAGCTCTCGCTCGCATGTGCGTTCCTCTAGTACTTCCTCAACAGCTGAAATCGTAGAAGGGAGGAAAAATGTAATTGACTAGCTCGATGTAATTGAGTCTATCTTCTTTCAGGATTGGAAAGGGATTAGGCATTTTTTCTCTTTCTAGTCGCTTCGATTGGCATTACATTGCTTGTCTAGCAAGATTTAAGACAGTTCTTTCATTCACTATCGAAATAGTAAGACATCTTTAATAGAGTCTAGATAGAGTCACTAACATCTATCGGTGAGGCTTGGTCTTACTCTAACTCCTTCTTACGTCAATCCAACCTTGGTTGACACCACCTTAGCCTGTCTGGCTTTCATACACTCAATTGACCGACTTCTTTTAACTTCCTTTCTTTCAAGCGGTCCGACTGAATCGGGTGCCCTGCCCTATCTTCCTTCTTCGGAGTGAGGGGAAATGTAATTGACTAGCTTCAACTTGGTCCATAAAGAAGAAAGATGGTGTTGACAGGCTAATTGCAAAGATCCCTAAATATCCATTTGAAAAAAAAGAGATGAATAGATAGGGCGGAGCCAGCTGAAGGAAGGTCGCGTGAGCGCCCCTGCAATCTTTCTAAAGCAACAAGCGAGAAAAGCCCTTTACTAATAACATAGAAAGGGGCAAGCCAAAACCCCTACTCCTAACAAGTTGCTGAGTTCGGCTTTCGGGGCTACCTACTTTAGGGCTTATGTAATATATAAAGAAGAGCCCTCTGAGGGCCTTTTTTTGTTTAAGGACTGCTCGCCTTTTTGGAATAGAAGGAAGTGGGATAGCGGAGGTGATTTCGGTAAACCGATGCATGAGCTGAGGCTCCCATGTCCCGCCGACCCTCCGAAAAAGTAAGGTCGTAAAACGGCTCATAGGGAGTCAGAAGCAAGCAGAGGTAAAGGCGGGTCAAACTCACAGAAGCAGAGGGGGAGACACATTCATGCCTGTCCGTTTCTGCCGGGAGATCCGCTAGTGCTTCTCTCCCCAAACAAGCCGGAGAGTAGGACTAGGTCTCACCGGCTATCTTTGATTGGGTTGCTCTACGTTCCATCTCTGGATTAGGTTGATGGAACCAGGTCTCCATTAGTTTGACGACTTGTGGTGGCGACTTAAATTCACCGTTTGGTCTAACCGGCACGCCTTGAATCACTCACAGTAGTTACTGCTCTCGCTCGTCTTACCAGCCCCTTCGCTACCGCTTTTTGGGACGACTAGACATATATTTTTTTTGAAGATAGCCTGTTCGGACTGGTTACTGACTCGGTCGCTCAATGAACCGAAGCCGCATTTGGTCCTTAAGCGAAAGAATCTTTTTTTGCTCCGAAATGCCTATCCACTGATTATTCCTCGCGAATGGAACGATCGATCGAGCGATGTAATGACTGACCGACTTACACCGGCACCGGGCCTGCGAGCTTGCCCATGTCTCGCGCATTGAAGGTCTATTGTTGCATTCGTGGTGGTAGTTGAAGGAGCCCATACATGAGCGGAAACTTCGATATTCAACGACTAACGATAGCTTATACGCTCGACGAACCCTTAACTAACTAACTCCACCACCATATTCGAACGTGCACAAACCTCTGTAAAATAGAAGGCTTACCACTGTCCTATATTCGAAGTAAGTTGACATCGAAAGTGAATCCTTTTCGATTTCGGCTCCGCATCGGGAAACGATACAGATAGGAATAAGGGTAGGATGACTAATCACTTAGATTCCTCAACTAACCCTCACAACCACTTCTATCTGGACTCGGGCCCATCTGCACGCCCATATCTTATCTGGTCGACATCCTTTTTGTCCAGAGAACACCGAACATCGAGGCGAGGTGCCTTTCGTCTAGGTTTAAATAAAAAGAATCCAGCTCGGCCGGAAACGAGAATATAAAACTATGGAATCCATCAATTCCTACCTTTTTTTTATGTTCTCAGAAAAGAAAATGCCGCGAATAGTCTCCTCGGGGACTTGGGCAGGTCGCGGTTCAAGGGTGAAAGCCAGTGGGAGCCCGAAACGACGTTTTAGGGAATTCCAGAAGGGTAGAGCACGAACCCTTCTTCAAACGGACCTTCATTCTATGATTAGATTCGCAACCAGGGAACCGAAAGAGGCAGGTAAGGGTGGACCGAACTAGCGCTCGTTTAGGATGATTTCTCAATTCTAGCCGATTGTTCTCGAGTCCGCGCGATGAAGCAGCATCCTCGAGCTCGAGAACCCCTGTCTAATATGTTCCAAACCCGGAATATCAAAAAGTAAAGTCAGAGGGCTAAAGCAGACTGGGGCCAATTACTCGAGAGTGGGGCTAATAAGAAAAAAAATGGGTTGTAACTAAAGTACTTCTTTAACTGAACTGGTCATTTAGTAAAATTGTTCAAAAATGTCCTCACAGCCTCCACGCGTAAACGTATCCCCTTTCCCGTGATGATGCTTTGTTAACCTCCCTCACTGGGGGTCTGCTTGTAAGAAAACCCTGCATGGAATTGGTCCCATAAAGGGTAGTACCCGAATCAATCCACCATGTATAAGTAGATAAATAAAAATCAAGCAACCAGGCACCAGGGCATAGTGATTACATTCCTTCACTCCTTAAAAAACCGAAGCTTTGAACCAAAGTATCACATGACGGCGAAATCACTCACGTGCAGTTCGTTCAATGAATCTATGTTCAGAAAAAAACTCAGCTCGCTACAGTCCTATACCTATAACCAAGCAGTCAAAAGAGGGTAAGAACTAAAAGCTGTCCGATCCAATGCAATCTCATTCACTACAATTTAAGGGAATTTCCTCCTGGACTCCACATATAAAGAAAGGTAGGACTTCCATTTAACCTCAAAAAGTGGCTATTGAGCAAAGATTCATAAACGAATCCTTCGAAGACGGGGAGTATGAAATGGGTCTAACCTCGTCTGTTTAGAGAAGCGGCTTCCAAAGCTTTATGATCGAGGTAGTGCTCCTTGCTTACCATGGAGCAGGGGTGTCAATCTACAGAAATGAAAATCATAGATCTAGGCGTATATTCTATTAGTTATTCCATGGCAGGTTTTTGTTGCTAAAAGGGCAGCTTTCTCAAGTGATTCATGGAGTACAAGGTACTGGTCTTCTGTGAAATGAAAGCCCTTGATCATGATTGGAGTCCCGATATCGAGTGGTTCCCTATTTCTGTGTTGAAGGTCCTTCTTTTTTTATTTCACCCGCTCGATCCAAAGAACACTAGGCACAAGACGCTTCACTTGTGAATAAGATTTTTCCTGTGGAGAATTACGGGAGGTCGCTTTGAAAACGCTGCCTTCGCCCATTCCGGCGCACTAAAAAAAAAGGACTTCTTTCATTCGATCCTCTCAAGAACCGCCTTCTTGTTAGTCTCTTAAGTGCATGACTATCAATCTCCGGGGCCAACTGCACGCGCCGAAGGGCCCTCTTTTTCCTGGTCGATTCTTTATTATAAAGTTGGTTACACAGATTCCATTGGAAAACGAGTGGTGTTCTTAGACTCTGCTTTGCTTTGTCTTACCGATCGATTGTATCTCAAGTGCCTACTCTTTCTCATTTCGGGGAACCCTAGTTCTTCACTTCATGTCTGTATGCCTTTCGGTCCCTGTTTGAGATCGCATTGGATCAGGAGTAGCTGGCTTCTACTTTCTCTGTGGTTCGGTTGACCGTGGTTCCCTTGGTGTGACCATGCGTGTAGAGAAAGGCTTTCTGTGGCATAGCTCTTATCTCTTTGACCTGAGACTGGCATTTGGATTTTCTTTTCTTTCTTTTTGGAAGGATCCCAGCTTTAAGTCAATAAGGGCAGGTTTAAGAGGCTGGGGAACTCAATTCAATCTTTCCTGTCTCAGAAGTAAATTCCAATAACTACGGGTAAGGATCTATTAGCAAAAAAGGGAAGGAAGGTGGCCCCATAGCAGGACTTTGATTCAGCATACCGCCATCCCCCCGGAAGAATGCCATGTTGCTGTAGGCGATACAACGTCCGACATGCCGCCATCTCTTCTACTTATTCTGGAAAGGTTGAAGCTACTAGAGAAACCGGGATAGCTTAAGCCTATAGTTAAATATGAGTTGGAGTGAGGCTGGAAACCTAAACCTTAGCTGAGGAAGGTGGGACTCCAAATGATGCTTTAGAAGTCTCACTCTTTAAGTAGTCTACATCATCAGAAAGTACTCGTGAAATAGGAGCTGGCTCGGCATCTGAAAGTCAAGGTTTAGAATCAGACATGGGAAACCATTCCATCGGCGTCATCTAACCACGTTAGCAATCCAGAATAACTAGAAGCTCGAAACGACCGGTCAAAGGAATTGATCCGTTTAGTTCAGTTCTTCTCCTAGTTTTATAGCACACCCATGTAGAGGGATATTTCTGACGCTAAGCGCGCTGCATCTCCTGTCCAAGTGAAGAATATCTTGTCCAAGTCCTTAATTTCAACCACTTACAAGTTGAGAGATCTTCCATTCCCAATGGCAGAAGAAGAGGATGTGCGTGGACTATCGAGCACTAAAGAAGGTGACGGTGAAGAAGAAGTATCCGGTCCCGGCAGACCTCTTCGATCGGCTATCGAAGGCCTGCTACTTCAGTAAGTTGGACTTGTGTTCTGGCTATTGGCAAGTCCGGATTGCAGAAGGCGACGCATGATCCGCAATGGGCTGGACGGGTGGAAAGGATGATGGCATTGCTGGCCAACTCGTATTATTGGCCCAAGATGGCGGAAGACGTGGAGCTGCACGTCAAAAACATGCATGGTGTGCCAACTCGATAAGACGGAGAAGAAAGCAGCGGGCTTACTTCAGCCCTTGCCGATTCCTGAGCGGCCATGGCAGTCCATCTCAATGGACTTTATCTCCGTTGGTTGAAGGGATGCGCTCTGTGGTGGTTGATCGATTCTCCAAGTATGCGTCATACCCGCACCGCATGCTTGCCCGGCTGACACGGCAGCCACTCTTCAAACATGTGGTAAATCCTTAGGCTTTACCTGGAGTTTCAGCGTTCATTCATTTCGTTGATTAAGAAGCTGTTGTTGAATAGTCCCTTTCATCGCCCACTGGTATTGAAATGATAAAAAAAGGAAAGTACAGGGTCCTAAGGAAGTCATACAAGCGAACTAAAGAAAGTACATCAGGTTGGTTCCTAAGGAAGTCAACTCAACATTCAAATAGTTCCTTCTGAATAAACTGCTTCGAAGTCTTCTATAGTACTATTGAATTCAAATTCTCTACAATCCCCTACTCCTCCTGCTAAGACCTATAACAAGAGGAAATTCTAAGCGTTAGCACTTGTTAGTCCTTTGTCTAAGTTACCTGTAGGCGAGTGATCACTGAACAAAGTAACTTTCAGCTATAGAATGAACTGAATAAGAAAAGCTTGAAGCTAGTAAAGGAAATATAGGAGTGGAATTTTAAGTAACTATTGAATTGACTTAAGATGGCACAGCAGCCAATCCTACATCAGATGGTAAGGTTTCTGCTACAGCTTGTAAAGGAACTATAGAATATAGAGTGTAATTGTAAGTAACTGGTGGGACTAGAGCAGCTACTGCAGTACTTTCATATGTAGATACTGAATGGTAGGCGTATGACGCCCATAAATGGCACTTTTTTTCCAATCAATCATTCTCAATTTAACTTATCTCTCGCGGAATTCTTCATTTTATGAAAAATAAAGGAATTATGGAAACTTACCAACAATTAGGTAAAGTCCTTGAAGGACTTAGTTTTGCTTCAATGTCAGAACGCTTTCCTACAAGGGAGGAGGCTTGCTTAGAATATAAGATTGTTTTATGAACTGGTTAGAAATTTTACCATAGAGATAGAGGGAAACCTCGCAGTTCTATTCAGGAAGAATGGAATTAAGGCTCGACTAAAAGTCAAGGACCTCTGGAAAGTCAATTTGATCCCGAATTGATAGATCTGGGCAAGGCTTAGTATCTAGCCTGATTTTTTTGCAGGTAAGACTATCTTCATGTCCTTCAAGGGGACCGTGTGGGTTATACTAGGGCATTATCTGACTGTGAATAAGTGGAGACCTGATTTACGGCCATCGGAGGATGACATCTCAACCACCTCTCTTTGGGTAAGATTCCATAAAGTCCCAGTGGAGTCGTTCACGATATACTAGATAGATGGGCATCGAAAAGAGGCTTGTCCTTTGAAGAAAGTGGTTGACGAAGATACCGAAAGTGGCAATCCCACCGCCTTTGCAGCAGCGACTCCTGGCACGGCGGAGAAGGCGAAGAGGGGTGCTACCTTCAGTCTTAATGAGCAATGGGTGATGATCAGACTGAATGCGAGGGAGATGAAGAAGAGTGCTTTCTGGGTTCCCTCCATTCTAAGTTGGAAAAGGTTCTGTCCAGTCTTTCCTTGATCTTGGCTAATCCCTGCCTCTTGTTGGTCCAGGTGAGAGATGGTCCTTTGAACCCAAGGTCCATGAGAAAACATTCAAAAATCATTCTTTTTTTCTATTCTTCTAGTGCATACTAGCGGGCCTCTCCTTTTTTCACTAGCTCCCAATCTTTCATTAAAGTCGCCGGTGACAAGCCATGGGATATTTACATGAGGACTGATGTTCGTTATTTTCTTTCTTGCCAAAGCATTTCTTTGAGTCTGGGAAGATGGCTAGCAAAACATAAATAGCTGAAACCATTTTTTTCTCTAGAAATTGCATCTTTCAGTGAATGCTTTGATATGAATACACCACTGACACTTGTGCCTCGTTCCACAGTACCCGGATCCCTCCTGAATTGCCATTAGCAGGGACCTTCATTTTAGTTGAATCCTAGTCTGGATGCAATCCTAGCTGCTTTCTCCCCGGATACTTATGGTGTGTGGGTATCAATAGATCTATTATAGACCTAGGAAAAAAAGAAAGGGCTATCTTACTCTTTCTAGGTCCTAGCTGGATGGGTAAAATTCACGTATATAAAGGAGCTACACGCCCTGCTGGTCCCCTTTCCTGCCTTAAGGTGTGTTAGAAGGAATGCTTACTAGGGTCAAGGTTTAGGAGTTATTCTTCTCCCTCAGAAAGTAGCTCCCTGCCCTACCTTCCCTGACTAGCTAGTTTGGTTGGTATCTATGGATACCTCCTTTTCGGCTCATACATAAAGGCCATCCTTGAGTTCGCTGCTAAACGAAGACGGGAAGGGATAGCTGAGGGGGGCAAAAAGATCGATTCGGTTTGGACGCTCATCTCAGACAGCTGGAAAGGCTGACAGAGACCGTTTCATAGTCAGAAAATTAGGAACTCCTATCCCGAGGTAAGAAAGAATAGACGACCTACTAAAGACAGATCGTCAAATGGCGACGTATATAAAGAAGTGGCCGGTTCCTCACAAACTGAATTGCTTTCTCGAGTTGCTGTTGCCGAAGCTGAGCTTGAAGAGCTTGTTCTCTCCACTCTTGCTGCTTTCTTTGCTATTGCTTCTGTTGAATGTAAGAGGGATGAAGGGCGAGTACAGTCTCTTGATCCTCTATATCTGCCCGACTTGGGCATTTAGCTACGAGAATAACTCACAGCTACGGTTTTGCTTGCTGGTCGAGTTTTCTTTCCATAAGTGTATATGTCTGAATCTAAAGTAAGAGCATAAGTTGTTTATGTTAGTATAGATTGAATTAATATGAAATATGTTATTGCAGACTCAGGGCATAAGTGTAGTTAAAAAATTATTAAGGGGTGCTTAACCGCTCACTTCGGAATATGCCCAAGGGCACATACAGCTCGCTCGCTCATGTTATTACTCATTCATGTTTTTTTAACAAAAGCTTATGTGTATTTATTAAATCAAATAAAAATGAAATTAAATTACGTAATGTGACAGATGAACGTTCTCGTTGCTTGGTCAAACGACGTTGGCTCCATACCGGATAGAACTTTTTGTATGAGAAACTTCTTTCTTTATTCATTCAATTCAGCTAACATTACTAGAATTGAAAGTAAGACAGAATTGGAGGGAGTTTCTGCTATCTCATTTGAAGTAAAAAGGTAGGAGTATTCAATTTGTAGAATCCATTTAGCAAAGAAAAGAAAGAGTTTCAATTTCTTTCTCTTTCGTTCTAATATCGTAATAAATAGAAATAGTTGATTCTCACTCTGAGAGTGATTTTGACCGATCGAAAGCTAACGACCAATAGTGCTCTCCAGTAGTGCTCTGCGGAGTCGGAGATGCCGGTAAACGTTGGTTAGTAGAATGGTCTTTCTCTCCGATTGAGGAATCATGGCCAGGGGAGAATCCAATATATAAAGTGTTCCGTGAGTGATTCTTATCAAAGATCTTTTCTATGATCATCTTTCTTTTAGGTAAAAGCGGAATTATCAATTTGATTTTTCTTATATAAATTATGGAATTTTCTCTCAATTTGATGAGAAATCTGGTTCGATGGCTGTTCTCCACTAACCACAAGGATATAGGGACTCTATATTTCATCTTCGGTGCTATTGCTGGAGTGATGGGCACATGCTTCTCAGTACTGATTCGTATGGAATTAGCACGACCCGGCGATCAAATTCTTGGTGGTAATCATCAACTTTATAATGTTTTAATAACAGCTCACGCTTTTATAATGATCTTTTTTATGGTTATGCCGGCGATGATAGGTGGATTTGGTAATTGGTTTGTTCCGATTCTGATAGGTGCACCTGACATGGCATTTCCACGATTAAATAATATTTCATTCTGGTTGTTGCCACCAAGTCTCTTGCTCCTATTAAGCTCAGCCTTAGTAGAAGTGGGTAGCGGCACTGGGTGGACGGTCTATCCGCCCTTAAGTGGTATTACCAGCCATTCTGGAGGAGCAGTTGATTTAGCAATTTTTAGTCTTCATCTATCTGGTGTTTCATCCATTTTAGGTTCTATCAATTTTATAACAACTATCTTCAACATGCGTGGACCAGGAATGACTATGCATAGATTACCCCTATTTGTGTGGTCCGTTCTAGTGACAGCTTTCCTACTTTTATTATCACTTCCGGTACTGGCAGGGGCAATTACCATGTTATTAACCGATCGAAACTTTAATACAACCTTTTTTGATCCCGCTGGAGGGGGAGACCCTATATTATACCAGCATCTCTTTTGGTTCTTCGGTCATCCAGAGGTGTATATTCTCATTCTGCCTGGATTCGGTATCATAAGTCATATTGTTTCGACTTTTTCGGGAAAACCCGTCTTCGGGTATCTAGGCATGGTTTATGCCATGATCAGTATAGGTGTTCTTGGATTTCTTGTTTGGGCTCATCATATGTTTACTGTGGGCTTAGATGTTGATACCCGTGCCTACTTCACCGCAGCTACCATGATCATAGCTGTCCCCACTGGAATAAAAATCTTTAGTTGGATCGCTACCATGTGGGGGGGTTCGATACAATACAAAACACCCATGTTATTTGCTGTAGGGTTCATCTTTTTGTTCACCATAGGAGGACTCACTGGAATAGTCCTGGCAAATTCTGGGCTAGACATTGCTCTACATGATACTTATTATGTGGTTGCACATTTCCATTATGTACTTTCTATGGGAGCCGTTTTTGCTTTATTTGCAGGATTTTACTATTGGGTTGGTAAAATCTTTGGTCGGACATACCCTGAAACTTTAGGTCAAATCCATTTTTGGATCACTTTTTTCGGGGTTAATCTAACCTTCTTTCCCATGCATTTCTTAGGGCTTTCGGGTATGCCACGTCGCATTCCAGATTATCCAGATGCTTACGCTGGATGGAACGCCCTTAGCAGTTTTGGCTCGTATATATCCGTAGTTGGGATTTGTTGTTTCTTCGTGGTCGTAACAATCACTTTAAGCAGTGGAAATAACAAAAGGTGTGCTCCAAGTCCTTGGGCTGTTGAACAGAATTCAACCACACTGGAATGGATGGTACAAAGTCCTCCAGCTTTTCATACTTTTGGAGAACTTCCTGCTATCAAAGAAAAGAAAAAGTCAAAAAGAAATATGATTCCTTCTTCTTCTTTAGGTGTCAAATGTGATGCTGTACCTGGTCGTTTAAGATCACCATCAAATTGGACCAGTTGGTTTGTAATAATTTTCATTTGTATTTTAGATACAATTCTCTTATGTCTGGGAATGAAGCCTTTTTTCATGGCTTTCCCATTTGCTGAATGTGCCGGTACCTCAGACGGGGAAGGTACCTCAGGCACAACGCCTCTTATTCCGGGGAGAGAAGATTCTCCCGTTCCCTCCATCTCGTCCCAGGGAAGCTCCTGGATCGAGGGCTTTTATGGTACTACGGGAGATGAAAGAACCTCGAACTCACCACCCCCGTCGGACCCGGAAGAAGGGGCGGGCTCCTCAAATCCCCTTTCTTCCTATAAGCCTTCTCCAGCTTCTCTGGAAGTTTTAGAAAGATTTAGGCGAGGACGTCAGGGCTTTACCCCAGTTCCCTACAGTGAGACGATTCGACAGGGGAGTCTCAATTCCATCTTCAACGGAGTCAATGCGATTGTTTCAAATGAATATGAGGTTATTGTTGGTAAAAAGGTGGTTTCTAGGGCCACGCTACAAGAAGAAATAGAGTTTTTGAATACGGAAAACACGCCTTTGGACTCTTTTTCTATAAGAATTTTAGGAGAACTTAATAGGGAAAAGGAGGAAAGTCGACTTTTTAAGAACCTTCTCAGTAAGGGGATAATCATCAAACGCTAACTCTTTTTGCCCTACTTTGGTCTCTGGTTTGATGGTTGCACGTGCGTTTTGTTTTCCATTTCATTCTTTCGCGACAGTATGATGAGTGCTAACGATCTTGTACGGCTCGGGGGGGTGTATGCCGGACGACAGCTCCACGACCCCCGATGGGGCTCCGGCAGTGTTCTAGTTTTTAAAGTGAGAATGGCGTGAAGGACCGAGCGCCCCCGGACGTAGCCGCAAAGGTGAACCGGGTTACCAAAGTCACGGTCCGAATAAAAAGGAGAGTTCGCCCGGTGAGCCGGGGGTGCTGGTTCAAATCCAGTTCGTGACATGGTCATCCCGACGAGAAGGAATGAGTAAACTGCTTTTTACTCGGCTTCTACTACTGAAAAACTCTTTCTCCTGTCTTGTAGCGATCTGCTTTTTCTTGTAAATCGGTTTACTGGTCTTGAACCAAGAGGAACTCAAACTCGGATACTGGCTCCTATGGTATTAGCTTCTAGAAGCCGGAAGATAAGGTAAGCAAAATTGCTACTTTAGTTTACTTTTTTCCTAGATTGGTAATAAAACTTCCAGTAGTCCGCTTACAGGAAAAGAATCCGAATTCAATAGAGATTGAAATCCTGTATCGGATCTTGCTAAATTGCCCAGCTAATTACAGCTGCCCTTGTTCTGCCTTTAACTCAATTACAAGGCTGCTAAGGAAGACAGAAGTAGTCCCCTGTTCTTCCTGGAATTAGACTTTCGAAAAGACTTTTATATAGTATTGGTTCGATCTTGAGTTTGAAATCCCATTCCAAGGCTAGCGCCCAGTAGCGCATCTCCAATAGTGCCATATTATTACAAAGGTGGGAGATGCCGGTCACCGTCTGGTTAGTACGAAGGGATTGAAAACTTCAGGAATTGGACCAGCCAGCACAGATCCTCCCAAGCAACTTCCAACTGCGCCAACTAGACCAAAAACATGTATCGAAACCTGGCCAAACTTCCTATCTCCTCGTTCGCCGCCCCGGAAAGCCTTCCCCACCAACTCCATCTTCATTTCTTGACTTATTGTTCGTTCTGATTATGAGGGAAAGGGTTTGAAATCCATAACTAGGGGGGGGGGGATCTGCACTCCTACGTGGACATCTAGAAAGGGAGTACTTGGAGACAGAGAAAGTGATTGTGCTACGTAATACTATAATTAATTGCAGGTTCGCTAGTTTCTCTCCCTTGTTCTCTGGGTTCGATAACCTGGGTAGCTAAAGGCTGCCTTGCTTCCCGTTGTGGTATAAATCTTTTTACGCAAATCCTTTCCGGGTGTAATTACGATATTGACCTTCCTTGCTCAGCTTTTCCTCTCCCGGAGGTGATCTGAAGAAACAGAAAGGATTATTTCGTGTGGCTCGTCCGAATTGTTCTGATGGCTGGTAGCGGTTGGGCGCGGTTAGAGCAGGAAGTGCGGCATTGATGGGTTATTCAAATAAGATAACTTCACCGATCGATCAAGGACTGGCATAAAGTAGAGCTTGGATAACGAGAAAGGGAATCCGCTTTTCACATCTATCTTCACGCTGAGTGTGAACTGGAGATTTCAGGCTGCTCTTAGACCAGGAAGATTGTTTATGACATCAATCAGCTAGGCCCGTCTGTCGAATAGTTTTTCAATGCATGCGATCTTTCGAGTAGGAGTAGCTGGCACTGGCTTTCGATTCCGTCCTGTCTTTTCAGTGTGATAAGTATGATCAGTCGTAGGGCTCCAATCTCCTTTTGCTGGAGTTGACTTTTACGTCTCGTAGGAAAGATCGTCTTATCTTATAGTATGTAGGTTAGTCAAATCCGTCAAGCATACCAGTCCAAGGCACTGAGTCCTTTTTCTAGCAGTCATTGCGTAATCGTAAGCAGCCCTTCCAGACAGCAAGTGCTAGTTCCCCGAGTGTAAGTAGTAAAGTAGGCAACGCCTTTCTTTTTGAAAGACTATTCCTTGCCATTAAAGTTTTATTTTATATAATTGGAAATTGGGGTTTCTTTCCCATGTCAAGCTAGTTATCGTGGAGTCCATGTTAAGGGCTTTTTCTTTATTTAATTTGCCGGTAAGTAGTCTTTTATAAGGCGCAGAAAGCACTCTTTCAAATAGCAAGGAAAGGAGGAAAGCGTAAAATTGGCAGGAGATTAGTCAGTGAGACAGCCAGTGAAAGAAAGTGAGAGTAGGCCAAGGGCTAGGAGTTCGATTGGAGTCAATAAAGGGAGAGAAACTTTTGCTTACAATCCATATAATATAAAGGTTTGTACAGTTTTCCTTATAATAGGTACAGTTCATATGCATGTAATAGTAAAGGAGGATGCTTGCCTATTTGACTTCCTGCCATTTTCAATAGTCCTCTAAGGGAACTCTCAGGAGATAAGAATATAACAGCTTTGTCTTTGTCCGAAGCAGGAGATGGACTAGATAGAAAGGCTTAGCAAGAAAAGAGGGGGAGGGAAGGTTTATAGTAGCAAAAGCCATTGGAGTTTTTATTTTATACATTGGAAGAATCCGTTTTGTTATTAATAGACTAGGAAAGGGAAATAACTGAAAGAA
The DNA here is from genome assembly GCA_018132145.1 of Boehmeria nivea var. tenacissima. Classification (NCBI taxonomy): domain Eukaryota; kingdom Viridiplantae; phylum Streptophyta; class Magnoliopsida; order Rosales; family Urticaceae; genus Boehmeria; species Boehmeria nivea. The sequence goes on along the minus strand of JACWIL010000016.1, from coordinate 707,289 downwards.
AAGAAAAACTAAAACTTCCAATTTTAGCATATATAGCGAAGGGATACTTCGGGTTCTCACAAAAGATAATATTTTTTTAAGTACCCACTTGTTATTTTATTAGTTAATAATCCTAGCGATTGGCTTTATATGTTTATTCTATTCTGAGTCGAATAAATCGGCATATTCAAATGATTTTCATCAAATGACTATTCATCTATTTATTTTCATGTAAATTAGGAGCAAGACAATTCTATGGAAAAATGGCGGTTCAATTCAATGTTCTTTAGCGGGGTATTAGAATATAGTTGTGGTCTAAGTAAATCAATAAAAAGTCTTGGTGATCCTATTGAAAATACCAGCGTAAATGAAGATCCGATTAGAAACGATATGGATAAATACATCCCTAGTGGGAATAAGAGTGACAATTCTAGTTACAGTAATGTTGATCATTTAAGCGGCGTCATTCGGAATTTCATATCTGATGAAACTTTTTTAGTTAGGGATAGTAATAAGGATAGTTTCTCCATATATTTTGATATTGAAAATGAAATTTTTGAGATTGACAATAATCATTCTTTTATAAGTGAACCAGCAAATTATTTTTATAGTTATCAGAATTCTAGTTATCTGAATAATGTATCGAAGAATGACGATCCTCGCTATGATCGTTACGGGTATGATACTAAATATAGTTGGAATAATCACATTAATAGTTGCATTGACAGTTATCTTCGTTATCAAATCTGTATTGATAGCTACATTTTAACTAATAGTGAAAATTACAATGACAGTTACATTTATAGTTATATTTGTGGCGAAAGAGGAAATAGTAATGAAAGCGAGAGTTCCAGTATAAGAATTAGTACGGATGATAATGATTTAACTATAAGAGAAAGTTCTAATGATTTAGATGTAACTCAAAAATACAGGCATTTGTGGGTTCAATGCGAAAATTGTTATGGATTAAATTATAAGAAATTTTTTAAATCAAAAATGAATATTTGTGAACATTGTGGATGTCATTTGAAAATGAGTAGTTCGGATAGAATCGAACTTTTGATTGATCCGGGTACTTGGGATCCTATGGATGAAGACATGGTCTCTCTGGATCCTATTGAATTTCATTCGGAGGAAGAACCTTATAAAGATCGTGTTGATTCTTATCAAAAAAAGACAGGATTAACTGAGGCTGTTCAAACAGGTACGGGTAAACTAAATGGTATTCCGGTAGCAATCGGGGCTATGGATTTTCAGTTTATGGGGGGTAGTATGGGATCTGTAGTGGGCGAGAAAATCACACGTTTGATCGAGTATGCTACCAATCAATTTTTACCTCTTATTCTAGTGTGTGCTTCTGGAGGAGCACGCATGCAAGAAGGAAGTTTGAGCTTGATGCAAATGGCTAAAATATCTTCTGCTTTATATGATTATCAATCAAAGTACAAGTTATTCTATGTGTCAATCCTTACATCTCCTACTACGGGTGGGGTGACAGCTAGTTTTGGTATGTTGGGAGATATCATTATTGCCGAACCCGATGCCTACATTGCATTTGCGGGTAAAAGAGTAATTGAACAAACATTGAATAAGACAGTACCTGAGGGGTCACAAGTAGCTGAATATTTATTTCAATATATATCTTTTTTTTTTCTTTAGTTTTGTGATTTGATATAGGATACCGGAAAAAGAAAGAGCAAGGCAAGAGAAGGACCAGTCCTTCAGTCCATTAAATAAAGTGAAAAAGCCGATTAGGTTGCCACTTGAGAACTTGAACACCCTACCTTCCGCCTCCGGGGCCTTCAATTGGTCCTTTCGAATACATACCGAATGCGAGATGTTCCCTCGGCCGTCGAAGTGGTGCTTGACATAGGCCGCACCTGTCATTCTTAGGCCACTCTCGTCCAATCCATCGAGGACCATTCTCCTTCGTAGACATCCGGCCCTTGGTCGTAGATCAGCTGTTGCCCATGGCTGGCCCGGGAAGTAGTCTGATCGCGGTATTGGATCCTCTCCTGCTACTTAACCTGAAGATGGAATTTCTAAGACTGCTAACAGATTCTCTTATTCCTGCCTAGCTAGTCCTACCCTCTATAAGAGCAAGATAAAGGGTATGAATCTTTAACCCGAGGTGATTACCTCTAATCAGTAAGATAGAATGTGGTGATATTTTTAAGAAGAGCTGATAGGAACTGCAACTAATAAGAGCTAGAGCTAGTATTGAATAAGCTGTACTTTTTTTTCCAGCTACTAGAGAAAGTAGATAGATTGAATTCACAGTACTTTCTGCTATTGAATTAACAGCTACTAAACCAGTACTTTCATTAACTACTCCTTTTACTTTCTTTGATTCTAAGACTGCTACTACTATAGTTGAAACTGTTGACGTCATAGTCTTCTATTTTAAGCACTTCACTCCCATAGCTATAGTGGACAAGACCTTACAACTAGAAAAGGGGGCAAAATCACAAGTTCTCTTTAGAGAATTGAGATCTCCTTGATGATCCTCCTTTCGATAACAGAGGGGCAGAAGATAAGTTGGAAGTTTCATCTATCTTACTATCATTCGTCCTACTTACTAACATGTCTTCTGCTGGGATTGGTTGTTAATGTATGTTATGCTATCTCTGCAGAAGTGACATTATGATGAACTAAAAAAGATCCTCAGGTATATAAAGCCCTAGAAAAGGCATTCTTTTATTGGCAAAAGGATCCTTTCTCCGGGCAACTAGGGGATTGCTTGACTTACTACTACTTAAATTGAAATGGAGTAACTACTAGGCAATGAAAAATCCCCCTTAGTCCCAGCTCCATCAAAAGTTAAGTTTTTAGGTTTTTTCGACTGCCAAAGCAGCACTTAGCACTCCAACTAATGGCCTTCAGACTGTTGAAATTGGTACAACTGCTTCAATGGGATAGAAGGAAACTGGCTAAAAAGGATTAGAAATGGACTAGTAAGAGACTCCAATGTAACCTAAAACTCCAATTGGAACCCTAGGAGGTGCAACTTCCACTCTTTTTAGCACTCTTTCCATTGTCGTTTACTTTACGAAGCGAAGGAGATCAAAAGGTATGCCCATTTTATCGAGGAGAGGAATTACTAGCTCGCAGGCTTAAAAATGATAACTTCCTTGCCCTCGAACCGACTATCCAACGACATGGAAGACTTAGCATTGGCCTATCACTCAAATTAAATTTTATAGCACGCCAACAAGAGGGGCTTCTTACAAAAGCACTCCAACAACTCGCTTGAAGAGAGAAGCAACTACTACTTCTCCATCAAAGGAAAAACAAGCATCGACTAAATAGAAGGAGAGCCCTACCCTTGAATCTTATCGTTAGCCTATAGCGCTATCTACCCTTAAGACTGACTTAAGGGATGTAACAGAAGTCTCAAGAGAACTAACAAGCGATGGACTGGAAGGGCGAGATAGACAGAAAGCTTAGGATAGCTGATTTTTGGTTCTAGGTCAATCAAAAGCAGGTTCTAGAGCGAGCTAAGGTCTTCTCCTCCAATCGAAGTGATAAAGCCAGTTCCTTGTCAAGTCAGTTAAAGAAAGAAAAGATTATGAAAGATTTCCAGATGAAAGGGATGGTTTAGAAGTATCGGAATATGAAACTACAGGTTATTAATCAACTGCTTATGAAATAGTGACTTCAGTTGATGAAGACTTTACTACTGCTTATGAAATACTTGCTGTAGCTGATAGTAAAATAGTTGCTGTAGTTGCAGTGAATAAAGTAACTCTTTACTAGTAGCTCTTATGTAAATAGTAGTAGTTTTACTAATAGCATCATAGTCGCAGTTCCTAGTACCAGTCTTCTTTCTAGTAGTTGTTTTTTTCTATTAGTAGCGATGCGAACAGGCGTTTACTTATGAGATTAGTTGAGTAGGCTTGTGTTAGTTGTCTGCTATAAGATAGCTAGTTTTGGGGCTTTCGACATAAAAAAGCCTATCCGGCTTGGCTTCGCTATCGCTCATGACTTGTATTGTAGTCGTAGTCTTGTAGTCGGCCCAGAATGCCTTTGTAGTCTTTCTAATGCAAATGACTTCTTCCTTCATTCATTTTCTTTTAATTGCGGTAGCTTCCGCGCCAGCAAGATACGGACGGCGAAGCCAAAGCAATACTAAACAAGCGAGAAACTTGACTTTGAAAAAGAAGGCAGCATAAGCTTTCATTTCTTGGATTCCACTTCTTTCTGTGCATAGGAGGAGTTTGTCGGGAAGCACAACATGGACCAATGAAGAAAGGGTTATGGCCGCCGCTATGACTCCAGTACCCCTTTATCAGGAGAGAGTTTGACCCATTATAACAGGGGTCTTTTTCGCCAAACAACAGGCTAAAGGGCGATCACCCAAGCAATTGATTCGGTTTCACAAAGATCTTTCTATCCGACAAATTCCCCAGCGGTTCAGATCTAATGAGCGGAGGGAAGTCTTAATTCAAAGGCACCCGCAGGCGGTGAGGTAGGGAGAGTTGGTATGGAGATGAAAGAGACAGATAAGCTTTCCATTATCTGCTTTCTATCCATTCAACTTCATTGAATGGATACCTTGGACCATAATATGATGTTTCTCTCCCTAGACCAGTAGAGGTAGCAGTCTTGGGAGCAGTCTCTTCTTAGACTATGGATTTTAGGTCAAAACCAAGTGAGGTTGAAAGCGAGCCAGTGAGAGAGCTTAGGCTAGTCGCAATCCCAGTCCCGGGGTAAGATCAGTCCCCAGTTAATATGGATAGTAGTCATCTCTGTTCCTTGATCTTCCAAGGGGAAGGGGATGGTATGTACCCGGACAGTCTCTTTCTTTCCTTGGGAGGACGAGCTAGAGAAGAGGGTAGCATTTGAGTTCCCCTCCTTTGTAGTAGGCTATGTTATTGCCCTTGTATAACCTTTTCTTTCTCTTTCCCTTGGAGTGGAATACTATTAAGATTCAGGCATTTAAGCAAAATGCCCTTACATGTCAGTTGGAGTGCCAGGAGGCTCAATGGAAGTAGAAATGGCCTCCTCCTAGAATGCCAAGAGGAGCAAGGAAAGTAGTATATACTCTGGATCAATGGCCTGATACGGTCACCCTATGGCCACTTTAACAGGGACTATACATAGGTCTTAGGCTGTCAAGAGCATTCTGTGCAATATACTATAGCATATCCCCTGGCTGGAAAGTACACCATATCATAATCATATAAACAATTGCGAGGATCTAAGCTATGGGTACTAAGACTCTTTATAATAGGAATCCTCCACTCCCACGCACGAGTAATGTTATACCCTATAAAAAGAGTCACGATATAAGGAATCTTTCTTACCTAAAGTCCCACTTACTGACCTGCTTCCATAAGGAAAGATAATCTATTTAAGAACACTGGCGAGCTTAAGACTAGAAATAGACTTTCTTCATAAAGTATGATACACCTGGCACTCCCAGGGAACATCCACTAACGAGAAGTAAATTCCTACAAGCCAAGAGAAGATCAAAGTCTTTTGAAATGACTTAGTAACCTCCTTCATACAATTGTCGGCCAAGGTGGCTTTTTGCCCTAAATCAATTGGCTTTACGACTGTTTTTGAGTTTGTTGAGCATGACGAGCTAGTCAGTATCCCGTCCCGGGTTTTCCCTTCTATTTAGCTTAGTTTTAGAAGCTGAACAGCTAGCGTGGTTTTGAGGAGCAGTGCCGGGCAGCAGGGATTGAAAGAAGTAGTTCCTTCTCGGCTTCAGAAGGACCGAAGGTTGCACTACGTTCAGGGATTGGTCTTCCTGTTCTTTCTCAGCCGCTAAAGGAAGAAAGATCTCTGATCCAGTGGATGCTTGAAAGTGAGGTAAGCCGATCCCATGAGAAGGGTTCGAGCCGAGCTGCTTTAGCTGGTAGAAAGCGGTTAGCGCCTGTCGTAAAGGGCATTACGTTCTGAAAGAAGACCTGAAGACCGGGTTGTGACAATTAAAATTTTTCCGGAGTGCCGATATTATCGTGTTGTAAAATATTAAAGGTTGACAGGGTACGGTACGTCAGTTCCGGGACTTATCTTGAGAAGTGGAGTTTGAAGCCCGCCCATTAAATTAAGGGAGGCAATCGCAGAAAGGCAGGCGACCAAAGCGAGACTGTCAGAGTCCTGAAAGGAGAGCGACAGTGGGCGTGGTTCAGGTTTTGAGTTTAGGCAATGTACAATTGTAGTCGTTCACGTTTTCCAATGAAATGATTAAGATAAGCTAGCTCATTCATCTGCGCATTAAGAAGAACTACCCGGTGGTGGAGAACTCTTTGACCCGGTCAGTACCAGATGAGAGGCATTTAACTCACATCTATCTCACCTCCACTCCTTGTGTACAATGAATGGTCGATCGTGTACCTTTCTTATTATCCCGATCCGATCACCCTCCTGGAAAAAGAAACTCTTATTCACATCGATCGCTCACATATAGCATGGCAGCACTTGCGCCTTTAGTTGCTAGTGGCTAGTACGCATAAGTGATTTCCAAGGGCGGGGCATCCATCCAACTAAAAGCTTTCATGGGATTGTCCAGGTGTGGTTGGCAAGCAATTAGGGCAAGAAGAAGGGCATGCCCACGGATGAATAGTATCAAGTAGTTTGATCTATCTGCTTTTCGCAGTGCTTCCCGCGTTCGCTCATCAGATGGGCGGTCATCGGTCAAGAGATCTTGGTCGGAATTGTCAGTAGTCAGTAGGGCAATTGCTCCATGGGTGGTCGATCCAACCGGTATTGATCTCCACTTTTTTCAGTGAGAAAACCTTCAGAGTGAGTGCTCTCGTGCAAATGACTTCTGAGTATTGCACATTTGACTTAGAGGTATTGAAAGTGTTTGGGTTTTCATCAATGGTTTCGGCCTCACGCTGCCTAGACTAGCCGTCCAGAGTCGAGTAGTTGTCTTCCCATATTAACTTCTTTCTTTGGCTGGTAACAGCCATAAGCGGTTCGTCCCATACTTGAGGGCACAAGTCATTCCCCGGAATAGATATCTTTTTGTTCGGAGAAATCTCTAAACTAGAATCCGGGCGGGGGGATAGAGGGAGCATTGGCTGATAAGACTCTTGTATGTTCATCATTAATGCTTTGATCATTCGAAAAAGGTACTCCTCAAAGAGCTACTAAATGAAATAAGAATGTCGCCGTCTTCGAGTTCAGAAAGTCTGTGGTCTGCAATAGTGGCTAGAAAGTGACGCAACAGTGATCTAGCCTCTTCTTCTCCCATGCTTCCTTCATAGACCCAATCACCAAGCTCTGCCGTAGGTTAATTTCCTGAAAGAAGTGAATATAATATTCCTCTTCGTCTCCTATTTCTTGAAAAGCCGGCTCTTGGGCAGACTAGACTAGAGAACGCCTTTCTAAGTCAAGTAATGGTGACCCGCCGAAGACTGAAGCCTCGTAACATGTTGACGAAGACCTCCGAACTGAGGGTTCGATCAGTAGAGGGGACGACTTTGCCTCCCCGAAAGAAGAATAGCCCCGCTCTCTAGCCGACTGATCCCGTTGATCATATAACTGGGAGGGAACGTGTTACATTAGAGGTGAACGATCAGAGATGTCCTCTAATTACCACGATGAGGCTGGTCCCTCTTTTAGTAGACTAAGCTATGAATATGAATGAAGAAATGAATGCCCGGCTCCTTCTTGCACTGCTAACCCCAAGAAGTTTCTTAATGCTGATACTTTCTGTTTCGTCGAGTCCCGGGCTTTTGGTCTTCCTTTGAGTGTGGGTTCAATTGGATGAATCTGTCAAGTCAAGGTCAACGTACGTAGCAGCAAGGATGGTGCATCGCCTATTTATCGTTCTCGCTCGGGAGCCAAAACGAACACGCCTGCTACCTACTGTACTGGACCTTCGACCAGGCATTCTACCCTTGTCGAATCGAAACCAACCACCACTGTATTGCGCTCGAACAGTTGAGCGGCCGCCGGCCAGCAACTTCCGTACACAGATATAGATTCATTCTTCGTACCTGGTCCAACTTCACAACCCTTCGCGGGTTGGTCAGAAGTCAGTCTTGTTTGGTAAGACGGAATTGGACAAAGAGAGTGCTCGACCGGAACAACGGCCAACAAAGACCGTAATTACATAGATAACTGCTCCTCCCCTTCTCCGTCTTTAAGGCGAACCGTATGGCGGCTGGAAAGAAAGACGACCTCACCTTCTCGTAGATGGTGTCAGTGAGAGCAACTTTAGTATCCCCCGTTGACCTTCTTTTGTAGATAGAATCTTCAATGAGTGGAAACAAACAACCTTACTAATAAAGTTGTTGAGTAAGGCCGGCTTTCGAGCCCAAGCCCCTTTGCTAGGTTGGGTGCTTGAGCGCATCTTTCTCATATCGATCAAGGCTTTCCTTGAGTTTTCAATAAGGGGCGCGTTAGCTAGGCCCTTTTCTTGCAGGAGTGCTAACGCGCGCCCTTACGTTTTCTTCGCTTGCTCTGCAGTACGAGCCTCATACAGAGCCGCGCCCCTTTAATATGATGAGAAGAAGAGGGGCCGCCCTCTTTTCCGCACCAATCCTTTTTTACTACTATATCTTTTTTGGGGTGTATAGCTCAGTTGGTAGAGCATTGGGCTTTTAACCTAATGGTCGCAGGTTCAAGTCCTGCTATACCCAAACCTACCTTACACTATACTATTAGTAAGGATGCGTAGTAGCGTTCAAAGATCACTCTTTGGCCTTTAGACTCGCTTCAGCGACTTCGCCCTTTAAGTGACAAGGAGGGTGAGGTAAGGAGTAGTATAAGAGTGGCTCGGTCATCAATAGGCCTCTCCTTATTCATTCTATAGGGCGGGGCTGCGGACCAACAATCCAGCAAAAGGGCTTAAAAGCTCCTTTATCAAACCTTCCCCTTTTCATAAGAATAAGGTAAGCTTGGGTTCCAAACCTTTTGATATGCGGTCTCGCTATTCTTTGTTTGCATTCAAAGGTCTTGTGCCTGCGCTATCGAGTCACGTGCCTAACTTCCAAAGAATGAATCAATGAATATGGTAGAGGAGCGAAAGTGGCCGGCGGCGGTGGAGAGCTATAAGGAGCGAAGCTCACACACACCGGCTGATGGAGGGCGGGATCACATTCACTTGCTTGCCGCCCGGCTCCATAATAACAAACTGGAAAGTAGGCCCGCCCCCATAACCACACGGGAGGGTAACGAGATGGATGGTCACGCTTCTTCGAGAACGGTTTTTCCCTCAATTTGAAAGCAGGTTCCGTGAGTCCAAGCCTAAACAAGGCAAGCCCAATTGACATTGCCTCTTCCTCACATCGATGTTCTGGTGGACAACACCGCTGGACAGCATCCCACTTGCATTCATTAAAGAATGCTTTGCTGGCGCCTCTTGCTCTTCTTCTTCTTCTGGGAAGTTAAGCTCTTCATCTGAGTCGCTCCCGAAGCCAACCATGTTACAGGTGCAGGGTTCCGCTCGTAAAAGATCTTTGTAGAAATTTTGAGTAAGGACAATGTTCCCCTGATGGATTTGGTTCTGAATCCACGACTTCAAAGTGTAGCAGATCTCGAGAGTGTGACCCAGACGTCTGTGGTAAGGGCAGTAATTTAGATTGTCCGTCATGTCTGCCTCTTCAGGGACGGTGATTGGGGGAAGTTCTAGTCCAGCCCTTAAGTCATGGGCAAAGATAATGCCAACCTTCTCTTTTTTAAAGACAAAGTCATCGTCAAGCTTTCTCGGCTTAGGCTGAGATACAGTCAGCTTTATTTGGATTGGAGGTACAAAAAGGGCAACTCCTTTGCCTTTCATCTGCCGGACATACTTTAATGAAATAGCGAGACCAAAGGGAAAGGGCTTGAGCGTCCTTGATTCAAAGTCTCTATATCCCAAAGGGGAAGCAACTGAGCTTGATAGCTGCCATCAAGACAGAATGACTCTTTGCACGATTCCGCAGCTATTCTATTGAAGAAGTCCTACACGTTCAGCATCGGTTCATTCCGTACTGCTCACTATAAGGACCTTTTCCCTTCTCTCTTCCAGTTCTCTCCCTCTACTTTTTTTTACAGGGGCGGAGAATACCACTCTATCAATAACAAGAATAAAGTAGCAATTCAGTTTCAAATGGTTTGAGCTTGGAAGCAATCTACTATCTATCGATAGGCGAGAACAGACTGCTATTGGCTGCTTCGCCTATCTATTCTATTATGGCCGGCTTGGAGACATCAGAGTAAGACCCTCATCTCTATCCGGGTACGATCATAGCTTCATTCATTCGTTGAACCTTGGGGATAACCATTAGCATTGAGGTCAATCACCACACCACCTCTATCATACATACGACATTACATGACGCGAGAGTGCATGGTCAACACACACCTAAAGCGCCTACGTTCCGCTTGCAGCCAATACAACCACAACCTAACTTGCACGAGATTCAACAACCGAAACTACTGGTAGTCTCGAGGAGACGGCATCCTCCTATAATAGTTTTAGCAGTACTGAACAAGCGAGTCATCTGAAACCAATTGGAGAATTCCTGAATCTTATTAGCATGGTGAAGAGGTTCAAGAATAGCAATCAACGATTTATTATACATCTTTACAAGCTTGGCAACCCTCCTTCTTGATTTGATGTTGCCTATGCCTCTGAAATTCCACAAGAGTGTATTATTCATGGCTAACAATGGAAGATGAGAAGAACGAGCCAACGCTCTAGTAACCCTTCTGGAGCTCTTCAAGTTCGATTCTTTTACTTTGACAGATGTATCTGGCTGCTCCTTGTAGGATTCAGAAGCTTTAGATTTCTGGGCACAGTCAGTGTTCTTGAATATCGAAGCTGTAGATAACACTTTTAAGAATTCCTTACACATGGTCCAAAATTCCTGCAAAGAAGTGTTTGCTTCTCTCATAGGTTCAGAGTCCGATAAGTCTCCCTTAGTCTGAGCAGCTTGTTCCTTTGGAACGTTAGCATCATCTTTGGATTTCAGTCAAACAAGGGATATATTAGACTCCATCTTGTTTATGAGTTCATGATCAGGCTGAGAGAGAATAGGCATAATAGCCTGAATACCAGAATTCTCAAAATGGGAATTGTTAGCAGCCAGAGATGAGTAAAAGGCATCTACTATTACCTGATGAGAAGAAGAAACCCTTAACTGAGAATCATGAGAAGCAGTACTGGTTGAAGGATCGGCAGAAATCTGTATGTGCTGAGAAGTGTCTTTATTAAAATAAAAAATATTATGCTCCGTCTGATTGTCGGCAGTATTGTTTGGAAGATTATATGTATTATCAAAAGATGATTGGATGGTGTTGCCCGTTGGCCTTTCGTCCTTGCCTGAGGTACGTTGTTCTTATTTGTGACACCCATATCCATATGGGTCTGACCCAGCATAGTGCTTTTCTTTCCATTGTTCATTCTTCTTTGATTGAAGCCGCAAAATGAGAGTGAGGCAGCAAGGATCCCTCAGTGGCAGCAGGCCATGTCTGAGGAATTGCCAGTCTTGCAGAAGACGTCGTTCATTACCTTATCAGATAGAGAGGGGAAAAAACCTCTTCCTGACGGAAATACCACTATTGAGGGAAATTCAGACTCACTCTTGGTATCGATTCTGATAAAACTTTTGCCCCACTGGCAAAGGTGACTTTTGTACGGGCTCTGATTGCAGTTGCCACGGTGAGAAAGTAGCCTTCGTTCCAGTGAGATGTGGGGAATGCTTTTCTGAAAGGAAAACTACATGAGGAGGTTTACATGCCACCTTCGCCAGGGTGATCCGTTTCTTAACATCTAGTTAGTCGACTCAGGAAGGCGTTGTATGGACTAAAACAAGCAAACTCCGGCTCGAAAGAAGCAAGGGATGAGCTGCGCGAAAGAACTTGATTGATAAAGGGGCGCTAACGCTTACCAATTTTTTTAACAAAAACAGGAATGTGAGCTTACTACCGCCTGCTACAGATGCTTTACCGATGCCCCTCACTCCCAACCAGCAGCTTAAGAAGGAGTTCCGGTGCCAATTTCATACCCTTTACCATAAAAAGGTAGTGCTCCTACCTTCCGGTCTACTGGTTATAGATCAATGGCTTACACCCCGTCCACGGGCTTTGGCTCTTTAAGTGATGACAAGGATGCTGGGTCAACTGTTGACTCGAATGCTGGTGAGTAAACTGGTTCTGGTTCAAATGCATCTGGCTAACTAGCCACCTTTCCTCCTGCTCCTTCTGCTTATGCTGCTATTGATAGTGCTGGTTCCAGATCAACAGATTCCACTGCAATTGCTGCTGACTTTTTCTTTGCTACTGATGCTGGGGATCCCGCTACTCAATCTGTAATGGGATCTCCTGCTCCCCGTGCTTCGGTCACTCTATATGCGATTGGAAAATCAGCTGCTAGCACTGGGTATCGCCCTAGAACTGGAAGGGATACGGGGCGAAATGCCTTTCCTGCTTTCACTGCATCTGCCTCTGCCTTAGATTTAGAGTCTCTGTCCCAACCTGTGCCTCCGCTGTCTACCCAATGCCTTAATATACGAGGAAAGTTGCTGCGCAGAGCGTCAGAGCCGATTAACTAAGTGGATTACCCAGTTAAAGAACCCGTTCCAGCCCCATCAGTTGAAACTCTTTATCCAGTCGATGAAGATCCCGAAGCGGGGTCCCTAGTTCACAAGCCTGTTCCATAGCTAGCCCGGGTTGAACCATACTCCGTGGAAGCACACGTTTTGGGACAGACAAATCGATCAGGTCGAATAAGCCGTTCCAGTTCAGTTGAGGTCGATCCCGCGGAGACGCGAGCAAGAGACACAAAGGCGAAGGTGAAGCCGCAGAATCATGGGTTGGTGCAGAGGCAGCATTCCCGCCCGCTACCGGTCCTAGATCAAAATGAATACCCCATTTTAGTGGTTTACCCGGCATCAGTGACAGTTGGAGCTTTGATTGTAAACCCACCCTGTCTACCTGCATCACCGCCACCGATAAAACCCCCCATTGTGGAGTACCTAAAATCCATCCGGTTGCGAAGAAGCTATTAGTCACAGATTCCATCCAGACGAGCGTCTTTCATTGGTTCATGCTTTTCAAACACCACTCCGTTTTGGAAATGGAACCAGAGGCGACCGAGAAGCTACCATTTCACCAATGGATCTCGCGGCTAAAATGGGCAGCTGCGTCCGCTACTAAGGGTTATGGGTTTCAAACTGAAATGGGATCCGTATATGGAACGTTTACAGAGACTGGAAGGAATGTGGTATAATCTCTGTTTCCTCCGTTCGGTAGGCGGACTAGAACTATAGAGTAGGCGAGGAGAACTGCTGATTCACCTAGTATATTATTTGTTTTATATCATAGTTTGAAAAAAAAAAGTATACTCCACTCCCTTCGTTACGCAACACGCCCACTTACTTAAAGACTCGTTGGTTCACGAAAAAACTCCAGTCCACCTCAGCCTGCGATAGCAAAAGGAACACGACAAAGGGAGTCACAGCAGCCTTTGGGAGAAGACTTGCTGAAGCAGATCCTCGCGGTAGCGGTAGATGTCCCAGTGACGTCAACTCAAGGAACATTCGAGGGGGCCTTCACGCTGCACCCTAACACTAACTTGAGTTTCTGTTGCTTGCCACAATCCTATGTATGAAAAAGTAACACCAAACCAATACTAGCACTAGCAGGGACTCATTCCTCGCTTGCTTACTAGTAGGATTCTTTCTCCCTTCACTAAGCTTGCTTAGATTGGACTCCTTTCTATCTATCTCAAATCCTCAGCTTGTTTGTAGTGGTTAATCGCCCCGCCCCCTCGCAATATGTAAGAAGAACTTGACCTCAAAGAAACTTCCTCTGGTGAGATTCTTGTGTGCTTCAATTCATCTTTCCGCGTCAACTTCGTGCCCAACATTTAACCTATGTAACGTCGAGTGCTATCTTCCTTCTTCGATGAGAGATGAATCGCCGACTCTTCCCAAATCCGCGAGCGAGGCGAAGAAGCATATCGCTTTGAACGGACACCCTACTCTCTCTTCAACCTTTGAGCATATCTTTGACTTGGAGATTCCCGGTCTTCTGTCTTAGCCCTGACCCTGTTCAGAGAGACTCTTCAACAGCACCTTTTCGCACCCAGCATCTTAGCTATGTTCCGAATGTCTGGTCATTGATAATCTTTCTCATAGATTAGTTTGCTGCCAACTAGATCTGATTGATCACAACTAACAGGTAGTCGTCAAGCCTCAGAACTTTACGTTGAATAGAAAAGAGTTGAAGAGCTACTGCAACTCTTTTAATCTCCTTTACAGAGAATAAGGAATCATTAAAGTAGACCTTTTCTAACACATCGAAATGCTTAAGGATGATGGAGAAGGTCCTTAGATGAGAGAAGGGGTCGCCTACACAACTAAGAAGAGGAAAGGCAGGGAAAGCCCACAACTCACAACTCAGTTCAAAGGGATAAGCCAGACATTCACTAAGGGAGTACGAAGGAAGGAAGAAATGCCAGAGCAAGAGGAGGAATGATTGAGAATTGTAAGTCACTATAACTATTTCATTTACTGTTCTTTCTGCTGCCCGCCCCTTAGTTCAGATAGAAACGGGGACTTAACGAACGGCCTTTGGCCGCCTTTCTGTTCCGAGTCCCTCTCCCCGAGGAAGACCTCTAATTACCGATTCGAACTACCATCGGAAGCCTCCTCTAGTCCCAAAGGGAAGATCAATTTGTATGAATTTCCTAGTTCCATTGGATTAGTTTTCGTTGAAAGACGCAGGCATTTTTTGATTGCCCCGTTGAGCTTTTCTAGTCCTACTTGCTTCTGGGGACATTGATCCGAAGCTCGAGTACTGCCCTATTCTCTCGTTTGATGTTTAAGCCATGACCATGGACCAAAGTCCATTTTTTTTTTCTAGCTACTTGACGAAACGCTATAGCTTGCCCTTTCATCGCCTTTCGAGAAGTGCACGTAATGTCGAACTCGGACAGCCTTAACAAAGGACCGGTTGCTTCAACATATGCCTGGTCGGATCAGACCTCGTGATCAAAAGAACCTTCTCAGACAGGAGGTAGTGACGGAGCTTAGACGCCGCAAAGAAAGACTAAAGCTAAACAAGCCTGCTCGATTTTACTGTACCGTGATTCTGCTGGCTTCAACACTCGAGACAGGTAAGGTAGTACTAATAATAGAAGAAGCTCAGGAGAAGGTTCTGAAAGAAAGGAAAGCCAACGCCCTGGTGCTAGGCGTAGTCCGAGGTTGGTGCTTGGCAAAGACTGACTGCCGACTGCAGATGGAGGTCTTGGACAAGAGCCATTGGTGGACACAGCAATGAGTGGTGGACATGGATCTTGATCAAGCGGATTTCCATTTTGCATCATATCTAAGGGATTCGCAAGATCTACTCGAGAATTGACATTCTCATGAACGCTTTCTGCATCTAAACCTAGATAGGCTATTGAATTACCCGAATCCGATCCTAATTCAACTCTTGACTTTGTGTCCGAGACAGCGAACTGCTACTAATAACAGCTATAGAACCTATTGAATTGACTTTACAAAGGTTATAGTCGGAAAACTAAGATGTTTGCTATCTCAAAATCAACATACTAGCGAAGTTAAGTACTCAATAATGTGAGTGAACTAAATAGTCATATATTACTAATAAAAGTACATACAAGCGTCAGGTTATACTATAAATCTTGAATTTACTTCCGAACCGGACTAAGAATCTATAACTTAAGGTTCAATTGTTCCAGTATTTTTACTCATAAACTCCAGCTTCAAGTATATCAGTTCCGGTGGCAGATGAACCTCACTGAGTAGTGTGACTTCGGTAATTCAACAACAGGGTCAATGTAATTGAGGAAGCCAGCCAGAATGAGCAAGGAAGGAAAGAGCCCTACTAGGGGAGGTAAGAAAAGAGCCTTCCACCACTCCTTACAATGAAATAGCTGAAAGGGACAATCTTTCACCTCTTCAATTGCGGCATTCAACTTCTGGTTCAACTCCTTACAATGAAATATAAATAGTAGTTTTACTTTCAGTTGAATTTTAAAGTATAGCATCAAAGACTCCTTACGGTTCAAAGTCAACTATAGTAGCTGTAAATGAAAATCTCATTATATTATGTCTTACTCTTAAGAGTCACATACATATTAATGAGATTTTCCTGAAATCAGTCATATTCTAGTTTAGTAGATAGCTCCCCATTCTTCCCTTTCCTTTATGCAAGTGAAGTAACTCATAGTTCACGAAGAAGATAAGCACTCCGCTATATCTTTGAGAAATAGGGTAAAGGAGTAACCTTATAGAGAGTAGTAGATAGTAGGTATTGTAACCTTGATAGGACAGATCTATCGATATTCTATGCTTGAATAGGAATGGAAAAGCTTGGAGTAAAGGAAGATTCCGATAAAGGAGTGAGTTAAGATAGCCATAGCTATAGTCAAAGTGGATAGATGCCTAGAACTGTGATATATTTCACTTCAGTTTCGGAATATGAATAGAAGAAAGTAGCGGACTCAGCTCACAACAGTGATATAACAGCAATTCATTGTTCCTCTGGGAAGCCTTCTCGAAGACCTTTTTTTATCTCATCTGGCATAGCGAAAGCATTGTTATCCTCGGATAGTCACTAGAGAATGAAAAGTTCTGATTCTTAGTCCTCAACTGCAACTGCTACGGCAAACTCATTTCCTTGACAAGATGCTCTTCCTCAGCTACTGCTATCTTCCTCAGCAGATGCTATTGAACCTGTTGTTGAATCTTAATACCTCTACTGGAAAGGTAGAATTGACTGTCTATTTAAGTCCTAATCAGGAAAGGAAGTAACTCATCTACGGCTTATGCCACTAACTCTTCTCTATTTCCTATTACGGCTATTGAATTTACTGGAACAGTTGATTAATAACTTTCCCTTTCATTTGACTCTACTATAGAGCCTTCCGTTATCGGCCGGTCAGCTGGCAATCTAATCACCTTACGTACCCTCCTTATGAGCTTACTAGCCTCCTTCCTTCTACGAAGCCTTATTTTATAGCGTCACCTTCGGAACCTGGAGTTTAATTTAGAGGAACTGTATGATACGTTAAGTTTAGGGAATTATAGAAATTGTATGGGACCAAACGTTGGTATTCAATACCCCCGCACCCGCAGCTTCGTCTCTGCTACAAATGATGGTACCCTACGAAGAGGAATAGAAGGCAATTTCACAGAGTTTGCGGATTCTCATGTAAATGATACTCCAGATAATGCTTTAGTATAGGAATATCCCACAACACCTGTAAAATCAATAGCAGTAGCATCAACGGAAGGAGGGGACAATCTACCTTAGACTCGTAAAATATCACATCTCCGGCTGGGAATTCAATCATTCTAGTTGCTGTTTCGGCTTCGAAGCCTCAACTTTCTCTCGAGGACCATCTCAACCTCAACTTTTGCCATCAATTAGCTTTCTGAACTACAGTACAGGGCGGAAAGCTCACTTTGATAATCCTAAGTACTTCTTCGAGTAAGCTCGTGATCTATAGACAGGATAGAAGGCTTGCTCTTTCCCTCCTGAGCTAGGATCCACTTCTTGCTTATGAGTCGGATAAGCTGCCTAAAGTCGTGAGCTGAAATAGCCCGATTCTCTACTTCTGTTTGTAGTAAATTCTGTGGGCAAGTCAAGTATAGTAGTTACCCTTGCTTGTTTGCTCCTTCGCCGTGTAGGCGCCTTTCCATCCTCAGTAGGAGTACCCGCTGGGGAAGGACATGAAATAGGAACTCGTCTTTCTAGCTTACCTGAAAGAGCTACGTAAACGCGTTCTAGCTTTCCCCTTCTTCTTCTATTAATAGATTACCATCCACTGCTACTACTAAGTGTTCTTGCTTTCCCTCATACTACTACAGGTTGGCTTTGAACTCCTACTATGTCACTTCCAGTGGTAAGGAAAGAGTTATAACAAAGATTCTAACTTCGCTATTACATAGCCCGTTGTCTAATTAGTGAGACTTCGCTTTATTCCTTTAACAAGCCTCCTTTCACTACGTATAAGCCTCCTTCGGACCCTGTAACTACTAACAAGCGTTCCTCCTTCCACTACTACCCCTAAAGCCCCGTACCTGCGCCACGTAGCTTTCTTTCCCTAGCCATCATTACAGTGCTGTCAACGGGAAGCTTTTTCGTTGCAGTTACTTCGTTCCAGCTGCTTCTGTTCGTGCTAGTCCTTATTCGTTCACTTAGGGAGCTAATTCATGACCGTAGTTATTGAAGCGAGTGAAGTGACCTTTCATTCTTACCTTTGGTTCTTCCAAACATCCCTCTATTTAGACTTTCTATACCTTCCTGGGAAGTAGTTAAGTGAACTACTAGTCCTTTTACAAAGCCTTATAAAATCGTAGGATTAACTATAATAAGGAAGGATAGCCAATGTATAGACCGGCGGGAAAAATGATTTAATTGAAAGCTGGAACGAAAGTCACTGTGAATATATTCGCTGGAACGAACGATAAGAACAATCCACTCGTAGCCGTAGAGAAGGTCTAAGGTTCACTAGAAGGGTCTGAAGGAGGTCGATCGCTAGAGAGAAAGAGTCTTGAGGTAGGACAACTACGGGGAATGATCGCAAGAAGTCAGCCTTTCCATTCGCACC
>JACWIL010000016.1:665612-688281 GCA_018132145.1 Boehmeria nivea var. tenacissima | reverse complement strand
CAATCCCATTCCGGACGTAGGATTGGCTTGAGAAAGCAAGACTAGAAGAAAGATTGTGTTATAGAGGGGTAGACTGATTCTCAAAGCTCGCACGGGAATCGAGTACTTCTTAAGCGGGAAGTCAGGTTTAGTAGAAGAGTAGGATCCAGTAGGGTTAGAATCTTTGTTAGCAGTCTAGGGCGATGGCGAAGGTTTTAGCCCGTGGGCGATCTAATCATAGGAATGATAATAGGATAGGGCGGTCAATTAGTCCGGTGGCGACATTCAGAATAGCTTCTAATATGTTCTGGTGTTGATACTAGGTTTGGTGGGTTTACAAAGGAGAACTGTCTAACGAAGCCTTTAGTACTGACCTGTAGTACGTACTCTTTCGAAGTCCTCATAGTTGAACTAGTATGTGTTTGTTTTCTCGGGTTTGCTCGCATTTGAGAGCCTTACCTCTTCCATGTTTATACTTCCGGAGTGAGTCCCACGAGATAGATCAGATCCTTAGGAAGGGGGCTGGTAGCCTCCTGTGGTCTAGGTTGCACCAGGTAATATGGAAGGCAAATTGCACGCACGGGACAGAAGATAAGTTTTCCGTTTCCTTTTTTTTATTAGTCTGAGTTCATCTTTTCCAATCTTCCTGCTAAGCCAATCCCCAGGACAAGCAACTACATACAGTTCATTCCCAAGGAAAAGGGCTAACTTAACTCCCCGGAAAGAAGTACGAAAATCTCTTTATTTTCTCCCTCCCCTGCTCTCCAATAGTAGCTCGAGTTTCTCATCTGGATTAATCACCGTTCATCGGACTATCTCAGCATATGGGAATCAGCTATAGAATGCATTTTACTCATAGAAAGAGATCGGTAGTTTTATGTGATGACAAGAACTAACCAAAGAAATCAGGATGAATCCCACTGTGTGTCCCTTTCCTTTCTTTGGCTTGCTAGATAGAAGGCGAAGAGCGCACAGCGCAATAAGGTAATGGATTACCGCTAATTGTCAATCGTTTAGTTCGCCCAAAGCTTACAGAATGTGACCACATCAAATCAATGAATGCCACGTGTCAAGAAGAATTCTGAGGTGTGCTGAGTGCGGTTGTTCTCAGCTCTTTAGCGCCCTAGGGCCCTGCTACTGTGATGCTTGGCCGAGCCTCCCTCCCTACCGATGTCTCGATCCAGCACATTGAGACCAGTCCTAGCGGACAGGACAAAACTTCCCGGAGAAAGCAGAGGGAACTGGATTGGTCATTCCAATATCACTCGATAATAGGAAGTACAGGGTTGGCCTTTCTCTCTGAAAGCCCTCTTGATGGATTCTGGCAAACAAAT
The DNA here is from genome assembly GCA_018132145.1 of Boehmeria nivea var. tenacissima. Classification (NCBI taxonomy): domain Eukaryota; kingdom Viridiplantae; phylum Streptophyta; class Magnoliopsida; order Rosales; family Urticaceae; genus Boehmeria; species Boehmeria nivea. Next base: position 686,968 of record JACWIL010000016.1, on the reverse strand, counting down.
GAAGGAGCTAAACCCGAATCTGAAAGCTTCAGTTTCCTCTTTTTCTAAAGATGGGACGGACGGTCAGAGGCTGCAGCGGGACTGTCAATAGAAAGAAGCTAAGGCGGGCTCTCTTTTTTTTTTGTTTGATCTAAAGAGTTCCGAAAAGAGCGAAACGAAGTCAGACACCTTTTCTTTCGAACCGGGCTGTACGAAAGGAATGAATCTTGGCTCTTAGAAAGATAAGAGAATGACAACATTGACTTTTTTTACTTTGACATCCCGTATGAGACTAGAAACATGGTCTCAGGTCAGCAGTTCAGTTCTCTCGAGATTAGGTTAGGCTCGCATCGAATTCAGGTATGGGACCTCTTCCATTATCTCCATTCACTCTCGAAGGTTTGTTTTTTGGCAGTGATACTCGAAAAGAACTAAAGGGCTTAGCCGACTCCAACTCTCGCTCAATCTTTCGGGAAGGTGGGCAGCAAGCTGAAAAAGCCCTTTCCCCTGACTCTAACAAGTAAGCAAGTAAACTACCTTTTATAAACGAGTGTTGTGTACTAATGACTTGCTTACCGTAACCGCAAAGAAGGTTCTATCTATTTTTCCATAAGGGCTGGAGCGAGCGGGGATCTTCTTCTTTATTTTAAAATACGTAAGAGACTACCAAAGCAAATTCAACTACATTCCCCGAAACAGCAACATAAAGAGAAAAGACCGCTTTATTCATCTGCACCGGAAAAGCGCTAAGCCCGGAAGTCACTTCACTCTCTTCTCTTTCAATGGCGCAATCCTTTAATAGATTTTTTTGTGAAAGAGGATGGGTGCCCCATGCATGCGGCGCTTTAGAGGCTTTAATATCACCCGCTTCAAGCAATTCCTCTAATAGCTTTCGAAGTTCGTCTAGTTCGACGGGAGCCATCCTGTAAGGTAAGGTGCTTTAGCCGGGGGCCGGGAAAACTACTGAATACGATAACGATACCATTCACAGCGGAACAAGAAGAATCACAGTCGACTCAACTTGACGAGTCAGTAGCTGCCTTTAGAGCTGGGATAAGTAGGGTAGCAGCTAAGATTAACTAAAAGGACTCTCCTCAACCCTCAACCTAGACATAGAACTCCTAGCTCTGGAGCTGATTGAATTGATTCTTTTTAACAGCTACCGAAAGGCTTCGCTCCTCGCTCACAGAACTCCCAGCTAGAAGGACTAGAAATGCAACGTCTTGCTTCGAATGGCCCGCTACTATGCCAAGTGAACTCGCAATGAAGGATGGAGGAGCTTTGGGAAATGTTATTAGCAAGAAGGAATTTCATCTGTTGGAGTTAGCAAAACTGCTAACCCAGGGCTAGAGGTGATATTACCATCTCCTTTTGATAGAGATTTCCTAAGTAAGGAAGTTCAAAGCAAGCTTAGTTGAAAAAAAAGTCCATTTTCAAATTTCTTATAGAGAGAAGCAAGATAAATAATCGTCTTAAAGTCTTTTCGTCTTCTAGTATTGGCCAGAACGAGCATATAAGCAAAAAGCTTACATAGGTAAAATACAGCTTTCTTAACACATGCAAGTCGGACGGGGAGTGACCGGGTTATAAGTTGGGCAGCAGTGTTCGTCTGGTTAGTATTTTGCGTTTGTGAAATATCAAGAGTAGGCTGACCCACCGCTAGATTGCCCAGCAAGAAAAAGAAAAGGAGGAGAAGAATCCATAACATAGAATCGTAAATAAAAAAAAACCAAATCAGATAAAATTGGTTTTCTGTTAGAAGAAGCAAAATTTAATGACTGACACCATATTACAATATTTACTATCTTTTGTATCCAATCCCGCCTTTTCCGGTGGCCTATTGGGCACTGGCTTCCTTTCGGCTTGCTAAACGCCGAGGAATCACACAAGAAAATTATGAAAACACTGTAGAAGACACTATTTTTTTTACTATGGTAGAGCAGGTGGCCGATAATCGATTAGCCCTCCTCTTGGAGGCCCATAACGCCGCTCCTCTACCTCGTGGGAGGCATTTTTCGGATCTGGTAGAGGGCCTTCTAGAAAATGCCCCTACTGTCCGGGATAAATTGGCTCTTCTCTCGCATGTCCATACGGATTTGGCCGCCCAGGGGGCACAAAGCCGCTTTTATATAGAAGCCATACAGCTTCTGGACCAATTCTTGTAGCTTGCCAACTGATTCTTTTTTTTTCCTTCCCTTTGCTTTGGACTTACCACTCTCAGAAACGGAAAGAGAAATGAAAAAAAGGAAGCAACGATTCTCTCTTCTTAAAGAACCTATATCCTCCACACTGAATCAGCATTTGATAGATTATCCAACCCCGAGCAATCTTAGTTATTGGTGGGGGTTCGGTTCGTTAGCTGGTATTTGTTTAGTCATTCAGATAGTGACTGGCGTTTTTTTAGCTATGCATCACACACCTCATGTGGATCTAGCTTTCAACAGCGTAGAACACGTTATGAGAGATGTTGAAGGGGGCTGGTTGCTCCGTTATATGCATGCTAATGGGGCAAGTATGTTTCTCATTGTGGTTCACCTTCATATTTTTCGTGGTCTATATCATGCGAGTTATAGCAGTCCTAGGGAATTTGTTCGGTGTCTCGGAGTTGTAATCTTCCTATTAATGATTGTGACAGCTTTTACAGGATACGTACTACCTTGGGGTCAGATGAGCTTTTGGGGAGCTACAGTAATTACAAGCTTAGCTAGCGCCATACCTGTAGTAGGAGATACCATAGTGACTTGGCTTTGGGGTGGTTTCTCCGTGGACAATGCCACCTTAAATCGTTTTTTTAGTCTTCATCATTTACTCCCCTTTATTTTAGTAGGCGCCAGTCTTCTTCATCTGGCCGCATTGCATCAATATGGATCAAATAATCCATTGGGTGTACATTCAGAGATGGATAAAATAGCTTTTTACCCTTATTTTTATGTAAAGGATCTAGTAGGTTGGGTAGCTTTTGCTATCTTTTCTTCCATTTGGATTTTTTATGCTCCTAATGTTTTGGGGCATCCCGACAATTATATACCTGCTAATCCGATGTCCACCCCGCCTCATATTGTGCCGGAATGGTATTTCCTACCGATCCATGCCATTCTTCGTAGTATACCTGACAAAGCGGGAGGTGTAGCCGCAATAGCACTAGTTTTTATATGTCTGTTGGCTTTACCTTTTTTTAAAAATATGTATGTGCGTAGTTCAAGTTTTCGCCCTATTCACCAAGGAATATTTTGGTTGCTTTTGGCGGATTGCTTACTACTAGGTTGGATCGGATGTCAACCTGTGGAGGCTCCATTTGTTACTATTGGACAAATTTCTCCTTTTGTTTTCTTCTTGTTCTTTGCCATAACGCCCATTCTGGGACAAGTTGGAAGAGGAATTCCTAATTCTTACAAAGAACCGACTCCTAATAATAATAAACACTGATTCTTTTTTTTTTTTTGTCCATCCTGACAGGCAAAACCTATCCATCTATACTATAACGTTTTTGTTTGTTTTGAAATTCTTCCTATTAACTAACTCATCATGATATCTTTCTTTGATTTTGATTGAACGATAAGGGTTAGGGGGAATAAAATCCACATCCACCTCCAATTCTATGGATATGAGAAACACACTATTTTGTTTGTCGAATACTTGTCTTTCTTACTCTAATAGTATTAGCGTCCCTATACTTTGACTACCCTTTTCCTCCTTTTTACCCTAACTTACTCATTATGGTTCCATTACGGTTTTCTCACCATTGGGCTTTTTGGAATGGTTTATTCAGAGGTCTGCCCGGGCTATGGGCCTATTTGACCGCCAGTTTGATGACGGATATAATAGGATATTCGATCTTTGTAGGACCTCTTGGGGGCTCCGCCAGTTCAGACGTTGTGGGCGAGGAGGGTAGGATTTGGGTTGGGGCAAGGAGTAGTTTCTTTTCCGCCAGGGGAGGAACGAATCCACGAATCAAAGAAGTGAACCATGTTGTTCGAAGCGATCCAAGTGAGACTGGGACTACGTACTACGCGAATCAATTATTCGTTCGTTCAAGTCCAATGCTGAGATGACTGGACTCCCCAAAGAATGACATAGGGCCTCGAAAGCCACATCAAGCAACCCTGGAAAAGCACTCGGAAAGCAAAATTGAAAAAAACAAGTGCAAATTATGCCTATATATGAAGCTATGCATAAAGTTAATACTCATCTGTTGACGGAAGAGAGCCTGGGTTGCCAACCTTTTCTTTTTGTTGTGCCGGAAGGGTAAGTCCGGGTATGAAGGCTACGCAAGAGTTTTCTTTTCCGCGGATGACGAGGCTTTGAGTTCCTATTACGGCAGCTAGCTGAGACAGAGACCTTTGACCTAGGAGATGACCTCTTTGCCCAACGAATTGAACACCACCGGAGTCCGCTATGGCTGGGTCAGCCTTACTCAAGTTGTAGAACGAGGTCATCTACATAGCACTCAACCTCGTGATGAAGAAGTTCTTTGAAAATGTTGGTCATTGCTCGCTGGTAAGTTGCACCGGCGGTTAACTAGACTAATCATAGCCATTCTGAGTTTCGTTTGGGTATGGAATGGATAGGGCCCAAGTGGCTGCCTCTCATACTACCAATTGTGTAGGCGGATCATCGCCCCTTCATTCTGGCTCTACTTCATTCGCTATTAACAAGACGGCACACGCAAGACAAGATGTCAAATCAATAAGAGGCCCTTGAAAGGTGTAGATGAAGCCTTTTTCTTTTCTGACGGAAAACACTTGAAGGATACGAGGCATAAGACTATTGATCGAACTTCTTAAGTTAAGAGGGAACCGCTACTGCATCAAATCCATTGAAAGGTGAAGGCAATGCTAAATGCAGATGCAGACCGATTGGGTTACACTATTACTGCAACTATTTACTAAACAGCTAGTAGGAACTGCTACTAATAACAGCAATAACAGCTACTATTTTTTTTACATTTTCAGTTCTTGAAGCTACATTCACTGCAACTATTGAATTTACTTTCAGCTACTCTTCATTCTTTCCAGTAGTAAATGCTATTGAAGAACCTACTCCTAGTAGTTCTCCCTTTCCTGCCCTATGGCAAGTAGTTTTCTTCTAAGGGTCATTGCAAAATCACTTATAAACCCTTCTCTTACTCTTATAGAGGAGGATCCATCCTCTGTTGAGGTTGTATGAAATACTACTGTAAATGATAGAACTGTAAATTCAATCTTTAAAGTAAACTAACAATATTAGTAGATTTACTACTTGAAAGTACTTTATTAAATATAGTTACTTGCACGTATCAGTCTCAAGTAAATCGTGTACAAGTAGAAAGGCCTGTCATCTATACTACTGTGATAAATCTTCTTAGCCGCTTTTTACTGCTTCCTCTTAACTCCTCTTCAAGCGAGTTCAGTGCTTCATGGGATGGAGCACGAACGAATAAGACTCTATAGTAAAAGGTGGATGGAAGGCTTTCACTGGCCTATCGGCGGCTCGGGGAAGAAGAGGTCTTGCAGCAGCGGTAGCATATGTCGGAGGTTTGGAAGAAAGTATGAACGGGGTTTGCCCCCCTATTGGGGAACCTTCTAATCCCGATTCTGCCTTTGGAGCTATAGCTATCTGAAAAGGTCATTTTCAAGTTTCGTTTTCTTACTGATTTCGGCTCGCTACCTATAGAGCCTGGTGTCTTGATAGAGCAGCATCGTTACCAGATCGTTTTATATAAGGGGAATTGGCTTGAAGAGAAAGAAAGGCTCGTAAACTCGCTCCTAGGTCTCTATAAAAGGGCAATGAAGAAGAGAAAGAATCTTAAGCCGGACAAGATATTCTGACTGGGCTAGGCGTCATACTAAGTTTACCCGCACATTAGTGAAAGTGGAACTAAACTAGACTTTGATCCTGAAAGTTGAAAGTCAGGGGTGACTGAGACCTTAGCCGCCAATGCTGATAGACCTCTCATTTTGCCCATAAACTCGCTAAACCCCGGGGAAGAAAGAATGACTTTCGACGAGGAAAACCCTGAGACAGGAAGAAAAGGAATTGAAAATGAACCAAGAGACTCCTTTTTGGACATCTCAATCGTCCAAGTTCACCTTTTCCCTCGCTTGCGAAGACTGCGAATGCTAGAACGAATGGTAGGCTTGCAAGACAGACAAAGCAATTATCGACATGCCGGTACCAAAGACAGAGAAAGAAATCAGGGCTTTTTCTTTCTATCAGTTTAAAAAAAAAAAAAAGATATTGATCTGGGCCTATGCCCATTACATTACCCAAGATGAATTACTATTCAACGCAAGAAAGAGGCGCAATAGCATATAATCATAATCTAAATTAATTAACATTCACCTTTTCCGCTAGCTGGGAGCAACTGCTTAGACTGGATGTACGCCTTTAAAGTTAAAGAAAGTGGATAAAGAGAAAAAGCTACCACTTCAGAGTGTACATCTCTCAGCTTCTGATCCCTGCCTAGATGAAGAAACGAGTGTCCATAAAGAATCATCAAGTAGGGAGAGGTGCACTTAATATAAGCTAAAACGAGAAGGCAATTTGAAGTCAAGAAAAAGAAAAGCTCATGCGAAGGTTAGACTAAAAGAAACTTTCCCATCCCCAGCCAATACGATTGGGCATATCCTTCAAGAGATCAACCAATACGCATACTGACGCAGCACTAGGGTGGTCTACGATCAGGGAATGCCTTTATTGTTAAAGAGAATTGGCCGTAGAGAGAGCGCCTATCTTTCATAAGAGAAAGAAGGAGTCATATACTCGTAGGACTGAAATTCCAAGGGCTCTTAGCTCAGAAACCACACAAAGACAAACACATGGAGGCCCAGTCCAACTCATAAATCATAGACTAACTTTCGATTAATAAAAAAAGATTTCTATTGTCCTCCAGTATACCAGCGACCATTCGGTCTAAAATAGGAGTATTAGAAAGAAAATAATAAGAAGAAACCGAGGGTCCAGCATTCGGAGTGCTACCGACGTAAGGAGATGGTTCATTGACACTTCCCTCGGAGCTACTTTCCAGAAAAAATAGTTGCTCTGGAATAAGCATTCCAGTTAGTGCCAACAAAGATAGAACTAGGCCCTGACCAACTGAGCAGTCTGAGCAGCGTAAACCACATGCCATAATATAGCCTAAAATGAGTCTTAAAAAAAAGAATATAGGGGTACATCGAATACATATGATGAGCTACAATAATGGTTAAAGAGCTCAACATAGCGCTGCTTGCTTTTCGATTATTCAATGAGGTCTCTAGGCAGACTGCAGATAGAAAGGAAAGTCCGAGTGTGGGACTAAGCCGAAATGAAATAAAGATCTCATCACAGCACTTGTAGTATTTGGTTTCGTCTTAGCCTTCCCTTTCACATTCCGATACATTAACAACTAGGGAATTGACTACCCTAACTACTGAAAGGCTTACTTGTTGCGCGTTCACCACCCTACAGGGAAAGAAGAAGCTACCGCGTAGAAGGACGCAGTGAAAGGCATCTATCCAGCCTCTAAAGCAGCCGATGGTAAGGAAGAAGCTTCCGTTGATGCTATTGATGATAGCGATTCTGTTGTAGATTCAGAGTTTCTTTCTCTTACTAGTGATTCTGCCACTATCACTAAGGCTGTCGAAGGCGGTGTCCTTATTCCGGTTGGGAAGGTGGGACCGGGGGTGAAATAGAGTCTTTTGGGGACTCTTCGGTGGGACGATAGAAGCAGGGAAAGCGACAAGGAGAAAGCCGTGTATTGAGAGTAGTTGCCGGGGATAGAGGCACTATTTAAGTGAGGTAGGTCAATCCGTAGAGAATTGGGTCTTGGCTGAGCTACAAGCCTTAGAGTTTACATTGGATGGAGCAAAGGATGAAGGCTTTCAGAGGCAGGTGAAGATAAAGCATTCCGCGGGCGGGAGGGAAGAACTCTATGCTGTGATCAGGCCGGCTAGCTTTGTGATCGGGCCCTTTCCTCTTTCTCCCTGCGTCAGCCTCATTCAAGCCATGCAAGGCCGTAGTAGTGTTCAAGCCCTTTGTAAGCGCTCTTGTTGATTCATTCCCCTCTGTTGTCCTCTAAGACCATGCAACGAACTCCCTTGGAGCCTGTCTCACCCGGGGTCTCGGTTGCTTACCTTCTCAATACCGGGACATCCAATTCTATAGTCGGAGTATGCCCGTCTTCTCCCTTCACTAAGTCCCCTCCAATGCGGCCTTGTCTTCGTCAGCGATCTCTCAAACCTTCCTTCGGTCCCAAGTCACCTAACTCCACGGATCAGTATTCCCCTACGATTAGTTGTCTGGAGATGGACAAGGCAATTAAGAAGCTGTAGTTGATGAGGATGTAGATACTGGGACTGCTACTTCAGAGGGTAAGGCTTCTAAACCATCCCTTTCTTCAACTAAGACTCTAACTCGAGCTAAACCTCTTCTTGATCCTTCTAAAGCTGCCCTATCTCCTACTGATGAGGGCGATAGCACTGATCATACTATGAGCAGGGTGAAAGAACTGGGTTCGAAGATAACTCGACTGGATGGAGAGGGCTTCTAACTCAACCGTCCTGGGAAGCTACAGTCCTATCCCCTATACCTCAAGATCATGAGTCTTGTGAGCTAGCCAACTGCTCTACCCCGCTGATGCAAAGTCTTGTATACGCGTCCAGTTGCTGGTTTAGCTAGAACGCGAAATAGTCTTTTTGGTACGGCAATTAGACTCAATTGGAAAAAAAAAGAAAGATTCTGACTGTTAGGGATGTAAATGAAATCTTTCCGGTAGGCTTTCACCTGGGTATAGAACCTTCTTCTGCTAGTAAAGTTGACTGCTCTTGGAAGGGCTTTCACCGCGAATTTACTTACCTATTGTGCCAACAGGCAGTCTTCCTTCGTTCCCAGGCTAGTTCACCTTCGAAGAAGTTCTATACGCTTTGTAGAAGGTGATATATTACAGCTTCTGCGAAGTAGAAGGTTTACTATAACGCAAAGTAGAAGGCAAAGAAGGGGTCCCACTACAGCCTCTGGTTTAGAGGCATCTCCAGATGGAATGTTAGTAGATAGTACGTAGCCTGCGAAGCGAAGATCTCTGAAATATGAGAATTTTATAGCATCAGATAGTTTAAAGCTTTTTATTATACTTGTTTTCAGGAAGACATCTCTAAGACCCATATTCTTATTCAAAGATAGAAGTAAGGGATACCTATATCCTGAAATATTAGAAGGAAGTCTTTTTATAGCTGTTAAAGCTTTCCATCTTGAAAAAAGTATATTTAGCAATACTGTAATTATAATTACTAGAAAGAATTCATCAACTAGAGAATTACCTGTTCTTTCAGCTATTGAATTGACAGAAACAGTAGTTACATATTATGATACTTCAGATGGAATGCTTTCTGCTAGTATTGAATACCCAGTAGTGGGATTTACATCCGTATCATATTCCTCTTATGCTATTGAATCATCCGATGCCGATACTGGAACTAGGGAAGTAGCTCCATCCCTTTCGTCCGAAGCTGCTAGTATAGAGGGAATGGTTGAACCTGTAGTTTCTGGTATTTCCCTTATAGAGGAGTCATTTACAGACCCTGTAACTGTTCCTACATCGGTTTAGGTTTCACCTGTACCATAAGACTTTGTACCCGGTTACACATCCCTATAGTTCAACAACAGTAACTCGAGCTAGAGCTCCTGCACCAACAGATACTACTAGAAAGATTGAATTGACTGGAGTTGACTCTTCCGATACAGAAGATTACACTGTCTGTAAGCAATTACCTTACCTGTAGTTCATTTGGTTGATGAAGGCGAAGTTTTTTCCCATATCCTTAAAAGGCCCTTTATCTTCGACGTTCTATTCTACTGTAGCAGAGGTTACATTCTTTCATTCCAACTATAGTTAGTGTGCCAGTATGAGATATGGAAGCTGTATGGTTATTACAATCAGTCTTATTATACGTAAAGTACTAATATAGTTTACTTTTCACTACTTTGAATATGCAGATACAGCAACTAGAGCTACTGCTCTAAGGTAAGGCTAAGCTTTCTTTTCCTCTACTCCTACTAGGGAAGGAACTGCTATGGAAAGGTTACCTTCCAACCTTCCATTCCTAGCCAATGATAAAGAACGGGAGGAAAGGTGAAAGGTTTAAGATATAATGATAGGTCCTTGGGTTGGGGCTAAGGTAACTCCCCTTCGTAGAGTGGTTCATTTCCTTCAGAGGGAAAGGTTGGTTGCAGAAGTGCATGAGGATTACTCGCTGAAGGGGCGTGAGGATTCAGTGACAGTGAATTTCAACTCAGTAACCAACCCTGCAATGGAGGTAGTTACAACTGCAATGAAAAAAGAAATTCTTACCCTACGCAGCGGACCTTTATAAGTTTCATTTCTGTACTATTCTACTAAATTGATTTCTCCCCTGGCCATGATTCCTCAATCGGAGAGAAAGACCATTCTACTAACCAACGTTTACCGGCATCTCCGACTCCGCAGAGCACTACTGGAGAGCACTATTGGTCGTTAGCTTTCGATCGGTCAAAATCACTCTCAGAGTGAGAATCAACTATTTCTATTTATTACGATATTAGAACGAAAGAGAAAGAAATTGAAACTCTTTCTTTTCTTTGCTAAATGGATTCTACAAATTGAATACTCCTACCTTTTTACTTCAAATGAGATAGCAGAAACTCCCTCCAATTCTGTCTTACTTTCAATTCTAGTAATGTTAGCTGAATTGAATGAATAAAGAAAGAAGTTTCTCATACAAAAAGTTCTATCCGGTATGGAGCCAACGTCGTTTGACCAAGCAACGAGAACGTTCATCTGTCACATTACGTAATTTAATTTCATTTTTATTTGATTTAATAAATACACATAAGCTTTTGTTAAAAAAACATGAATGAGTAATAACATGAGCGAGCGAGCTGTATGTGCCCTTGGGCATATTCCGAAGTGAGCGGTTAAGCACCCCTTAATAATTTTTTAACTACACTTATGCCCTGAGTCTGCAATAACATATTTCATATTAATTCAATCTATACTAACATAAACAACTTATGCTCTTACTTTAGATTCAGACATATACACTTATGGAAAGAAAACTCGACCAGCAAGCAAAACCGTAGCTGTGAGTTATTCTCGTAGCTAAATGCCCAAGTCGGGCAGATATAGAGGATCAAGAGACTGTACTCGCCCTTCATCCCTCTTACATTCAACAGAAGCAATAGCAAAGAAAGCAGCAAGAGTGGAGAGAACAAGCTCTTCAAGCTCAGCTTCGGCAACAGCAACTCGAGAAAGCAATTCAGTTTGTGAGGAACCGGCCACTTCTTTATATACGTCGCCATTTGACGATCTGTCTTTAGTAGGTCGTCTATTCTTTCTTACCTCGGGATAGGAGTTCCTAATTTTCTGACTATGAAACGGTCTCTGTCAGCCTTTCCAGCTGTCTGAGATGAGCGTCCAAACCGAATCGATCTTTTTGCCCCCCTCAGCTATCCCTTCCCGTCTTCGTTTAGCAGCGAACTCAAGGATGGCCTTTATGTATGAGCCGAAAAGGAGGTATCCATAGATACCAACCAAACTAGCTAGTCAGGGAAGGTAGGGCAGGGAGCTACTTTCTGAGGGAGAAGAATAACTCCTAAACCTTGACCCTAGTAAGCATTCCTTCTAACACACCTTAAGGCAGGAAAGGGGACCAGCAGGGCGTGTAGCTCCTTTATATACGTGAATTTTACCCATCCAGCTAGGACCTAGAAAGAGTAAGATAGCCCTTTCTTTTTTTCCTAGGTCTATAATAGATCTATTGATACCCACACACCATAAGTATCCGGGGAGAAAGCAGCTAGGATTGCATCCAGACTAGGATTCAACTAAAATGAAGGTCCCTGCTAATGGCAATTCAGGAGGGATCCGGGTACTGTGGAACGAGGCACAAGTGTCAGTGGTGTATTCATATCAAAGCATTCACTGAAAGATGCAATTTCTAGAGAAAAAAATGGTTTCAGCTATTTATGTTTTGCTAGCCATCTTCCCAGACTCAAAGAAATGCTTTGGCAAGAAAGAAAATAACGAACATCAGTCCTCATGTAAATATCCCATGGCTTGTCACCGGCGACTTTAATGAAAGATTGGGAGCTAGTGAAAAAAGGAGAGGCCCGCTAGTATGCACTAGAAGAATAGAAAAAAAGAATGATTTTTGAATGTTTTCTCATGGACCTTGGGTTCAAAGGACCATCTCTCACCTGGACCAACAAGAGGCAGGGATTAGCCAAGATCAAGGAAAGACTGGACAGAACCTTTTCCAACTTAGAATGGAGGGAACCCAGAAAGCACTCTTCTTCATCTCCCTCGCATTCAGTCTGATCATCACCCATTGCTCATTAAGACTGAAGGTAGCACCCCTCTTCGCCTTCTCCGCCGTGCCAGGAGTCGCTGCTGCAAAGGCGGTGGGATTGCCACTTTCGGTATCTTCGTCAACCACTTTCTTCAAAGGACAAGCCTCTTTTCGATGCCCATCTATCTAGTATATCGTGAACGACTCCACTGGGACTTTATGGAATCTTACCCAAAGAGAGGTGGTTGAGATGTCATCCTCCGATGGCCGTAAATCAGGTCTCCACTTATTCACAGTCAGATAATGCCCTAGTATAACCCACACGGTCCCCTTGAAGGACATGAAGATAGTCTTACCTGCAAAAAAATCAGGCTAGATACTAAGCCTTGCCCAGATCTATCAATTCGGGATCAAATTGACTTTCCAGAGGTCCTTGACTTTTAGTCGAGCCTTAATTCCATTCTTCCTGAATAGAACTGCGAGGTTTCCCTCTATCTCTATGGTAAAATTTCTAACCAGTTCATAAAACAATCTTATATTCTAAGCAAGCCTCCTCCCTTGTAGGAAAGCGTTCTGACATTGAAGCAAAACTAAGTCCTTCAAGGACTTTACCTAATTGTTGGTAAGTTTCCATAATTCCTTTATTTTTCATAAAATGAAGAATTCCGCGAGAGATAAGTTAAATTGAGAATGATTGATTGGAAAAAAAGTGCCATTTATGGGCGTCATACGCCTACCATTCAGTATCTACATATGAAAGTACTGCAGTAGCTGCTCTAGTCCCACCAGTTACTTACAATTACACTCTATATTCTATAGTTCCTTTACAAGCTGTAGCAGAAACCTTACCATCTGATGTAGGATTGGCTGCTGTGCCATCTTAAGTCAATTCAATAGTTACTTAAAATTCCACTCCTATATTTCCTTTACTAGCTTCAAGCTTTTCTTATTCAGTTCATTCTATAGCTGAAAGTTACTTTGTTCAGTGATCACTCGCCTACAGGTAACTTAGACAAAGGACTAACAAGTGCTAACGCTTAGAATTTCCTCTTGTTATAGGTCTTAGCAGGAGGAGTAGGGGATTGTAGAGAATTTGAATTCAATAGTACTATAGAAGACTTCGAAGCAGTTTATTCAGAAGGAACTATTTGAATGTTGAGTTGACTTCCTTAGGAACCAACCTGATGTACTTTCTTTAGTTCGCTTGTATGACTTCCTTAGGACCCTGTACTTTCCTTTTTTTATCATTTCAATACCAGTGGGCGATGAAAGGGACTATTCAACAACAGCTTCTTAATCAACGAAATGAATGAACGCTGAAACTCCAGGTAAAGCCTAAGGATTTACCACATGTTTGAAGAGTGGCTGCCGTGTCAGCCGGGCAAGCATGCGGTGCGGGTATGACGCATACTTGGAGAATCGATCAACCACCACAGAGCGCATCCCTTCAACCAACGGAGATAAAGTCCATTGAGATGGACTGCCATGGCCGCTCAGGAATCGGCAAGGGCTGAAGTAAGCCCGCTGCTTTCTTCTCCGTCTTATCGAGTTGGCACACCATGCATGTTTTTGACGTGCAGCTCCACGTCTTCCGCCATCTTGGGCCAATAATACGAGTTGGCCAGCAATGCCATCATCCTTTCCACCCGTCCAGCCCATTGCGGATCATGCGTCGCCTTCTGCAATCCGGACTTGCCAATAGCCAGAACACAAGTCCAACTTACTGAAGTAGCAGGCCTTCGATAGCCGATCGAAGAGGTCTGCCGGGACCGGATACTTCTTCTTCACCGTCACCTTCTTTAGTGCTCGATAGTCCACGCACATCCTCTTCTTCTGCCATTGGGAATGGAAGATCTCTCAACTTGTAAGTGGTTGAAATTAAGGACTTGGACAAGATATTCTTCACTTGGACAGGAGATGCAGCGCGCTTAGCGTCAGAAATATCCCTCTACATGGGTGTGCTATAAAACTAGGAGAAGAACTGAACTAAACGGATCAATTCCTTTGACCGGTCGTTTCGAGCTTCTAGTTATTCTGGATTGCTAACGTGGTTAGATGACGCCGATGGAATGGTTTCCCATGTCTGATTCTAAACCTTGACTTTCAGATGCCGAGCCAGCTCCTATTTCACGAGTACTTTCTGATGATGTAGACTACTTAAAGAGTGAGACTTCTAAAGCATCATTTGGAGTCCCACCTTCCTCAGCTAAGGTTTAGGTTTCCAGCCTCACTCCAACTCATATTTAACTATAGGCTTAAGCTATCCCGGTTTCTCTAGTAGCTTCAACCTTTCCAGAATAAGTAGAAGAGATGGCGGCATGTCGGACGTTGTATCGCCTACAGCAACATGGCATTCTTCCGGGGGGATGGCGGTATGCTGAATCAAAGTCCTGCTATGGGGCCACCTTCCTTCCCTTTTTTGCTAATAGATCCTTACCCGTAGTTATTGGAATTTACTTCTGAGACAGGAAAGATTGAATTGAGTTCCCCAGCCTCTTAAACCTGCCCTTATTGACTTAAAGCTGGGATCCTTCCAAAAAGAAAGAAAAGAAAATCCAAATGCCAGTCTCAGGTCAAAGAGATAAGAGCTATGCCACAGAAAGCCTTTCTCTACACGCATGGTCACACCAAGGGAACCACGGTCAACCGAACCACAGAGAAAGTAGAAGCCAGCTACTCCTGATCCAATGCGATCTCAAACAGGGACCGAAAGGCATACAGACATGAAGTGAAGAACTAGGGTTCCCCGAAATGAGAAAGAGTAGGCACTTGAGATACAATCGATCGGTAAGACAAAGCAAAGCAGAGTCTAAGAACACCACTCGTTTTCCAATGGAATCTGTGTAACCAACTTTATAATAAAGAATCGACCAGGAAAAAGAGGGCCCTTCGGCGCGTGCAGTTGGCCCCGGAGATTGATAGTCATGCACTTAAGAGACTAACAAGAAGGCGGTTCTTGAGAGGATCGAATGAAAGAAGTCCTTTTTTTTTAGTGCGCCGGAATGGGCGAAGGCAGCGTTTTCAAAGCGACCTCCCGTAATTCTCCACAGGAAAAATCTTATTCACAAGTGAAGCGTCTTGTGCCTAGTGTTCTTTGGATCGAGCGGGTGAAATAAAAAAAGAAGGACCTTCAACACAGAAATAGGGAACCACTCGATATCGGGACTCCAATCATGATCAAGGGCTTTCATTTCACAGAAGACCAGTACCTTGTACTCCATGAATCACTTGAGAAAGCTGCCCTTTTAGCAACAAAAACCTGCCATGGAATAACTAATAGAATATACGCCTAGATCTATGATTTTCATTTCTGTAGATTGACACCCCTGCTCCATGGTAAGCAAGGAGCACTACCTCGATCATAAAGCTTTGGAAGCCGCTTCTCTAAACAGACGAGGTTAGACCCATTTCATACTCCCCGTCTTCGAAGGATTCGTTTATGAATCTTTGCTCAATAGCCACTTTTTGAGGTTAAATGGAAGTCCTACCTTTCTTTATATGTGGAGTCCAGGAGGAAATTCCCTTAAATTGTAGTGAATGAGATTGCATTGGATCGGACAGCTTTTAGTTCTTACCCTCTTTTGACTGCTTGGTTATAGGTATAGGACTGTAGCGAGCTGAGTTTTTTTCTGAACATAGATTCATTGAACGAACTGCACGTGAGTGATTTCGCCGTCATGTGATACTTTGGTTCAAAGCTTCGGTTTTTTAAGGAGTGAAGGAATGTAATCACTATGCCCTGGTGCCTGGTTGCTTGATTTTTATTTATCTACTTATACATGGTGGATTGATTCGGGTACTACCCTTTATGGGACCAATTCCATGCAGGGTTTTCTTACAAGCAGACCCCCAGTGAGGGAGGTTAACAAAGCATCATCACGGGAAAGGGGATACGTTTACGCGTGGAGGCTGTGAGGACATTTTTGAACAATTTTACTAAATGACCAGTTCAGTTAAAGAAGTACTTTAGTTACAACCCATTTTTTTTCTTATTAGCCCCACTCTCGAGTAATTGGCCCCAGTCTGCTTTAGCCCTCTGACTTTACTTTTTGATATTCCGGGTTTGGAACATATTAGACAGGGGTTCTCGAGCTCGAGGATGCTGCTTCATCGCGCGGACTCGAGAACAATCGGCTAGAATTGAGAAATCATCCTAAACGAGCGCTAGTTCGGTCCACCCTTACCTGCCTCTTTCGGTTCCCTGGTTGCGAATCTAATCATAGAATGAAGGTCCGTTTGAAGAAGGGTTCGTGCTCTACCCTTCTGGAATTCCCTAAAACGTCGTTTCGGGCTCCCACTGGCTTTCACCCTTGAACCGCGACCTGCCCAAGTCCCCGAGGAGACTATTCGCGGCATTTTCTTTTCTGAGAACATAAAAAAAAGGTAGGAATTGATGGATTCCATAGTTTTATATTCTCGTTTCCGGCCGAGCTGGATTCTTTTTATTTAAACCTAGACGAAAGGCACCTCGCCTCGATGTTCGGTGTTCTCTGGACAAAAAGGATGTCGACCAGATAAGATATGGGCGTGCAGATGGGCCCGAGTCCAGATAGAAGTGGTTGTGAGGGTTAGTTGAGGAATCTAAGTGATTAGTCATCCTACCCTTATTCCTATCTGTATCGTTTCCCGATGCGGAGCCGAAATCGAAAAGGATTCACTTTCGATGTCAACTTACTTCGAATATAGGACAGTGGTAAGCCTTCTATTTTACAGAGGTTTGTGCACGTTCGAATATGGTGGTGGAGTTAGTTAGTTAAGGGTTCGTCGAGCGTATAAGCTATCGTTAGTCGTTGAATATCGAAGTTTCCGCTCATGTATGGGCTCCTTCAACTACCACCACGAATGCAACAATAGACCTTCAATGCGCGAGACATGGGCAAGCTCGCAGGCCCGGTGCCGGTGTAAGTCGGTCAGTCATTACATCGCTCGATCGATCGTTCCATTCGCGAGGAATAATCAGTGGATAGGCATTTCGGAGCAAAAAAAGATTCTTTCGCTTAAGGACCAAATGCGGCTTCGGTTCATTGAGCGACCGAGTCAGTAACCAGTCCGAACAGGCTATCTTCAAAAAAAATATATGTCTAGTCGTCCCAAAAAGCGGTAGCGAAGGGGCTGGTAAGACGAGCGAGAGCAGTAACTACTGTGAGTGATTCAAGGCGTGCCGGTTAGACCAAACGGTGAATTTAAGTCGCCACCACAAGTCGTCAAACTAATGGAGACCTGGTTCCATCAACCTAATCCAGAGATGGAACGTAGAGCAACCCAATCAAAGATAGCCGGTGAGACCTAGTCCTACTCTCCGGCTTGTTTGGGGAGAGAAGCACTAGCGGATCTCCCGGCAGAAACGGACAGGCATGAATGTGTCTCCCCCTCTGCTTCTGTGAGTTTGACCCGCCTTTACCTCTGCTTGCTTCTGACTCCCTATGAGCCGTTTTACGACCTTACTTTTTCGGAGGGTCGGCGGGACATGGGAGCCTCAGCTCATGCATCGGTTTACCGAAATCACCTCCGCTATCCCACTTCCTTCTATTCCAAAAAGGCGAGCAGTCCTTAAACAAAAAAAGGCCCTCAGAGGGCTCTTCTTTATATATTACATAAGCCCTAAAGTAGGTAGCCCCGAAAGCCGAACTCAGCAACTTGTTAGGAGTAGGGGTTTTGGCTTGCCCCTTTCTATGTTATTAGTAAAGGGCTTTTCTCGCTTGTTGCTTTAGAAAGATTGCAGGGGCGCTCACGCGACCTTCCTTCAGCTGGCTCCGCCCTATCTATTCATCTCTTTTTTTTCAAATGGATATTTAGGGATCTTTGCAATTAGCCTGTCAACACCATCTTTCTTCTTTATGGACCAAGTTGAAGCTAGTCAATTACATTTCCCCTCACTCCGAAGAAGGAAGATAGGGCAGGGCACCCGATTCAGTCGGACCGCTTGAAAGAAAGGAAGTTAAAAGAAGTCGGTCAATTGAGTGTATGAAAGCCAGACAGGCTAAGGTGGTGTCAACCAAGGTTGGATTGACGTAAGAAGGAGTTAGAGTAAGACCAAGCCTCACCGATAGATGTTAGTGACTCTATCTAGACTCTATTAAAGATGTCTTACTATTTCGATAGTGAATGAAAGAACTGTCTTAAATCTTGCTAGACAAGCAATGTAATGCCAATCGAAGCGACTAGAAAGAGAAAAAATGCCTAATCCCTTTCCAATCCTGAAAGAAGATAGACTCAATTACATCGAGCTAGTCAATTACATTTTTCCTCCCTTCTACGATTTCAGCTGTTGAGGAAGTACTAGAGGAACGCACATGCGAGCGAGAGCTACCTTCAACCATTCCACGGGCTTGGCGCGACCCTTTTACTTATAGTCGTTTGGACATTCATATCACTATGGTTGCCTTCTTCAGCCCAATCTGATTCGGGATAAACAGCGGCTGTGGTCTAGGACTAAGATTCTGTCCTTCAAAGTTTTCAGCAGGACGCGGGGCGAATAGCAAAATCAGACAATGAACCGAAAGGAAGAAGTAGCAAGCATAAAACAGCTATCCGGAATAGCAATAGAGCGCGCTTCGGTCCGATTGGAATTCTTAAGGAAGCTCATCGTACCTGCCAGTACGGTATGGATAAAGTCCACCTCACTTAAGATATTTGTCAGGAGATGGGAAATCATCCGGCGATTGCATGGATGCCGGTGTTTCGAAATCTTGGACTGACGTCTTTGCAGCTCTCTATGAGAGTTCGTGAAGCTGGTTTTCGTAGATATTCTGCAAAACCAGAGCACGTGAGTCCTCATTATAATAGACACAGGTATCGCCACATCCTTGTGGCGTTCTCTCCCGGTGGTATCCTACCACTCCCATTTCCGGTTTGGTTAGGGTGGAATATTAATCATTTGTTATCATATATATAGGTCTGATGCGTGTGTCTTCGTGTTCTCCGGATTGGGGTCATGTGGAGCGCTTTGCCACCGATCTCGATTTGAAGCTCGATGAGGACACCGGCTTGCTGACAAAAAAGCTTTTTCTCGGGTTAAAGCTTGTTTGGCTTATTGCGCGTGGTGGTACAGTACAGGGCGAGAGTTGACTTCTCAATCCCCGTTGAGAGTTTCCTTGATCCTCCAGCCATGTGTTTTAGGCCGGATCGGAAAGACCTATTATCAAACTTTCTTATATATGGTCGGATGTCCCGGTGCCATGACCTCGTCCGCCAGAAAGTATCTCCGATTCCTTTCGGAGAGAAAGCAAGCGGTCAGGTTGACTTTCGACGTCGTGTCATCTCTGGTCTAGATCTTATCAATGGTTAGATAAGATTGAAAGAAAACTCTGGAAGAGTGTGTGGTCTTGCTATGGCTCTGGCGCCGAAAGGACTCGTTTGAAATCGGGGTATTATTGGAGCCCTTTTTCGAAACAGAAATTTAGGGAAAAAATATTTCGACGGATGCTTGGAGTTACTTCGAGCAGGTCCTCGAAGCGAAGTTTCGTCAGTATGCCGGTTGGCACTCCGATCATTCGTTGACTTCTGACGACGAAGTAGACTCCGTTGCGAATGAGTTTAAATCAAACATTCAATCTTATTAAGGGTCTCTTAGCAGAGTCTTTGGAGGAGGAAATCAGTAGTTAGTTCAAAAAAAAGAAAGCGTAAAAGAAAACATTTTATATTAGTTTCTATTATCATAGAAAAAGGGGTTAAAAGCCCTCTTTTCCATAGATTTCATCCATGGTAAAGGTGAAGTATTTCACAATCAATTAGAATTTTTCTTTTTTTGTTACTATTACTATGACATTGGCTTCTTGTTCCGAATCATAGAATTAAATAGAAAGCTAGGCTCCGGCCCTTATAAAACCAAAAGAACAATCTAATGATGGACAGCTTGCATCAGTGCTCAGGCTTGTTCCCCGGAGTGTTATCCTCTCTTCCCAAGAAAGAGGGGAAATGGCTGTGATTCAATATGAAAAGTCCAGCACTCACTCTTCAGATAATATCTAAATCCCCCGCTTTTCCTTTTTATTTTGCAGGGTAAGCCTCTGGATTAGAAGCAAGGGAAAGATAGTGATCAAGCCAGCCAGTTTACTTAGATGTAGTTTCTTTCCTTTGGGGTCGGTCGGGGAGGCTTTGAAGACGGTAGACGTGTCGTTGACCAGCTCTCTCAGACGCCATAGCGTCCCAAAGGACCCTTAGGGTCGGGAGGGCTAGAAAGATTCTAAACCGGTCATACGTGTATTCCTTCGGAACCTTGAAATCGAACACAAAGACCTGAAAGCGTGGAAAGCCAAGGCCGGAAGAACTGAAGACGCCAGTTCAAACAATTTATTTAGGAGATTTCCAGTTTGATTCTATCTATAGGGAGTAGCGATGGGCAAGCGAGGCTAGCGGAGATATCGGATTCGAGGGTTCGCGGGCAAGGGAAATAGCCCTATCAACGTATTCTTACGCGGCTACTTCTTATCCGTAGACAAGTACAGGTATAGGGCAGCGCTAACAGATTCAAAATAGAAGTCTATTGGTGTATATATTCCTGGGATTGGAATAGTTTCTTATCCACTAAGGACTTTTCTCGGGTCTTAGGTACTTTTTCCCACAAAAAAGAAAGGAGAATCTTTCCTGCTCGAACTGCCTGAGTTACATAGCTTACTGCTAGGACTATGGCTGTCACATCTTTATCCAGTAAATGCGATAGATTCAACATCAGAAGGGAAGGTTTGCTTGTCAGCTATCGGTCCAATGATGCTCTTAGTAGTCCACTAAAAGGAGTCAACGACTCCAAGAACCTTAACTTCGGACTCGCTAACTCCAGTAGCTGAGGAACTGCTATCTTTCGTGTTCTTCTCGATCTCAAGTCCGGTAATCCTGCAAAGAGCTCAGCTCCATCTCCTGTCAATGCGGATTAAGCTTCTTTTGCTTTGGCTATCAGGAATTCCTCTAACTCGGGAAGGAACTCCAAAGCCAATACCGGGCAAGATAGCTCTGAAACTCCAAGAGCTCCAGTAGCTGAATCTTCTATATTTCTAGCTTTCGGTAACTTCTTTACTATTGGAGAACGATCTGTCATACCTTCTTTTGTTTACTCGCTTTCCAAATCCCAAGGAAAAATACCCCAACTAAAGAAGAGAT
>JACWIL010000016.1:603112-660612 GCA_018132145.1 Boehmeria nivea var. tenacissima | reverse complement strand
TAGTAGCTGTGAATGGAACTCCTATAGTAGCTTGACTTGCTGAAAGCATTCCTTATTCTGTTAATTCACTAGTAGGAGATACAACAGTCAAATGAATTACTAGTGATTTACTGCCACCCTTAATTAAGTTTATCATACCCTATAATAATAAGACAGCTACTACAGAATGTTCACTATTTGACTTGCAACTTACACTCCAACTACGGCTATTGAACTGCAGGTCTAACCTTTCCTGTGACCTACGCAACTCGCCAGACTCGAACTGGCACATAGAAAAACCGACAGAGCTTTTCCTAGATTCCGACATGATGAGTTGCTTTGATAACGCAGTTCGGGTTCGATATTTCTACACCTACATCTGCGGGCCCACCGGTTAAAAGAGTCCTCTATATCAATAAAAAGGCCATCATGGTTTTTTCACAAGCTTAATTGATCCCCATTTGACACCTGAAAAAATTCGCTTTAAATTATGGCTATCCCGGATATCCTGTGTATATTTTGCTAAAGTGCGCTCAATTCCTTTCTTCGAAATATAAGTGGCTTTGCTTTCTGTACAAAAAGCAGCATTTCGCCACTGGGGGCGAGAATGTAAAATGCTTTCTTTCGTATACCCTTCCTTTTGTAGACATATTTCTATTTTTTTTTCTAAAGCCACCTGGGCCTCTAATAATTTAGAATCAACAACTTTTTCTAGACCGTTCGAGACTCTACGGTCCATTTCATCAAGTAATTCCTGTCGACGAACGTCGTCTGACATCAAAGGTGAAAAACTAGTACTAATTTGAGTAGGTTCCTCATAGGTAGTACCATCTGCAGTTAAAAAATCATGGAGAAACTCCAGATTAGAATTCGTCAGCGAGCCTAACGAAGAAGGAGACCCCTCTTCGCGGTCATCAGTATGAATTGGAAGAAAAGAAGGATCTCCAGAGGGGCCCGGTAGTGTACTTGACATCCCTCCTCCCGTTCCCGAAGGAAGAAATTGATTAACCGCACGACTTAGGTCGTCCATGAAGATGTAGCCCAGTGAAAAGGATAATCGTGATAGAATAAAAATAAAAAAGCTTTTACAAATATAAAATAAAAGGATTTGCATTTCTTTATGCATCTTTATCACAAGTGGTAAAGCACAAAAAAAGGTCAATATTTTATTTTCACTCGGAAAAGTTTTTAGTAAAAAGAGAGGAATGAAATATGAATATGGGTTATATAACCAACGATAACCAATAAGAGAAGTCGGAATAAGAAATGCCATCATTAAGGCGAACAAAGCAGTTTCCTCCGTTAAAGCAAATCCTAAGATGGCGTAACCAAACAACTGTTTTGCCAATGCCGGATTTCGAGCTACTGACTGAATTAATGAACTAAAAACATTTCCTATTCCGACAGCAGCTCCAACCAAAGCAATACGAACACACCTATTTCTCAAATGCCGACTCAAACGGCTGGATAGACCAGTTAGTTGCCTGTGGTTAAGGACTTTCATGGTTTATATTATAAAATGGGCGACCTCTTAACATCAATGGGGTCCCACAGACAGAGAACAAGAGAAGACAGTCTGACAACTCACTGTTGAGACTTAAGTCCGGTAGATCTAAGAGCGAAAGAAGAAGAGTCGGGGTAGCAATCGTGAGTGATCAAAGCGAACACAACACGGACGCTTTACCTCTAATGGTAGCTCATAGAGGTCTTGAAAGCAGAAAGAGAGAGGGCTTTCAAGAGTGGTGAGTGAGCTCATATATGTCTTAGATTCACTTTTCTTCTATCTCAAGGCAGTGAGCTAGCAGTTGTCTATCTCAGGTCTCCGAATGTGGGATTTAGAGTGGATTAGGTTTTAGATTCTTTCAACGAAAAAGGATTTGCATTTCTTTATGCGGACTCGGGAGCAGCATCTTCATGTCTTTTAGTTGCGGCTCCTGCACCTATGAGTTTAGCTCCTTCTAACATTTTTTTATTATTCTCGCAATTTCTCCCCTACAATCTCAAGTGATCAATAGCTTTCTACTAACTAGAGGTTACCGGCGATCCGACTCCGCAGAGCACTTAAGGAAAGCACTATTGGGCGCTAGCCTTCGAATTGGACATTGATCTAATACGATATTAGTTAGATGTTCGTTAACGTAAAGGAGATTCTCTAGTTTCTCTTCCAACAACAGTCAATTCAACCTCGGAATTAGCATCAAGTCAAGGAAATGAGATAGCATCAAATGAAAATACAGGAAATGAATTAGTAGCTAAAGTCGCATCAAAGAGAGTAACTTCTCTAGGAGCAGTGAATGTAGCATCAAGTCAAGGAAATCCTCTTCATTCTATAGTTACATCATAAACGGAATCCGAAACAACAGGAAATGAAATACTAGCAGTAGCTCCTCCAAGAACAGGTAATTCACTAGTAGGAAAAGTCAAGAGTTGAATTAGAAAGTAGTGGAAATGAAGCCTTACCAATACTTCCGTTGATGAGTCCTACCATATAGGTTCAACTCCCTACACACCGTAATTAGCACGGTTACGACTTTCGATCGTATGTACTATCTATTCGTTCGTGCCTGCTATCAATGAAACTTATTCCGATTCAGCGATCTGGGGTAAAGGCTTATACTGCTTTTGCTCTACTAGCGAATACGGGGAGAATGATTGCAACAAGAACTCTTTCATTGACTACTACGGCTAATAAAGGAAGATCTACTATATAATTTACAGTAACTATCTCATTTCCTGCGTCTAAGCCTGTAGTTGAATAGTCTGAGTCCTACTATAGTAGCCTTTGATGCCAAGAAAAGCTGTTGATGCAATCAAACCAGTAACTAAACCTTCCAGTGAGTGAGAGCTTGTCAAGAAAAAAGTCTAAATAAATGAATCACGGTAAATTAGAAGTAAAAAGTGTATCTAAGAAGTGGATCCAAACATCAATGCAAAGGTTAGATTTCACCACCTCTATCTCCCCAACTAGTCCTATTTGATTTATAAAATCCAACCTGGAAACTCTATCTCCCCCAGAAAACCCTCTATCTCCAAGCCCCTTTACTAGGTTGGGCAAGCTTTGATGCCCCTACTCCCAACAAGTTGCTGGTCGGGATCGTGGAACTATCGCTCGAGAAGTAAGTAAGCTGGTCCGGTCATAAGGATAATCGTTCTTATTAGGTCAGGGGCGGCCGGTCCGGGGGTTCCCCGCGATTGGTAATAGCATAACCAAAAGAGGGGTAGGGGAGATAAGAAAACTCGAAGGAAAGAATTGGTTCTACTTTGCTGCTAATTCAATTTCAAATGAAAGATGATAAGTAGGAGATGAAAGGGATTACCGAAAGTGGTGAGTGCTAAGCGCTTTTCATGTCGTGTCAGACCATTTGCTCTCGATGACAGGCCCATTTAAGTTGCCTTTTTTTCATCGCTATTTAGTCTTGAGTTTCCTGTCCTGTACTTGACTTTGGGTAATTCATCTAGTGGAGTGCCCCGGCGGTTATAATTCGAATCTAATCTCTCTAGTACGACTTCCTGTAAGCCAGTGCGTTTAGGTGCTTAGGCGAGGGCTACCTCCTCCTTTCTTGCCAAGTCTTCCAAACCTTTTTGTCGAGTAGCTTCACTCGTAAACTCCGTGCCATGTCTGCCAAACCTTAACTCCCGAAGAAAAGCATCAACTACGATCCTATCCGATAGCTGCTTCCTTCTGATGAAGTTCACTTCTTTCAGATTTTCTCTTTCTTACCCCCACTAAAAGCTGGGTGCATCACGCTAGAAAAAACTCTAGGGAAGTGAAAGCTGAAATGAGAAATAAGAAGAGATGAACGAGACTAAGCGTGAGGGAAGATCTCTCGAATAAGAAGGACTTTCTTTCGGTGGGGAACATCTTTCATCACAGTCAAGTGGGAAACTAGCTCCTAAGTCTTTCTTGGTGTGGAGTGAACCAGTAGAGCAGCCTCTGATCGATGATGCGCTCCGAAAGGAGCAGCTGCGGGATAAGCTTATAGCCAAGTTACCTGGAGAAGAGCTGGACAAATACGTCCAAAAACAGGTCAGTGTCGAAATTGAACTCGAAAGAGGACTAGCTGCTATATGAGTAAAATTATATCGAACCTTGTTTTGTGATTCGGAATGAGATTCTATGAAATTGCTTTCTCTTTTCCTTGTTTTCAGCATCAATATCGTATCAAAGTCGAATTCGGAAATGAAATTGAAGCAGATTTTTCTCAGTAGGTTGCCCTCCTTGTTAGCTATGATTAGTAAATAGTATATATAATAGTCAATTCTACGCTCCCTGGTTCAGGTCTTTCCTCTTCCTCAGTTTCCGGCCGGGATGAAAAGGTTTATACTTCCGTCCTCAATGTACTTTCCCATTTTTTCTTGGCCCCCTTTTTGAAAGGACTCAATTCCAATCGATTAAAGACTAGGAATGGTATTTTGAAAAAATGAAATGTTGATAAAGTAGTGCCCCCTCTGCCGTAAGGTTGAGCCCGCTTTCGCTTACTGTGCCTGGGACATATTGATGAAAATCCAATGAAAGGGCTTTAGCAACCTTTTTTTCTTCTGTACGCCCTATGCCCTGCCCCAGCTGAGATGTTGATCTAACCCTTCCTAATTAATCCGGTTTGTCAGAAAGGTATGTGATTCGTGTCTCTTCGAAGGTTGGTTTCGATTGGCTGCTTTGTGTTCAGTCTGTTGTTATTCCAGACTGGAATAGAACTCAGAAAGCTTCACCTTGACAAGTCCGTAGCTCTTATGGAAGCCATAACTACGAACCCCCATAGCAAGGTCTACAGCACCGCTATGAGAAATCCCAGTCCAGTAACCTGGGGAAGGAAGAGGTGAAATTCCTTGCCCACCTTTTTCCCTCCCGAACCGCAAAAAAAAAAAGGAAATTATTTGTGAACCAGTTCCAGATAAAGAATATTGAATAGAAGATGTGCGATCGATCTCTCTGCATCGTAATAAAAAAAATAGGCATACGAATCTGCGTAATCAAGGATCTGAATCCACTGAGGCATCCAAATCCGTATCCCTATTCCCTTCCTCAGAAACGGAATCTAGGGCCGAGGGGTCGTGGACCAACCATCCATCTACCCGTTGGTTAGGTCATTCACTCAAGGGTACCGGGGATGTTGACTCAACGGAATCAGCCTGCGGGTATCAAAGTTTCTCCACAACAAATAGATTCTGCCTCCTACACCCCGCTTCTTGGATGCGGGGAATCTTGCTCAGGTTCAGGGTCAAGCATCTCAATTGCTTCAGCCAACTAGAGAATGAGTCCTGTCCTTAAGGAATGGCTCAAAAGGGTATCTTCCCCGGTTGAGAATAAAAGTGAAGCAAAGAGATTCCACTTTTTGTATTGGAGGTTTTCTGCTTTCTCCTGCTTGCTCAGTCTCAGGGGTTGACTTGCTAGGCTCTCTTTCAGCTTCAGCACCCTATATTTCATATTCCTTCAGCTGGCACGACATTTAAGATAAATGGCCTGAAAACTAGTCTCGACTATGCACCTTATTCCCGATTATCCAACCACATGGAATCACTTGCCTATAACCACTGCGATAAAAAGGGATGGAACAGAATAAAAAAACACTTTTAAGTGAACTCCCATAAAAGAAAGAAATGGTTCTATTATTGTTAGCCTTCCGCCGGGAAATACTTTTTACTAAAAGCTCTCTTATCGTTCTGCCATGTAAAGATCTGGCCTGCCATTAAAGGGCCTTGGACTCGTAAATAAGGTATTCAACTTATGCCTTTCTCTCGATTCTGGCTTCTTCCCTATTAAAAAGAGAGTCCGGTTCTTTCTTTCATGTGGAATCGTTTTAGATCGTACCCAAGTGAAAGGTTGCCCGTACCTTATATTATAAATAAGTCTTCGTCCTACTAATCTAATAAAAGGCCCTATCTCGGATTCGTTGAACTTTCACTCGAGCTTGAGCAGGTACTCCTCCAATAACGCATTGATCCTTTCGGCGCTTAGATGTCCTTAGGCTGCGTATGAAGACTCGTGGAGAAGTTCAGGACCCCCCAGATCCAATAACTGTTTGAAGACTTCTGTCCAGAATCTTCCTGTTAACCAACGAGTTCAGTCGTGTTGCGTCACGAGTCTACAATGGTCTCCATCACTGACGATGGCAAGGTATACCAGATACTTAACCACATGCTTGACAAAGAATCGAGCCCTCTGCCGTGCAATTGGTTGGTGAAGATAGCATACTTTTATAACCTGTCCACCACAACCGGACCCTAACTCCCCCACCTTTGGTAAGCTCGATATTCAGTCCATGGCCTATCCGGGACGGGTAGAGGCTCGAGTAATCCGATGGCTTTTGCTCGCTCAACCTTATCTTGTTGGCACGTAAGGCACGTCCTTACATATTTTATTCTTCGACATACATCATCCTTGGCCAATAGTAGCCCTTCAAGGCCATTGTGCGGTGCGTTCCCGGGTGGGGAGAACTTTTCCGTATAGAATGGTTGCCGTAGTAGTTGAGTCAACTAGAGTGAAATAACAGGAAATCAATCCACAGAAAATAGAGAGGACTATCTATAAACAACACTTTTCCAGACTTTCCATAGTCAACTACAGGGGGAGCCGGCTAATCAAACTTTCTAGTAGCTCTTGCTCTAGTTCCATTTTTAGGTGAGGTATATTCTCTAGTTGCTGTCGATGAAGACTTGACTCCTGGGCATGAGGATGCTGTCTCGCACTCAGAATGTAAAGCAGGAGTTCAAATTCAACTATAGTAGCAGTGAAAGCAGAAGACTTGCCAAATCTGTTCTTTCTTCTTAGAAATCTCCATGGACCTTTTGCTGAAGTGCTTTTTTGACTTGGATCTGAAGGACTTCTTGTATTTTATGGATCTTTTTGGACAGGAACATGCAGCATGTGAGGGGCATTTGATCATCAGATCTTTTGTGCTACAGACTTTGTCCAGGTGCTTCGTCTGCTTCATGTATTCCTGAAGGATTTTGAGAACACATCTTGTCTAAAGCCCTTAGGATGAGTTGTTTTTCCTTTATGGTAGTAAGCACAGGAACAGCAAAAGACTCCTTGGGTCGGTCAGTCGGTACAGTCAGTCAGTCAATCCGTGTAGGAAGAGTAGCTACGACGTATGCCATTCGGTTTCGAGGACTAGTTTTCTTACTCAGCAACTACTTTTTCTTAACGATGTTATACAGTGTTTGTTTACACTACTATTACCGTACTAAAGAAAAAAGGTGAACGGTGATTGATGATAAAATAGAATCCTGGGTCTCGAACAGTGATTCGATTGATGATAAAGACAGAGAATTCTTGGTTCAGTTCTCCGACAGAAAAAAGGATTGATCAAATTCTATTGAGTCTGACTCATAATGATCATTTATCAAAGAATGACTCTGGTTATCAAATGATTGAACAACCGGGAGCAATTTACTTACGATACTTAGTTTACATTCATAATAAGTATCTAATGAATTATGAGTTCAATACATCCTGTTTAGCAGAAAGACGGATATTCCTTGCTCATTATCAGACAATCACTTATTCACAAACCTCCTGTGGGGCTAATAGTTTTCATTTCCCATCTCATGGAAAACCTTTTTCGCTCCGCTTAGACCTAACCCTCTCTAGGGGTATTTTAGTGATAGGTTCCATAGGAACTGGACGATCCTATTTGGTCAAATACCTCGCGAAAAACTCCTATGTTCCTTTCATTACAGTATTTCTGAACAAGTTCCTGGATAACAAGCCTAAGGGCTTTCTTATTGATGATAGTGACGATATCGACCGTGACCTTGATACGAAGCTGGAGCTTCTAACTATGATGAATGCGCTAACTATGGATATGATGCCGGAAATAGACCGGTTTTATATCACCCTTCAATTCGAATTAGCAAAAGCAATGTCTCCTTGCATAATATGGATTCCAAACATTCAGGATCTGGATGTGAATGAGTCGAATTACTTATCCCTCGGTCTATTAGTGTACTATCTCTCCAGGGATTGTGAAAGATGTTCCACTAGAAAAATTCTTGTTATTGCTTCGACTCATATTCCCCAAAAAGTGGATCCCGCTCTAATAGCTCCGAATAAATTAAATACATGCATTAAGATACGAAGGCTTCTTATTCCACAACAACGAAAGCACTTTTTCACTCTTTCATATACTAGGGGATTTCACTTGGAAAAGAAAATGTTCCATACTAATGGATTCGGGTCCATAACCATGGGTTCCAATGTACGAGATCTTGTAGCACTTACCAATGAGGCCCTATCGATTAGTATTACACAGAAGAAATCAATTATAGACACTAATCTAATTAGATCTGCTCTTCATAGACAAACTTGGGATTTGCGATCCCAGGTAAGATCGGTTCAGGATCATGGGATCCTTTTCTATCAGATAGGAAGGGCTGTTGCACAAAATGTACTTCTAAGTAATTGCTCCATAGATCCTATATCTATATCTATCTATATGAAGAAGAAATCATGTAACGAAGGGGATTCTTATTTGTACAAATGGTACTTCGAACTTGGAACGAGCATGAAGAAATTAACGCTACTTCTTTATCTTTTGAGTTGTTCTGCCGGATCGGTCGCTCAAGACCTTTGGTCTCTACCCAAACTCGATGAAAAAAATGGGATCACTTCTTATGGACTCGTTGAGAATGATTCTGATCTAGTTCATGGCCTATTATAAGTAGAAGGCACTCTGGTGGGATCCTCACGGGCAGAAAAAGATTGCAGCGATAATGATCGAGTGACTCTTCGGCCTGAAGCAAGGAATCCCTTAGATATGATGCAAAAATGGATCTTGGTCTATCGTTGATCAGAGATTCCTCTACGAACAATACTAAATCGGAGAAGGAGTCGAAAAGGAAGAGAAGGGAGGGGGAAATAGAAAGAGAACTTACAGGCTTTACTCAAAGCTAGTCCTTTTTTATTGAATCTAATTCCCAAGCAGGCGGATTAGAAGGTAAGTGGGCAAGATACCTGCTATATAGGCTTACAGGTGGAAAAGAAAGGAGGGGATAACATTCCACTTTTACAGGAGAGGCAGTCTATGAAAGAGTCTCAGTAGTTGCACTATACGTATCAGTAACCTTTCCATCAGAGGGGAGAATTTACTCGTTCTAAGCCTGAAGGTGGCCTCGTTATCCACACCTCCGGTCCAAGAGAAGCAGACCCTACTGTCTGTCTTAGCCGGATCAGCATGAATGGTTGCATCCTCAAAGTCGTCAGTCACAGCAGTAACCGTAGTACCCAGCTCTTGAGGATTGGGCGGCTTGAAGGACTTATCTTATAACAGTTACGTAACAACACCCTGGCTATTATAAAGCAACTAAATCTAAATACTCACACTAGGCCTCATGGGACGCTAAAAAGCCGAAGGCCTTGACGGCATGAATTTCACTTGTTTGAAGTGAACTTACCGTGTCGATAATGGGCTATTCCTCGCTAAGAAAAGAAGGAAGGTGCGGAAGCCATTTGAACTCGGCTAGGTATGAGGAATGGAAGAAGCCAAAGGAAGAGGGATGTTGGATTGAACAAGGGATTCGCCTTCAATGGGATCTCCCATTAATAGAGAAAGTCCGCTTTCGGTCAAGACACCGCTCTCTCCTCTCTCAGAAAAATGGCTATTCGCTAGTCAACTCATCTTAAAGCGCCTGATCCTTTGACTCTTCAGATTGACTTTCTTGACTTCCTCTATCCGTTTCCTTTCTTTCATGTTTTAAGCTACAAAAGGCATGAATTTCATCCTCGATCTTGGCATTAAACAAAATGGCAGGTAACAAAGACGACTTCGCCTACTGCAACGAATAGAACAATAAGACGATAGGGGTATGCGACTAGACCTGCAAGACTCGCTTTGGCTTACTCCACTGAAGGGGCAACTAAAGGAAAGGGCATTCACCCGATCTATGACAACAAGGGATTGGACTCGAGCGAAGACTGGAAGGCTGGAACTGATGCGTACGGGATAGAACGAATCGAAAGCTTACGGACTGCAGAAAGACAAGGAAATAAAGTCCGCTCTAAAGCCCTAAAAGCGAGGCTATTTCACAAGCCATCAGACACGAATACATCGAAGACTTCTACCACTTCGACAGCTTAGAATGCTAGACCTTATGCTTACGACGGAGGAGGAAGAAGAAGGCGGAAGAGAGGTTCACAGGGGCGAATGCATTGAACCGGATGGAATACTTGAAGCTCCTGAATCTATTGACATCTCTACTACGAGAAGAGAAGAAAGGTATGCCGGTTGATAGATGTAGTTCCTTCTACTTTAAATACCGAATTGAATTCTTGTTTACTTTCGGTCGTGGTACTTTGAGTTGGTCTTCTGTGTACCCAGAGAAAGGGGAAGATCTAATTAGCTCTGGTTCAAGGAGAAAAAAGGATTCCACTCTCCTTCTGAGATGGAGAGAAAGGGCTGGTATAGAATCCGATCTTTGAAAGAATCCCTTGCTAGTCTTTACTGCTCTCCTCCCTCTCTAGCTACTTTCATACCAGTAAATCTCACATCAGGAAGAGCCTTTTTTGCTTCTGTGATCAGCCAAAGCAAGAAGAATCCATTGTTGGAGTTGGAGGAATAGGCGATGCTAGAATGGCTATTTCTTTAAGGGCTAGTAGAAGGATCCAACACTCGGTGAAAGAACCAAAGTCAGTAGCATTCATCTGTTCTCGGAAGGGGGCGTAGTTCACACCAGGCAAAAGGGAATTTCTTTTTTCTTTAGTTCCAGACGACAGGGTAAATGGATTTTGGTAATAAGGTGCCATCCTCAAGTTAGGATTCTGCTTGAACTGGATGCTCTACAGCTAATGGGAGAGAAGGAAGCCTCGGCCAAAGCAAGGCAGATCCATAGGCTAAGGAGAGATACCTCGATGCATCGTAGATAGAGTAGAGTCAACTGACTTGAACCATGAAAAATGGACAAGCTGATTAGATAGACCTGATGTCAGCTAGGTCAGCTTGGATAAGGTTCGAGTTTCGCTGACGCCCTTCACTTCTTTAGTACTGGTAGGATGGGTCTACCAGCTCCACTCATACAAGTCAATCGAGTTCCAGTCGAGATAGAAAGTACTGGCTCACCGGCGATCATACCATTGAATAGGTTTCCCATGACCCGTACATAAATCGGTGCAGGGATCATGGTTCCAAGTTAGTTCTCGTTGTGGAAGCGAGTGTCTTGCGAAAAGCCGACCCCGACTTTCGAAGCGATCGGTGAAAGCACAAGCAGTCTACTAGAATGTATAATTAGGCTTGAGCACAAGGAACTTCACTGCACAATTGAAAGATGAGATAAAGATCGATTTGAGAACAGACGATCTGCGGCATATACTATTTCCATGACATGAAAGAGAATCTGCTTTGTCCATGAGTGGGATTTTCTTTCCTTGCTTACTAGCATTAAGCCCTGAATGAAAGGATTAGGCGATGACTCAAAGGTTGAAGTTTTATGCATTAGGGGTCGTTGGGGAGTTAGCACAGTCTCAATTGCTCCTTAGCCGCTAGGAAAAATGCTTCCACAACCGCATCAGCATATCCTCGATACAAGATTTACTTTTACATAGCTCGTGCCACACAAACGGAAATTACTTTACTCGGTCAAAGACCAAACAAAAAAAAGAATTACTTGAGCCGGGAGGTAGTCAACCGATTACAAGGATTATTGGCTGGAGGGTTATTCGCTGACTGAACTGATAGGATTAGATTAGAAGGCGTAGGCTTAGAAAAAGGGAATGCTCTTCGTGCGCAGCGCTTTCGATCTAGAAAATTACGTTAAGTAGGAGTTGTCTGTATGCCGCTATGTCCTTTCAAGTGGCCTAGTCTTCAATCGTTGAAAGCCTTCCAGTCTCTTTGTAAGCTATTACGCTTGTTGTTGTAGGAGAGGGAGTTTCAGGTGTCTGCGCATTTCGCTTTCTTCTTTTTCGTTTAAGGGGCATTGGCTTGTGTACCTCCGCAAAAGCCAAATTCCATTCTTTATTGTTTTATTGATTTCACTCGGTTGTTGAGTGAGTTTCCCTGTCCGTATCCCGTAGTCTAGTGGTGGAAGTTTCCTGAAGCCATTCTGGTATCATTCCAAGTGAAGGTATGCTCAGCGATTCCTCCCTACCAATGCAACTGGACACCGCATTTTGATTTGTTTTCCACCGGGCGGGCCGAATCCCAAAGCAAAGCTAACTCGTCCTTTTCTTTTTCTTCCTCTCCTTTATCATATCGAGACTCAAAGGCAAAGACTTTTATGGAAAGAGAAGCTTATGAAGAAGGCCTTGAATCACTTTCTGGTAGTAGGAGGGATAAAGATCTTGGATTCCATTGCAGGATCCACTTTCCGGGGTTCCGCTGTGCTGTAAGGATAAAGACTGGGCTAAGGGGAAAGGGTGGGTGGCACCTTACGCGCTTTTTTAGAAGGAGTTCCATATAGAATGATAGTTGGATCTCTTTTGAGGGCATTAGTTGATCTATACGATCGACCCCGGACGTACCCATGGGCAGCGTGGGGAACTTCCTCTCTTTCCTGACTTCAAGGGCTCTTCTTAAGTCCAACTCTTATCCTCTTACGCTTTGACTTATCCAGCCCTTCCTAGAAAGTACAATCCTATAAGGGAACTCACTCCCTTGAGGTAGCAGGGAAAGATGATCTATGCCCAAATTACGTCACGGGGTTGGATGCAAGTGGCACGATTGAAATTCGAATTATTAAGGCAATCGGCACAGGCGAGAAAGACCAGTCCCTCTACAAGATAAAATCCATAGGGAAAAAGATTAAGCGAGTGAAGTAAGGGTTAGAATCCGATGTGAAATAAGATAGTAATAGAATTAGCTCTATGATATGCAATGGCTTCAATGGAGTGAATGCTTGTACTCCTAGTTGTACTATAGAATACCATATTAGAAGAAGGAAAGATATGATATAAGAAAGAAAGTTCAGAGTTTAGATGGAATGCTTGCTATCAGTGCATTATATGTCCTAGTTGTCCAGTACCAATCCGCTTTCAAGGTTCAGTGTGCCTTCGTTCAGTCATTCATCCAGTCTCTTGCAAGTGCTATCGAATTGGATGTGAACGAATAGACTCTTATCGAATCCTCTGTGAGTGAGGGTACTCCTTATTTTCCTTATTATAGAGATCGTTCTTAGAATAGCCTATGGCTAGTTAAGAGAGACTATTCATACTATCGGTCAGTGCGAGTGTGAGTACGAGCCGAGCCAAAAGTGCCAGGTTGAAAGTCTTGAATCCGCTCTTACTGGTCTCATATCCGCTGCTCGAGTGAAAGTGGGAATTTGGTAGGATTATAGAATGACTGCTTCCGGTTCTTAGACGAGGAAAACAATCAGTGCGGTCAGTCCAGTCAAGTCCTTTACTTCGGTCGTAGGTTGAAAGCCTATTCCAGTCCGTAGCCCCTTTACCTTACTCAAGATCCCCGAATCCGAATAGAATTAATGAGATATCCTTTCGTTTAAGAAGAACGGACGATTCCAATCTTAGAGGAATGGGCAGAACTCCGGGTCTCAAAAAAAGATAACCGCAGATAGAACTGATGATTGGATTGGGAAGGTCACTGAGCCACTCGAAGATTTCGTATCCAGTACACAGCCAAGCCAACAGGCCTAGGCAAGCATTCGTCCAGAGGAGGAAGAAAGGGTCCAATAAGACTTCCAGTAATACAGGGGCAGACTGATATTCTAACTCCCGATGCAGGAGCAGGAAATCTAAATGAGGAGGAGGGTTTCGAAAGGCATTGAACCTCCCAATCGAATGAATCGTAACATTCGTAATGATCCACTTTACGGAGCCCTATCGCTCGGTTAGATAAGAGAGTTCCACCCCAAGAACTAAAACTATTATATAATGCTATAGAAGCACGCACTTTTTCGTCCACAACAGCAGGCTCTTTCGATCCTGGCTAGCCGGTCCAGTTCTCCAGTCAATACCTGCCAAAGAAAGAATGTACAATTTGTTGTATCCATGATATTACCAATCAACGAACTGCTAGTTGGAGAGGGAGGTCCATTACACACACGTTAGCTACCTCTGGAATAGCCAGACATTCTTGGCCAGGTTTCAGAATGGAAGAGAAGTCATGGAAGGAACTGAATTGGCCACACACGATGAATGGATGGACAAGAAAAAGGATAGTCTAAGACTCTTCGATATGAATTTATACTTAGAATTCAGATTCTTCTGAAATGCTCCCGCTCTGCATGGCAGGCGAGGTTGGTCGTAGATCATGCAGGCTGATGCTACCGCATCCGGGTGGGCGTAGAGAGGAAGAGCTCATCAAGCGAAGAGGGCCAGCGGTAACTAAGCGAAGGGCGCCTAGAGCTTCTCTTGTTCTTGCTTACTTGGTAGTCAGCTATAGCTCTCAGAGAGAGCGAAGCTGCTTACTCATCAAAGGCCCAACGATAGAGCAGCTCTTCTAGCTCTAAGTTTTGACTTGGAGCAAGAATCTGAGTGAATTTCTAAAGAAGACGCGGACGAGCAGACGATAAGTTATCTGCTTATCTTTTTATCTCATCTTATCATTTTCTCGTCTGATCTTCAGGACGGAATAGAGTAAGGCCCTTCCCTTTCCTGGAACAGCTTCTAAGTAGGTTTGTTTTATCGCCAGCTGTTAGATCCTTAGGCTTTACCTTTACTTTCTTCAGATGCCGATACAGTACGAATTGAGGGAAAACCACTAGTTTCGTTCACAGCTGGAGTGGGAACCCTTCCGAATCAAAGAATCTCAATTCAATAGCCGTAGCTGAGGAAGAGCATCTTGTCAAGGAAATGAGTAGGAGGATAGATGTGGCGATTCAGGTGAGATCCAATGTAGATCCAACTTTCTATTCACTCGTGGGATCCGGGAGGGACCACCACGGCTCCTCTCTTCTCGAGAATCCATACATCCCTTATCAGTATATGGACAGCTATCTCTCGAGCACAGGTTTAGGTTCGGCCTCAATGGGAAAATAAAACGGAGCACCTAACAACGTATCTTCACAGACCAAGAACTACGAGATCGCCCCTTTCATTCTGGGGTGACGGAGGGATCGTACCATTCGAGCCTTTTTTTCATGCAACTGCTATTCATACAGATTATACTACGGTTGTTTCCACGCTCTTCGTTAGCTGAATCAAGACAAGTGGCTGCAGCTTACATTATTTACTCCTCACTACAGGGGAACTACTGAAACTTCTCTTCCGTCTTCGATCTTTTCGACCTCTTTAACGTATTTAAGTCTCCTTCTTCTCTTCCGCTTTTCTAGCTGATTGAAGCAGGGATAGCCTCCACGTAACTAACACGGCCGTCTTGAGCAAAACGAACTCAGCCCCACCTAATACTACGCAGCACCGCTTGCCTTATCCTATGGTCTCGAGGCAAGGAGCCGATTAGCTTCCTTCGGGAAGTGCAGGGTTGGGGAGCTTTGAGCTAGGCTGCTGCTACAAATGCTTGCTGTCGAGCGTGCCCCAACAATAGCGCCCTTTTAGTAAGCAGCTTGCGGCCCTTCTCACTATGATTGATTGATGTCTTTCCTTCTTCAGTTTGCTTTCTCTCCGGGGTGCTTTCCAATCCAATGGTGATTGGTTAGAAATCGGTAAACCCTTGCCTCGGGCATCGAAAAGCATCTTCGCCTATTGTCCGGGGAGGAAGGAGAAAGAGAATAGGCCCATGAACAAAAAAGAATTAGCGATTCAACCATATTACGGGCCGGAGATAGAGCTAAACAACTACTAACCAGGGGCCTAGGTACTCCTATCACATTGGGTATGATTTTGACATGGTGGACTCTACAAAAAGGGATTCCAATCCCATCTTATTCAGTTGGAAGTGATTCACTCACTTTTATAGTATGGAGAACATGAAAAAGGGTAAACTTCGAGGCCTCCGGCCGAGTCAGAATTGCTTTTACCCAAAGATGCCTCAAATCTCTTAATAATATAATATTCCTGGTGACAGCAGTGGCAGCGGAGCTGCATCATTCATTCTAAGTTAGAAGGACGTCTTCCCCAAGTATATAACTATAGCTTTACACAAATTGAAACTAAGGGCCCAAAAGCATAGAGATGGGACTCTAAGTCTTTTTTTTTTGCTGGTTCGTTGCGTCTCTCAACTCTAGGGGTCCTGCTCCTCTAAGCGGGGACAATTCAAGAAGAATGAAGAGAGAGATTAGGTTCATATAGATACATTCACATGGAATCGGGAACTAGTAGACCTATTCTCCAACAATAGGAAAGTTCGAAGATCGCTCTTCTTTCTAGATTCGATAGTAGTCAGTCACTCGGAGCCGGAGCCTCAGTTCAGTCCTTTCTTTCACCTGAATGGCTTGGCGGTATGGCTTCGCTTGACTTGACCGGATCAGCTACGTTTACGTTTGTTATGGAACCGACCGCACTTGACTCTATTCGTCAGTGGACCAGCCAGGCCTTTTGAAAGCTACTATGATGTTTAGATTGACCGCCCTCTTTGAAAGCATCTTACCTTCCCGCTGATGAACAGACGAAGTCGACTAACCAACTCACCAGCCAATAGCACACATTCTACAATTTGTTAGAATAGGAGATCCTCTGTCTTGGGGGCACGGGTGATAGCATGCGTCGGTCTTTGTCTCGTCCTGCTATGGCTGTACAAGGCCGATTGGAAGTCCCCAGTCCTGTCTCGGCGAGCATTGGCAGGAGGCGGGACTTAACCAAATAGGGTTCGTGAGAAATCCATTTTGCAGCGTTTTCTTTCATATTTACATATTACATATTTAGCTGGTACAGCCGTTTACTCAGTAGTGGTTAGCGGCATAAATGCAGAGGTGACACGATCCGTTGATCAAAGCCTCTTTGTTCTTTTATCATTTTCTCGGATCATGCATTGAATTCCTAGCCAGGAGCTCCATTCTTCCGTATCTCGGTCAGTACGAAAGGGCGCAGTCCTAACTGGAAAAGGAGTCTTGGTTCCGCTATCCCGGGGTGCTTCTACCGCCTACCACGGGGGAAGCAACAACGGAACGAAGTCCAGTTCGCCTAGCTCTTTCCCTAAATGAAGAACGGCCTATCCGGGAGAATCAGATCGAATCTTTTTAATGACACTATAGACAGTTCGGTTTTGAGTACCCAATAAGTCCCGCCCGCCAAAGGGAAGGGCTAAGTCGAGTGATTCCTCTTGTAGGGGATCGTAGCTAGCTATAGTATCACATGATTCTTTCATCTTCTTTTCACCATTTTTTCGTCGTCGCTGTCATCTGATCCTACACGAGACTGCCGTTTGGGTCGACCTCTCCTTTTGTTGCTAAAGAGCGCGTCCTCATATCTATCGCTCTTTAACGAATCCATTGCCATTTGCTTAGCCAACGACTCTTGGTTGGCTAGCAAGTTTTCCAAGTCTGCAATAGAAGGCTGGGTTGGCCAACCTTGTATTGCAGTTATGAAACTTCTATATTCTGGTCTCAACCCATGAATGATTATCCGTCTCATTCTAGACTCTGAAATTCTAGATGTAGGATCTAACTCAGAGATCTCGCGACAGAGAGATTTTACCTTGTAAAAAAACTGACTAATTGTCATCTCTCGTTGCGCCACTGACAGCAACTCGTTCTCCAGGAGCTGAAGTCTTGCATCATTCTTCTTCGAGAAGAGTGCCGCAAAGGTGTCCCACGCTACTTTCGGTGTCTCTGCATGTCTTATGTGTTCCAACAACTCGTCCTCTACTGTGATCTTCAGGACGAACAATGCCTTGCCAGCTTTGACTTTCCACTTCTTCAAAGCTGCGACATCCCTTGGCGGTCTTACCTCGCTTCCGCTGACGATCTCCCACAGATCTTGTCCTTGCAAGTACGACTCTATACACGTTGCCCACGTGTTGTAGTTCTGATGATTGATCTTCTTGAATCCGCCGACCACCTGAAAGTCACCCATCGCGTCTTGGTGTAGCCCAGCTCACTACCAAGAAAGTCTGGCCTCTGACCCCCCAACTTCACAGTCCTTGACTGTGCACGATCTTCAGAAGCTCCCCGCCGCAGTCCTTGACTGTCAGCTTCTCCAACTCCTAACTGCAACTCTAACTCCACTACTATTTAAGCCGGTTAGCTCATTAACTCCCTAACTCAGGACTCATCCACTGCTACGGCTATTGGCTAGCCTTTCCTACCTCCTTCCCTGAAGTCAGCTATATCGTAAGAGATCAGTGAACCTTCTACATGAACTATGGAATCTTTTTCCTATTCCTCAACTGCTCCGGCTCTTGGCAAGCTGCTAGTAGAGAAACTGCAACTAATGAATTTACATGGGCCTGGGTATTGAGTGCATAGCCTTTTGGGAGGTGGACAAGTCAAATATCATGGAATCACTTCCCTGCATAAGGAAAGCTAGTATGTATTATAGTCCTAAGAAGTCACTCAGACTCTTTAACTCATTTAACTCCACAGCTACGTCCACTATGGCATTCTCTTACTATAGCTTTAGCCAGGCGCTTGCTTTGATGCAACGAAGCCCCTACTCCTAGTGTAGTGGATCACTCACTCGCTTACAGTAAGGGAAGAATTCCCGTATTAGGCTTATTAAGGAATAGCCGGGAAGAGAAAGAACAAGGACAAGAACCCGCAACCAAAGCTTGGATTTGTTTCACCCTTTGAGAAACTGTGGGGTATCAAACCTACAGTTAGCCACTTTCGAGTTTTCGGCTGTGTGTGCTACGTGTTCGTGCCAAGCCACTTACGTAGCAAGTTCGATAAGAAGGCGATGCGTTCTATCTTCGTGGGATACGACAATCAGAGAAAAGGGTGGAAGTCTTGCGATCCTACAACTGGCCGGTGCTACATATCCCGAAATGTAGTATTCGACGAAGCATCTTCATGGTGGTCTCCGCAGAAAGAAGAGTTGCCTGACTCAAAGGAGATGGAGGACAAGCTACAGCAGAGGGATAAAATTGCAGAGCTACGTCCAAGTCCAGATGCTAATGAAGAAGAGTCACATGGCGAGCAGGATGACGAGTCTCAGGCAAGAGAGAGTACTTGGTAAACTGGAGTGTACCAAAGACAAGAAGAAGAGGTCGAGCCAAGTCAAGAGGAGGTGGCGAGTCCACAACCACAACTTCGGAGGTCGACTAGAGTGCGAAAGTCAAATCCCAAGTACGCCAATGCAGCAGAGGATGCAAGCCTCAAGGAACCCGAAACGTATGATGAGGCTGCTCGAAATCCTGATTGGACAAAGAAGAAATTTTTGCACTAGAGCAGAATCAGACTTGGGAGCTGGTACCGAAGCCAAGAGACGTAAAGCCCATTTCTTGTAAATGGGTATACAAGGTAAAGACTCGCCCCGACGGATCGATCGAGAGGTACAAG
This sequence comes from Boehmeria nivea var. tenacissima, assembly GCA_018132145.1. Classification (NCBI taxonomy): domain Eukaryota; kingdom Viridiplantae; phylum Streptophyta; class Magnoliopsida; order Rosales; family Urticaceae; genus Boehmeria; species Boehmeria nivea. The sequence continues at coordinate 641,355 of JACWIL010000016.1, read as the reverse complement.
GCTCGGTTGGTAGCTCGTGGCTTTTCTCAACAGTATGGACTGGACTATGATGAAACCTTTAGTCCAGTTGCGAAGATTTCAACCGTACGAGTACTTCTGGCGCTCGCAGCAGGATGGAAGTTGTGGCAGATGGACGTAAAGAATGCTTTTCTGCACGGGGAGTTGGACCGAGAAATATACATGGTTCAACCAAGAGGATTCGAGAGTCGAATGCATCCCGACTACATGTGCAAGTTGAGAAAAGCACTTTATGGATTGAAGCAAGCACCAAGGGCCTTGTACGGTAAGATTGCATAATTTCTAATACACAGTGGTTTTGTTATGGCACATGCAGATTCTAGCCTATTTGTCAAGGCTAGAGAAGGAAAGTTAGCAGTGGTGCTGGTGTACGTAGACGATTTGATCATCACTGGAGATGACGACGTAGAGATTCGTCAGACCAAGGAGAATTTATCAGTTCGCTTCCAGATGAAGGAGCTTGGAGAGCTCAGGCACTTTCTCGGGCTAGAGGTCGATCGCACGAAGGAAGGACTCTTTCTATGTCAGCAGAAGTATGCGAAAGACCTGCTACAGAAGTTTGGAATGCTCGAGTGCAAGCCAATCTCGACGCCGATGGAACCAAACGCCAAGTTATGCACGCACGAAGGAAAAGTCTTGGAGAACAACACCATGTATCGGCTGCTAGTGGGTAGTCTAATCTACCTAACACTGACTCGTCCAGATATTTCCTATGCAGTTGGCATAGTAAGCCGCTTTATGCAGAATCCAAAGAAGCCTCACTTGGAAGCAGTTGGCGACCTACGCCATGCTTTTCAACGGAATCTCATGGAAGGGATCTTACACATTCCCGCCTTATTTTTTTAGGAAAAATGCTGTTTTCAGGAATTCTTTTTTCAGAAGCATCTCGGGGACTGTTTTCGACGTGAAGAAGACTCGGTTGTAGATCGCTAGGCCCCTTATTCAAAAGGAATTGATAGAGTCAGATTCATATGTAAAGGCTAGGCACCTTCCCCGCATTCGCACCTTTAATAAAGTTTATAGAACTCATGCTACATCTGATCTGCTAATTTAATTAGATATTATATCTCTTCCTCGGAACAGGTAAATCAGAAATTTTATCTCCATGCCCAGAATCGGAGGAAGGTCTAAGAAGAGGCTTAATCAACAGAATCCCCTGCATGGCTCTTTCCTGTCTTTGAATGCCTTGTTAGTACGGTGGATACTAACCTTTTCAAAGGGTCGGTCCTGTCTTGATGCCGAGAATTCGGAATAGAATGCCCTCTTTGTAATAGAATACAGAGACTAGGCTATGAAAGGGAAAGGGCTTACGACTCTCACTAATATAGAATACACTCTGAGGGCGGTTTGTGCAAGTGAAATTGAAGGCACTTGCAGCTAAGGCGAGGAATCGGCCAAAAGCGCTCGCAAGGGAAGATTTTAGCTTATGAATGGAATTTAAAAAACCTATAATATATCCTAGAACTATTATCCACGTTATACACGATCTTACTATTATAACTAGTCTTGCTATTAATAGGAGAACTATCTTACTATTAACTCTAAGCTAAGATATCCACCTTATTAATACTATCCCCGAAAAAAAAGTATCCCATCCCCAGTAGGAATGTTTTTAGGAGAACTACTAGTCGGGAATAAATTATTAAGCTGCTTTCTCACTTGCTTGCCCAGGGAAGTCATAGCGATATAAGGAATTGACATTCGGACTCATGTTACGTGTCCACGAAGGGGCCCCTTTTACCCCAGAATCCCGATCCCTAGTTTTCTTTCTCATTGTCTTTATTCACTGGCTTGCCCTTTTTTTTTGCTTTAATTTCAAACTGGTTGGCAGGAAACTGACCAGAAGAAGGGTGCTCTCCTTATGCAATCTCCCAAGTCCAAAAAGACCCCCATGCGGCTTGATCTAATTTTCTTGGATTGGAGAGGCCCGTATACATAGCACGCAAGGGATCCGCTTGGGGAATTGAAATCCTTATATAAGGATCTCCCTATAAGCTTTCATCGATCTTAGGAGCTTAACCCATCGTCTGGCATCCTAATGATGGGGTTCTTCTATCTGTGGGAGCTACTAAGTGACATTCAAATCATTGAATTTAACCGGGAGTCCTTTGTTATAAAGATCTCGTACTCACCCCTTTTTAGATAAAGTGAAGCGCGCAAAGAGAACAAAGAAGATGGTGAGAGCGACGTGGGGCACTCCTCTTTACCCAAAATTTTATAATTCGCAGGAATCGCTACAACCGACGTTCTTTAATTCGGTAATCTAATGGAGGGGGAATGGTCGCCGGTGGGTCATTCGCTAGATCGAGATCGTAATCAACCGCATTGCACGAACTGCATCATAGATAGAGATCGAGGTACCAATCGACTGCATCTCTTTCCGGCTATTCAATAAAGTAGATGAGTGGAGTCCACTCCATACGCATCCACCCCGGGAGAAGGGTTTTGATCAACCAACCGCGCCCATTATATATACCCCTCTCGATCCACCAATAGTGGGCATGGAGGATGGGGAAAGAAGATCAGACTCGGTTGACTTACTCACTGCCGGCGAATTCCAGAGATCGCATTATTAACTAGACAGGCATGCCAAATCCGTATTCCAGAGAAAGTCAGAAGACTAGCTATAAGGAAAGACTCTATTCCATATACCAAAGCCAAGAGCCAAGCTAACTCAATAAAGGAAGAAACCCTGCCAAAGCTAGAAACAGCAAAAAGCTTTCCTGTTGAATGAGTTTCAGTTGGAAGAGGGGGCATTAGCGGTTTAGGAATCGATCTAGCTGCTTCTCCTAGAGATGGAGATGCGGCATAACCTATGAACCGTACTCGTCTGCTTCTTCTTCCTCGAGTGCTTTAGCAGGGGCATATGGAAAGGGTCTAACTGCTGTTTTAGTTAACTTGTGTCCATCTGCTTTCTGCTTCACTTCAAAAGAATGACGTAGGTAGACTAGAAAGAAGAGTTTCAGGCTCAAGGCATAGTATAAAAAGGAAATTGCTCTTCCTTCCCTCGGAGTTGAGTTCTAGTTAGCAGATGGGATCTCATTCATTAGAGGAAGGGATGGTGATTAACTGATAGAACCTCTTCTCTTCTTTCAAATCGCATCTCTCAAGTGAGAAGAAAAGAGGCCCCCACGGAGCGGTGGGAAAGCAAGGAAGAATAAGTAAGAAAGCAGCAAATCTTTCCTCCTCATCTCTATCTCTCCCCACCGAAAACATGGTCACACCATGGGCACCAATAGAAAGCGAACCCTCGGTCAATCGAACCACGGCTAACCATGTCGTGAACAGAGTTCCGAGTCGCTAAAAGAGAGCAGTCGATCGGTTCTTAGTAGTTTCGAGGTTTTATAGTAGCCCCATATACTATTGGATTCTCAAGATTGGAGGAAAGAACGACGATGGAATAGGAATGGGAATGGGCTGAGTTGAGTACAAAGGAAGGATAGGTATTAGCTAAAGGGCGCAGGCAGAACTAGGTGTTATTTACCTTTTGAGTTATCCGGCCGAGCTAGAAGTGAATACTAAACGAAGAGAGCTCCCCCAAGGGAAGCAAAAAACGAGCCTCGCTTCTAATATCAAGTGATCCACACAGGCAAGAAGTCGATTACGTATCGAAGAGGGCTATAAGTAGGCCGTTTGCTATTGCGAGCAGGTTCATCCGTTTCCCGATTGGGAGCCATTGCCGAAGAAATCGTTAAAGGCAACTGGCCGAGCCCGGCAAAAAGAGGTTTCCAGAGCGAAAGCGCTTGAAGTTTAATATTCTTCCGCGAGGCGGAGCACGCTTTATTTTGTAAAATACTTTTTAGTTTTGACAACGGGTTGATCCACTGTTGTAGATGAGAGAGTGGACCACTTGCAATATCCCCCCTCCGCAAAAGCAGCCGAAGCAGCATTTCCTGATACGCATACAGTGGTTGGTCCGGAAAGAGTGGGATCTTTCCCGGGTTCTGAGAAGAGCTGCTTTATGGGGCACCGGCCTGCCTTGCTAACTCTCGGACTAGTCGTATTAATACCTGCCTTCTTCTAGAGATAGATAAATCTAAATAGAAGTTTAAGCATGGGACTTTATCAGGTAAAAAAGATCTAAAAAAGTGAACCCGAGACGAGTGCATCGGTACCTTATTGACTTATAGATTAACTCCATTCACTCTCTATTCCTTCCATTTCCTAGAATTGCATATCTGAGTATGCCGGGTATGTCTTTGCCCAAGGTTCCGCTCTGTTACCTCGTTAACTCGATAAAGCGAGCTCGGGAAAGCGGCTTTTCTACTATTTGGCATTAAGAGAAGCTGGGTAGCTCCGTAATCTGTGAATGAGGGGCTACTTCATGAAAAGAGAAACCTGCAACGCTCAGGCCCATTTCGGGCTAAGCACTAAACAAATAGGAGGTGTGATCTCAGGATTTAATGTACTGTAAGGAATATATTAATATTTATAGGGATCCCCTTATCTTTAATTAATAAAGGAGATCTTTCCTGGTAGGAAAGCCATATATTAGAAATTTCAAGAATCTTTCCCTTATCTTTAATTAATAAAACATCATTCTCCTTTAATTGGCAGTAGGAATTATAGGAATAGAAATACTTGAATTAGGAATTTCAATATCCTGTTAGAGATATTCCAGATGTAGAGACAGATCCAAAGCCATTTGATCGAGATCGAGTAGCTATAGCAGATCCATTTAGAGATCGGAACCCCGTTCTGGGTACACCCATTTTAGTAGCAACAGCCCCTAAGCCGGTAGGTCTCGTTCAAAAGCCACTTTAGTTGATGTGTCCCAATCAATGTGCTCGGCAATGATGTTGTCATCGCTGATGCGCAAGTTGCTGAAGTTGATTTTCAGTGTCTTCAGAAATTAGGAGTGAAAATTTCAACTCAAAAATCTCTGATTTCTGACACAGGTGCATTTGAGTTTGGTAAGCAAGCAAACAACGAGCAGACATGGCTAGTAAAGAGGCATGGTAAGGGGAGCTCATCCCAAAAGCCAGAGTTCGAGATTGAGGAAGCGGAACGTGAACTTGCCGCTTTTGAGATCGTGCACTCGCGCTTTCAGCTCTGTTTCATACGCTAATGTGTTCTTGTTCCGTTAGTGGGACCGGACTGAATCCCTTAAGAATTAGTATCAAAGTAGGCAATCCACCTAAAGGACCCCAACTGAAAAACGTTAGGCCTTTCGGCGCTAAAGCTTCGTATTCGAAATCCTATTTTATTAAATAAGGTCCAGGGATCTCCAAGTTCTGTAGCTTCCGAAGGGTCCAGTGACCCACCAACAAGAAAGAGTGAAAGTCATGAATTAAGAGTTTTGTATAGAATATAGGCATCTAGAAAGAGGCTTATTGCACCATATAAAAGAGGTAAAACGGGTTAGAGCTCGCAAGGATTACAGAAAAGGACCGACGCACGAACCACGTGTATATATAGTTAGTTGTATTGTAGTAAAAAGGGGTGCTGGCTCGCACTACCGCACAACCGCACTGCCCCGTTTCTTGGCTGGTCCGTTGCTTGCTGGGTTCGAGTCCCGCTTGCCCTTAATTGAAAGTAGTTTGGCTTTCATACCTTTCTTACCTGCCTCGGCCCCCACCCCTTAACTTAAGAGGGGGGCTCAGATCCACTCCGTTTTTGAGTTTAGGCGATTGATTCATAAAGTTTAGGAACTCATGACAGCTCGGGTAGCTATACTTTCTCTTACCCTTGGGGCTAGCGCTCCCTCATTGCATATCCATTTCATATCTTGGTTGCTCTTTATTGTGCTCATGATCCGCATCTCGGGCTCGATCTGATCGTCCGTAACGTGGGGCTTTCATTAGCCAAAAACTGGAATTTCGGGCCGCTTAACTGATTTAGGACTGAAAGAAGGCGGAACATGGATCCGTACGGGGAGAAGAGAATCTAGTAGGCTCTCTAAACTAGACCGATTGGACAGCTTTCAATATAGTGATTATACCTTGGGAGAAGTTGAATCAGGGCAGAGGGCCTATTTGTATTTGATTTGAACTAATTCGAATCTCGTGACCCATGATCCTTAGGAAGGGCTCGATCCCAGACCAGGCTCGCTCCAGGCAGATTCAATTCCTCCTCCCCCAGACCCGGCATAAGAAAAGGGCTTTAGCGAAGAAAGAGATGCGGATGAAAGTTTTCCCCCAATCCTCGCTCGGGACGGGAGGGCTTTAGCACACTATGTGCAAGCGGATCCTGAAGTAAAGACAGTAGATCCTGTATCTAACAAAGAATGAAGAGAGGATGGATGTGACTACTACTAATACTTTTTATTTAAAGGAGGTAGATTAAAAGAAAAAATTCCGCTATCTCCCAGACTGAACGAGATGAGGAAAAACATTCCCTAGATCACAGAGTTTCATTGATGCCATGCCAAAAAGCAGGCTTTCTTCAAACGATTGGAACAAGAATAGGTTCTTGTCTCTTTGAATCGGGCGAATATTTTCGTAAAATGAAAATAGTATAATGGATCATGGCTGCGTTTAGGAGCGATCCGCCCTTTCTTGAACAAGCCGGTGGTGTAGGCGAGGTTCCTTGTAGCATTCAGCCAGACAGATATATAGAAAGTGTGCAGTGAGGGTGGTTGTAAATCACTAGGTAGTCTTTACTTAACTCGGCCCAAGCAATGCCCATCCCATGCCTTTCTTGGTTGGTTAAACCAACTAACTCAGTTTAATTTGTTTGAACAGAGATTCTGTTAGTGTTCCGTCTATCCGGGTACAAGGTCGAAAAGAAAGACAAAGAATTTAGAATTACAATAAAAAGAATTGCTTAAATAACTTTGCGCATCCAAAATCAGAGTCCCGCTCTTGAAACGCCCTTCAAGAAAGAGGCATCAGTCGTCTTTTCTTCATTTTGATCTGGCTATATCCGTTTTTTCGAGAAAAGGTCCCCCCTTCACCAACCGCCCATCTGGACTAGCCGCGCTGTCAAAAACAAAGCCATAGCAGGATAGGTAAAACTGATTTAAAGAAAGAACATAATGAATCAGCGCCTAATATCAGTTTTTTTGTCTCTTCTCGGTAGTTCCGTAGCAGGTTTTTTCGGAGATCAGAAGGAACCGCTATAATGACTACCACTAAGAATCTGGTACTTTTTGCAATCCTTCTTTTTTGCCTTGTTTCGTCTTTATTGTATCAAACAAAAGAAAAAGTGGGTTAAACTTATATTTCTACTCTTTGTTTTTCTCATTATATATTTATATGCCTATTATCTACGCCTCTACTAAGTTTCTCGCTTAGGTCTTTATTTTTCTGATCTTTTCTCTTGTGTTTTAGTTTGTAGTGTTGTTTCGGGGGGAGGGCAAGCACCCCCTCTTCCGGCCCATCAAGCTCGGTGGTGAGCGTGCCCCAAGATGAGATAAGGAATGGGAGAAAAATGGGCGTCCTTAAACTTTTTGGTGGCAGATTTTATTTGGACTGAAACGTCCCCTAACGCGGTTGAGGGGCAGCTGAACGAAAGGAAAGCGGGTAGGCCCCCTCATCTCGAAGCACCCCTCTTAGAGCCCGAACAAATATAAGGCAATAGCAATAGACTGGCTACTGATAGAAGAATGAGCCTTTAGGTTCTCTTCTTCTTCTCTTCGGGAGCGATTACTCCTTCCCTCCTAGTATAGCCCGCCCCTCAAAGGCTCCCGGTAGGAGTTGGGGATTTGATATGATGGGGTGAATGATGGAAGAATCAATCTCCGCCAATAAAATAAGGCAATCTTTTGTTTGAATGTATAGATGGATTCCAGTCAGTGGGTACTTCGATCGACTTTTCTTCTCCCGCTCCTTCCCGATCAAGGGGAGAGCTCATCGCAACACTATAAGATAGCTGCATGCTTTCCCCAGGGCGAGTTATGACAAGCTCTGGTGCCCCCAGTGGATGTTTGAAGCCCTCACGACACGGAATTGCCTCACGTGCTCAAATCCACACAAACGCTTTCGAGCTCGGATGACAGAACTAGCCAGCCCTTTTCCGCGCTTCTTTCAATTTCCTTACATTCTAGCTGAAGGAGAGACTTTACCTTTACTTAGAGAGGGGCTGCAATACTACGCTCTTCCGTGCTCGTAGGTTGACTTCCCTTATGCATCCAGCCGCTTCACTAATGTGAATAGGTTATACAGAAGGGTGGGTTGGTTATACACTCTTATGCGCGTTCCTTCTTCGAACCTTTTGGTATGTATTGCCCCCTAACTATAGATGAGATCCACCAGACGAGAAACTCAATTCCGCACTGCTGCTGAGTCGTCGGACTTATCCACCAAGGGATTCGTGGAATTTCTGTGGATTGCGTTGGAGGAAATCTACCAAAGCTAGGCAGATAGATAGACTCCTTTCCCGCTGCTAAGGGAGAGCAAGAAACAAAATCAAATGATTCTTTTTTAATCAGCGCCCCCGGGTATGCAGGTACTAAAAGTCCTCTCACTACCAACCAGCAGACATCATCTGGCTGGGTCTTGCCGGTATCAACAACAAGAAAAAAACAACCAAATGGAAACAGCAACTAACTATGGCTCTTGGCCCAGACAACGTCCTAGGCGTAGGGGAGATCGGAGCAACAGGGAACGCCTAGACGACGTTTTTATTCCTGGGCTGCAGGAAGTAGATCGAGAGGTCGTTCCGCCCCTTGTCCCCGAATATGGGTAATATGTTCTCAAAAAAGGTTGCTCCAATCTGACCTAGCTGGCGAGCGATCCCAGTTCGCGGCAGAGAACAAGACAGCAAGCGAGCGTACCTTTGTTCGCTTCTTCTCCACCAAGCACGGAAGTTTAAGGATAACTGTTGGTCGGTGGCTACCTAAGGAAACTCCGATTCGATCCGCCCCCCCCGGCTGGGAGGCATCTACCTCATCCCGATCACAAGGAGAGGTTCACCATGATGGGGGTACTTCAGTTTTTTCCCTTCCGGAAAGAATGAAATACATAGGGGACCATCCTTTTGTTGCGGCATGCTCCTCAGATTTACGGATTCGCAGGGGGCCTCAGGCCCTACTTAGTTGACTGACAATGACAAAGGCTTGCGAAACTAAGTAGGGCCTTTTCCTTTTTTAAGAACCCATTCTCATTATCTTTCATAAGTAAAGTAGGCGAACCTATAGGTCCTTAGTAGGCGTTGACAAAGAAGAACAGCCGGTTAAAAGACAGCGAATCTATTTATTTAAAAAGATTTTTTATTTTATATATAAATAAATAGATATATAGGCCAGCTTGACAAGCTACCCTTCCTCTTGATCTGAGGTGCGAAGAGAAACATCTCTTTTTTATGACTCCCACTTATCGATCCCGGCCCGGAAAAGTGACCGACCAGGGCCTTATTGATGAATGAAAGAAAGGGTTTATGATCCCTAGCCCTGTAAGCCCACACCTGTGTAGAGTAGATCGTTCAACACCTGCGGCACAAACCCATTTATTTTTGACCTATTGGTCCTAGTATCATAGGCGACCGAACGGCCGCCCCCTAATTACTAGACCAGCCTGCTATAATAATTCCATAAACACCTAGCGAAGATATGGCAAACAAATAAAGTAGCCCTATGTTCGAATCTGACAATACCATACCATAATCAAAAGGTACAACGGCCCAAGCAACCAGACTTAACATAAATGTAGTCACAGGAGCCATTCTAAAAAGGGAGAAATTAGCACTACTTGGTGAAATAGGTTCTTTTAGAATCAATTTAAAACCATCTGCTAGAGGTTGTAACAATCCGAATGATCCCACTACATCAGGACCCTTTCGACGTTGCACAAAAGCCATTACTTTACGTTCAGCTAGCACTAAAAAGGCTACTCCTAGTAGAAGTGGTAGAATTATTCCAAGTATTTCAGCTGGAACAGCTATGTACGTTTTCGATTTTCTATTCACTCATGATCTGGCCTGGTCGACCCAATCATGATATTGAAGGATGGGACCTTTTCTCGAAAAACTCCGGATCCAGAGAAGAGTTGAAGATGGTGCAACATCGAATCCTGTTACTTCGAATGGAATCTTAGCCCGCCTCACTTGCTTTCTTTACTGCATAAGGGCATAAGCGAAGTCAAGAGATTTCCTTCTAACTAGTGTGGCAGTGGCTGAGAGTAAGCAAGCTACCTTCATTCAACAGATTTGTGGTTGAGTCAATAACATGCTCTGGGTCGGGAATCTTTTCTCTTCTCTTTTGCATTTCCGTTGCCTGCGTTCTTCGTCCGTATCGCAAAGCTGGTCGACGCCAGCTGTAATGGTTGAAAATAGGAGGCCAACCAAACCAAGACCCCTAAAAAGCCTCGTACCTGACTCCTTCTCCGATTAGAAAGACTTGCTTTTGAGAGGAGGTAAAAATACTGAATAAAGCGGCATTTCCCCTGACTTCGAAGACTGACGGAAAGAAAGAGACTTTATAACCTTCGTCACAAAATGAGTACTATGGGAATGAATCTAAGGCTGAACCTAGAAAGAAAGGATACCACAATGGTAAAAGATCTGAAAGAGGATAGGCCCAATCTACTTACCAAATGAAGTAAGCTGAACTTCAAGTAAAGTAAAGAAAAGGGGCCCGCTTACCCACTCCCCTTTGCTTTAGTCTAAGCCTTCAGTTGTAGTCGTAGAGCGAGGGAATAGGGATGCAGGCTTTTCCACCTGCTCCGATGCCCTTCGCCCCTCTCTTTCTCTGTTTCGGTAGATTGACCGGATATTTCCTTTAAGTGATTTCCCTTCTCTTTACCGGTAGATGTATATGTATATATAAGTAGATGTCTTTCCCTTATCTTTCCTTACAGTTCTTTCCTGGAAGTGATTGACCAGCTATATTAGGAATGGGAGGTTCGAAGGTAAGGGCTCAGTTCGTTAGCGATGTCACCAAGGGCCGTAGGAATTCTTATTGGCTTAAGCATCTGATTATCCCATTGAAGAAGATTTGCCGACATGTTAATAGTGAGGGCCATTTCGCCTATTTCAACAGAATCCTATTTTCAACATTAGCACAAGAGCAGATAGGATGCAGACGAGTCTCAACAGCAGGGCAGGAGATCTGCTCCGAGAACAAAGAATCCCCATTGAAAAGAGAGCTGTAGTAGCTAACAATATGCTCACCAATACGGCGCTTGTCTGTGCGTGCAAACCGAACCCTCGATAAAGAGAGAGTGTAAGCCCGAATTACGCTTTTTGCAATTAACCATTCTATGGAAAAACTCCGTGTTCCGATCTCCGTCTTGAAGCCATTTGATTCTGGCTTTCTCCTGAAGGAAAGCCGATTGGATGTTAAGGGCAGCATTCAGGTTTTCATGAGCCAGAGTCTCCTTAGAGAAAGTACTCGCTATGATAAGAAGATGATCCACTAGAGAGTGGACCCAGGGACGGGTCAGAAGGTATAGGATTTGAAAAGGGCAAGCAGGCGCAAGAACACAAACAGAAGATTCAACAGAGTATGAAAGCCTTTTTCTGAGAAGGTCAGTTGGGTGAGTTGGCGAAGGAGGGGCTTTAGGAAAGGAGTTTCATTCAGCAGGAACCGGGAAAGTAGCCATACCTTTCAAGCTAGCATAGATAGCAGTGGGAAACCAAACAAATGCTTCACGCAAATAGTGTGAAAGAAGTTCTAAGCTCAATAAGCAGATAAGGCATCAGGTCTTGGAGAAGAAGAAGACCCCAGACCCTAGTAAACTGCTAAACCATATTCGTAATTGCTCGCCTATTATGAACTTGACTTGTGCTCTAAAGCTGTCTTTTTGAGGAAAACTGGAGATAACCTTTTCTGGCATTCTTTCATATAAAGCAGTCGGTGAAGCTTTTTCTCATGTTGTTCTTGATCATGGCACAGATGTCTTCATTTGGTTGGGCGCTGAACTTGCTGCTCAAGAAGGAAAAAGTGCGGCAGCTTTAGCAGCTTGTAGAACATTGTCTGAAGAGCTCACTGAAATGCGGTTTCTAGCTCCTAGGATCCTTGCATTCAAAGAGGGGAGCTCGATATTTTCTTTCTCGATTGATACCAGCACACAAAGATCCTCCCTATGAACAGGAGGCAAGATTTCCGCAGCTCCGAACTTTGACCACGAAACAGAGAACAAAGCAGAAAAGAAGCTTTCTTCACTTTGATGATCCTAGTGTGAGTGGATGCGTAGTTTGAAAGTATTGCCACTTGAACCAGGGGCTTCCACGCCTTTTTCTGGCTGACGTTCCTTTGTAAGAGGTCCCCCTGTACTTAGAATGAGGAAGTAAAGCATCGAATTCCATGTGTTCAGCATTGATTTCAAGATGAGGAATAGCACAAAAGAGGAAACGTCTGGCATTAGAGATGGCTTCAGACTCGACCTGAAAGGTGCCAGTTACATCTATTGGACCAGACGGAAATACAAGCTTTCTTGTAGCGGGTTCGAAAACCGTATACTTTTGCTTTAATTCGACTCGATCCCTTCCCGCCTAGTAGTTCTCACTGGTAGGCTACCGGGTAAACTCGGTGGAGCCGCTGGTAGTTCTTTGTCTCTTTGGCCCTTTGTAGGCGCCCTAGTCGACCTCTTCTCTTTATCCATTCCACATTCCACTTTCTGTAAACCCCTGACTCTGTTTCTCGCACTTTTCAGCCTGAATGAAATTCCCGTAATTCTTTTATGAAACTACATACCTTACATTAATATAGTATAGTAATAGAAGATAATATAGAGTCTTACTAACTAGTGGCCCTTTCAGGGACTCTTGGGTGAGACTGGAAAGCAAGTAGAGTATCGGTAATAGCGTTTCGGGAAAGCAAGACGGATTATACCCTTCCCTTCGTGCCCCTCACCCGAGGTCACCAGTTGTCTATGAAAGCCGATCGGGGAATAAGCCAAAGGACAGCCAAGACCATCCTTCCTCTCCCTTTGATTCGAAGACGCATCTTATCTCTTCGGGAAGCTAACAAATAAAGCTTTTGGCCCCCTTGCCTCTGTATGAGCCTTTTCGCTAATATGCTCGGATAGTAGCTTCGGTTAAGCATTCCGGTGTATATAGGCTAGCTGTCATCGGTCATCTGTCCACAAATAGCGCTTCCCTTTTTTTTTTTCTATCTCTTATCTTCCTTCCCTTGAGAACTCAACTGCCTACTCCAGCGTCCTACCTTCCTCAACTCACTGACCTACTCCTTATCTATCTAATAGTTTCTTCTATCTACGGAATTCAAAAGGCGACCCGCCGCGCCGGGCTATAAGATAAGATAGAGCTGTTGTACTACTTGACTGGTAAGAAAAAGCTTACGTAAAAACTGGAAGACTCTTGTATGTACGGTAACCCTATCTTCCGCTACTGGTGGACTGTTGCACAGAAAGGCCGACAGAAGCAACGTTTCTTAGCGCGCTTTTCAAGCGCTTAGCTTCTGCTCGCGGCCATAAAGTAAGTTCAGTTGGAAGCCTAAGCCAAGAAGGTACGAACGAAGTGACGGTCCCCTTTAGAGATAGGGGTAGGGGAGCGGCTTTCTTGTGGTAGTAATTGCGAACATCTCTCCTTTTCTCTTAGCGTGCACAGTTTGCTTGCATGCCGCTTTAGGCACATCTCTCTTTCTTAGTTTCACGCTGGCCTAAAGTCAGTCTTTTAGTAAGCGTATATAAACAGCTGTTTAGTGTATAAGCAATTCTTTAGTGGCCGCACCGAAAGGTACGTACGGTGGAGGTTGGTTGAAGATGATGTTACGCGGCGTTCAGAACCAGCCTTGAAGTGAATGAATTAGAAAGAACGAAGAAGTAAGGAAATGAGACGACTCTTTCTTGAACTATATCATAAACAGATCTTCCCCTCCACACCAATCACGAGTTTTTCTCCATTCCTCTCGTATATCGTCGTAACGCCCTTAATGCTAGGTTTTGAAAAAGACTTTTCATGTCATTCCCATTTAGGTCCGATTCGGATCCCTCCGTTGTTTCCTTTTCCTCCTGCACCTTTTCCTCGAAATGAGAAAGAAGATGGTACACTCGAATTGTATTATTTAAGTGCATATTGCTTGCCAAAGATCCTACTTCTACAATTGGGAGGTCACCGGGTTATTAAAATAAGTCGTGTTTTCTGTGGTTTTCCCATGTTACAACTTTTGTACCAATTCGGTCGATCCGGAATGGATCGGTTAAACATTCTATTAGGGAGCCTGGTCTTGACTCTTCTGTGTGGTATTCATTCTCGTTCGGCTCTTGGAATCACATCCAGCAGTGGTTGTAACAGCTCGCAAAATCCAACCACTTTACCTACTTCATTGCCCCCAACCCTTTCTTGTACCTCTATTGAAACAGAATGGTTTCATGTTCCTTCATCGATTGGTTATTCCTCTCCGTTCGTATCTCTTTTTCCAATTTCGGTCTCGATTAGTTTACAAGATTGAATGGCCAATTCTCCTCCGGACCCTCGATTCGATTGTTTTCCAAGAATGTTGAGCCGGGTATGTAAGCCATGTATCTGGGAGGAACTTTAAAAAAGAAGAGCTTTAGGTTTTTTGCATCCTGTTTTGGTCTTGCTGCTATTTAAATAATAATTAATATTTTTTTTTTATTGAGAAGAAAGATTATATATATGTCCAATCTCTAGTGGTGGTTGGTTCCACAGCATGCTCCTCGCTGCCCCATGGAGTAATACGGGGGGCAAGACTCTCTTTCTCAAAGGCTCTGTTCATGCTAGCCCCCAAAGAGTCACTAGTTTTCCACTATCTCTCATCTGGCATCTCAGTCCTACAGCTCATAGCCTATCTTACCACAACAAAAAGATTGTAGGTAGGCCCTCATATTCGAAGCGCTTCCAGAAGGCATTGCTTCCTTCACCAATCATGTTATAGGGAGAGAAATAGTAGTTGGATAAGCTAGTTTACTCTTAGACTCTTACTATGAACTGCAACTAAGAACAGCAATAACAGAGCTACTAGAAAGATTACTGCTACTATAACACTGCTACAGTAATAGGCTACCACTTATCTTATTTGCATTCCAATAAAGACTACTAGCAGCCCTATTCGCTTAGCTACTTGATTCTATTCATATTCCTCTTCTGCTATTCTTTTACTAGGAACTGAGACTAGAGCAACTGCTACTATAGATAGTCTTTCATTTCCTGTAGTCAAATATTGACTTGATTCTAGTAAGGAGTCTTTTCTTTCTTCTAGGAAGAGTAAGGAGTCAAGCTACTAGATTCTAATTTCCAGTAGTGTAATTAACTTCATACCTTTCTTCTTTTATCACTGCTACTACTATAGTAGCTAATTCAGCTGTTGATGGTATTGAATAAGCAGAAGTTACTACTATTTCCATTGAATAAGCTGTTCTTTCAACCGCTATAGTTTACTCAACATTTCCAGTAGTATTTACTATTTCTACTATATTTTCTTTCTAACACTGTAATTGGCCTCCATCCACGAGTTACTATTACATTGGGGCAGAGAACAACTAACTCTGCTAGACTTGGGTTAGGCGAAAGTGCAAGAGTGAAGAACCAGTGACACCACTTAAGCCACTGTTTCATCCAGTTATGGATCACAGTCCGCTCAAGGATCTCACGTTCAGCACTGAAGACTACCTCCTCAGGAACCACCCTAAGCTCTTTAGGCTTGAGTTCTTTCCTGAGCCTGTCAACTATAATCCCCTTTAAATAGGGATTGATGGGTTGTCCCCGACCAATCCACCATTCCAAAGGTAGTTGAGAGGTACCAAGCTGCTTCGTCGAAACCACCCACAACCTTTCCCACCGTCTAGAACGATGGGTAGAGTAGAGGCGAGATCGAGTCCGATAGCCGGCGCCAGCCAACCTAAACAAAATGTTTGGGTTTGTGATCCCATAGGAAGCACACAACTGGCACAGGCCAATGGAGGACCGGATAGTGAGGAGTGCACGCATTGAGATTGGAGACAGGTCCTTTTGGTCCCCATGCACCATAAATCTCTTTGCGAACTCTAAAGCTCCAATTTTAGAGAAAAGAGACATATGGAGACTCCGAGCTTATCCAACAATCCCCGGTACGCTTCGGCCACTGGGGTATCGGCGATAACCACATCATCGCCAAGTACCGCATACCTGGTAAAAGGGCCGTGTGAGGGGAAGATGATAACTCAGCTGCCAACCACACAATAAAGTGACAGAGAGAATAAAGCCCAGGATCCGTAATAACCCTTTGGTTGACCGGCAACGAAACTAACTAAGTATGGTCGCTTCACAAGAGGCTTCCATACAAAGAAAGAATTCAATGCCAGGGACCCTTTAACAACGGACGATGCAAATGTTGGTCCAAATAGACACTCAAAAAGAGTGTAAATTACCAACAAAGGCCATCGATCGGTCGCAGACTTCAAATCAAAGGATCATAATTGACATAGGTTGAAATCTCGCCAGCCGAGTAATGGGTGCCATTTGGTTAAACGTTCCATCACAGGGCAAACGGGATAATACCCGCATTGCCCAAGTGTGGACGGGGTGTAGGAGTCTTTGCTTAACATAGTTACCTATGGCAAATATCCTACGCTTACCGGCTCCTTCTATAACTGACGCCAACCTACCAGGGTGTAAATTAGAATACGCTTGAGCAAGGGAAGTAAAACCCAATGCTAACGCCTTCTCGTAGTATTCCAAGTCTTGATTACACGACTGGGTGGTATACTTGTAGTCAAGAGGGTAGAAGACCCGCTTAACAAACAAGATACCCTGGGAAAAGATACCGTCCTGGAACGAATGTAAATAAATTACATTCGTGGCGAAGGAAGCAATCTCATATTTTAAACTAAAAAATATGTTAGGTACTGCCTTCCGCCATCCTTTGGGTATGTCAAGACCTCTACCAACAAAGATCCGGTCGTCATTTGGAGTAGCTTTCCAGGTCTCATATCATATAAAAGAGAAAGAAGTTCTGCTTGTTCTCTCTTTTCCCGAGTAAAATTACATTTTTATCGTTATTTTAAATGTAAAGTTGGTCGTCGTCACACCACTTTTTTTTTCGGATCTGGGAGGCTGGGTCGGCTAGCATTGAATACGAATCTTCTTTCATTCCTCTTGTTCAAATGCTTTCCCTTGGCTTCGGTGCCAGCTAGGACTGGTAGCATGGTCTTCTCTTAGGTTTCTCTTGGATTCGGAATGGGAGCTGCACGTTAGCACTTTTTACTTTACTTTCTTACTTTTCCGGCATAAGAGGTCTTGTCTCTTTACTGTCCCGGTCCTCTCTCTTTGCTGTTTTAGCGAAAAGAATAAAAATAATATGGGATCCCTGTATGTATCAGAGACTACGGTTCAAAGCTTCCGAACGAACTAGCTAGAGCTGGATCTGCTGAACCTGAGGGAATAAGGAAAGAAGCAAGCTTGGGTCCTTCCCCTCTATAGTAAGCTATGTGATGAAGTCGGTGAAAGACTCAGTGGGTCCTTGCTTAACGAGTTCTAGCTTACGCCTTGATAACTGAGTATCTGTATTGTATGCATAGTGCGTCATAAAGGCGTTAGCCAGATCTGACCATGTGCGAATGGTATTTGGGTCAGTGTTCATCAACCAAGTCAGCGCGGGTCCGGTCAAACTGCGCTGGAATAGTGGGACAAGTAGCTCATTGTCGATTCCCATGGGCTGTAGAGTTCCGACATACATCCTGCCTTTTTAAGCTCCGAGGTAAGCCTCTTTTTATCCTATTTCGTTATGCATCCGGTTCCGTTATACTTTTCTATCTCTGGCCACTTAAAACCGTACGGAAGCCTGACTTTGTTTGGGGTATAGGGAGAGATTCTCAAGATCTGCAACATCATACTTGTCCCCACTCAACTTATGAACTTCCCGTTCAAGGCGACTGATCTTCTCCATCAGAGGATCGGACGGCTGTGGTGGGACGTATGGCACTATCTGATTCATGGGAGTGGGAGCCAAGTACACGGCCGGTACTGCAGGAGGCTTTCTTCGGATCTCTTCTTCGTAGTGATCCACAGGTTCAGGAACTGCGGGCTTATTCTGAACTGGAGGGGGTACTGGGTCTACAGGTCTAGCATCTGCTACTCTTGGTTGGCTTTGTGGTTGTGGATCTGTGTCCCCTGAGTCGGGGTGGTAGATGGAGGGTTTGTTCCTTGAGC
This sequence comes from Boehmeria nivea var. tenacissima, assembly GCA_018132145.1. NCBI lineage: Eukaryota > Viridiplantae > Streptophyta > Magnoliopsida > Rosales > Urticaceae > Boehmeria > Boehmeria nivea. Next base: position 623,346 of record JACWIL010000016.1, on the reverse strand, counting down.
AGCAGGTGCAGCCAGGGTATTTCCGATGACTACCTGCGAGGTCAATTGTGCTAGCATCCGGGCAATCTCAGCTAGTTGACGGCTAACTGCCTCGTTATAAAGTTGCTGATTTGCCTGGCCTCGGGTGGTGGATCGAATGAACACTAAACGGCGTCATCACGGCAGCGATGGATGTTTAACCTTTATATCTCTTCCTTCTCAATAAAGGCGGGGATGGACTCTGAAATACTCCTCCGATCGGTTCCGACAGTCTTTTCTTCACCTTCTCTTCTCGGCATGATCCAGGCGTTCAAGCTAGCAGATCAAATCATGGGTTTTCATCCCCGGAGAGGGAAATTAGTCGGTTGGTTGAAATGCGGTTATGCCGGGTGGACTAAAGCCAAGTGGGAGGTGGTATCGTATTATCTTATAATAGGAGCACGCCTGCTTTTAGCTCTAAGTCATCGATTCCAATCCTTTTTTTTTCGGTATGCCTGCCGCTCCAGAGCTCTATTCATACTCCCTTAGCTAGAAGCTTGCGTTTGCGCGAGCCTTTACCTTGGTCAATTCCTTTCGGAACTCTTCTTCTAGGCCATCCATCATATAGGGCTACCTCCCATATAGACCATAGGCTTTCTTTCAGTAGGGCTATTTATAAGAAAGAACTTCTCTCTTGAGTTCTCCTCGCGCCTGGACCCTTGCGCAGAGCGAGTCAAGTAAGCAGCCTCTTGTTGGCCTAGGTTGTAAGGCTAGGGAAAGACCGAATGAATGCATTTCTTCTTCGTACCGGGGATCGGAAATAAGAGCTATCGTAATCATTCATTAATCCGATCGACGAGACTCACCACTATCTTCCTCCGCGGAAGTTTTTCGTAGTTGCTTTTCTTTTTTTTTTGTCGAGATTTGGTTGGTGTTCGGTGTAAAGGAGAGGCATCGGAAGAGACTCTTTAAAGAAGGCGGGAATAAAGTTCCATCAGAAAGGGGAGGATCCATAGTATCGGAAGGCTAAGACGAAGGGAGCTGAAACTACAGTTGCTCTAGTAGCTGTTCAACTCTCTTCCTAGTAGCTGATCTAGGGTCTTTCTTTAGTAGCTGTTTACTAGTTAGAGTTCCTATTAGGGTTTAGAAGCCATTCACTCCTAACTCCAACTCTTAACTCCACTGTTACGGCTTTGGAAGTCCTAACTCAAGAAGAGGAGCAAGCAGCAGCAGCACCCCTAACTCCATTAGACTCTTACGGATAATCCCATTGGGTGCTTCCGTACTACGCCCTCTATTCTATGTCGTGAGTGCTTTTCTTCGGGAATGCTATCATAAGCTTACCTTTCACCTGTACTTGAGGATACCAATTCTTAGTCCAATCCTGAGGGATCTTTATAGCTCAGCTGGAGTGGATTTTTCTACTATTTCAGTTACTTCCGCTACTGAAAAAACCTTTTCCAGTTGAATTAAGAGGACTTTCCGATACAGCTAATTCTGATACTCCAACTATCGGATTCACAGCCTAAAATGGAAGACTATCAGCAACTAAACCTACTTCTACTATTGTTACATTGAGCCTAGACACATAAGACTTTGTATAGGAGAGGACTCAGAAACTCCAGATGAGGCATCAAGCATGGTTCAATAGGAGAGGAATCGAAACCCTCAACAGAAAGGAAATATGAAAGTACTTCCAAATCAAAGGCAGGAGCTCTTCCATCTCCTGGAGAAGTCTCGGAATGTGAAAGGGAAGCATTCGTAGAAGAAGGAGTAGCATCTCTTGAATCGGAAGGTGATACGGGATCATCAAGAGAAAGGATTCCATCCGAAGGTTTACTACTGGCTTAGTGTAAGGAGTCTCGCTTTGAACTCAAGTAAAGGCACCGCTTTTACACTAAGATGGGCAACTAACTCCTCCTTATCATTTCCCTCTACGGTCTTGCTTTCCCTGAACGGGCGGTAAGTGACCTTTGTCCGATTAAGACAAAGTTAGAACTCAATATGAGTAATCGTATCCAAGCGAGACCTGAGACTTTGAATTAGCAAATGAAAGAGGCACTTTCTTACCGGATTCAGCTACTCGAACCAGTTACGACTGGTCACTCACTCATAAGATTGATTGGGCACGAACGAGTCAAGCATTAGCACCTCGTAGAGAGAAGGCTTTGTTGTTGTTACTGGAGTTGAATCAACAACTGATTAAGAATAGCACTCGGAATATGAAAGCCCAGGAAATGTGATAGCTGGAGTTGACGAATTAGCAGTATCGGGAAGAGGGACAGAAGGAAGAGAAAAACCATAAGTTCGAAAGGAAGAACCTGTATCTGCCCCGGAATCTGATGCCAACCAACGTAGAAGGCACCGATGGTGCAAGTGCTGCTTTGTAGCCGTGCCGTATAGGGCCCCTATCTTCACTAATATATCCACTTTTTTCTTTCTTTCTTTTCTGCTAAGACTTTTCTTCTTTCATTTTATCCTATTGAATTTGAAGAAATAAGGTTTTCTATTCCACTTTTTTCTTTCTTTTCTCATTTCAAGAGTTGAAATTCATTTCTTTTCTTTTTCGTTACAATTTCATTGAAAAAGTTTCAATTTCTTTCTGTAATATTAAATTTCTTTTAATTTCATTTGCTGAACAATTAAGGTAATCCCGCGTACGAGGGCTGGAAATGAAAGTTGAAATTCATTGAAAAAGTTTTAAAAACCCGTGTTTTTTGATAGGATTTAGAGGAATTTGAGGAATTACATAATCTATGATATTTAATAAATAAAAAAAAGTTGATCCGAAAACAAACAAAAAGGATGGTTATGGTGAGCGATAGGAGAATATAGCTGGACTGGAATGTAGATAAAGCACCGAACTAGAAAAAGAAAGAGTATTAGTTGGGATCTATAACAGGCTTACAACTCAATGGCCATTAGTAGCTAGCACTTTGAGTAATAACTCATCGGTTGATATAATGCATGCCAGCTAGGACCTACATAGCTATAAATCACCTAACTATTCACGTATTAACTCAATCGTTCGCGGGTTAGACGAAGGGGACTTATGATTTCAACTGGATAGATTTATCTAAGCACTCCAACTACAGGTTCTATTACATCCGCCCGGGAATCTGTAGATTCTTAGACTATTGAATTTGCAATAGAAAGAGTTATAGGACCATCAACAGTGGAATCAACTGCAAATGTTGCCTTTACCCTAAGAAAGGAGTAAGTAAGCCTGTAGTTCCATTGTAAGGTCTTGGAGGAGCAGCTACGGCTTCCCTTTTTTTCTAGACCATTTCCGGCCAGAAGAAGGAAAGGAATCGGATTCCACTTACAATTCTGTAGTAACAGGAGAGGCCTTCTAAGGCAATTGAAGATAGGAGGCTGAACCCATTCCATCAACCTTGAATCTAAAGAAAGAGCTAGAACAGCAACTCTTGAATAAACATCCCCGGCCGATACCGCTAGTAAGACTTCTACTTTCACGGTCTTGTAAAGGGTTCACAGCTACTATCGCAAGAGCACCAACTGGGAATTCTCTCTTTCTAGTATACGCAGGTAAGCCAATTCCATAGATTCAAAGGCTACTCTAGTCTCCGTCTTTCCCTGATCAACGGATGCATATTCAATAGCCGTAAAGGCAATTCGGACTGTATCGGCATCTTCAAGTCCTGTCTTTAATAGGTTTAGTTGCTGTTGTTGTAGTTGCTCTTCTAGCCGTAGCTTCGGAAGAAAAGATAGTCAAGGAAATAAGTTTGCCGTAGCTGCTCCTCCAAGTACAGGTGGAAATAAAAGAGTTCGAGTATTGGCTCTTAATTCAAGACTTTCTCTTTCTATTGGTTTAGAGGCTGTTTCGGAAGCTTAAACAACAGCTATAGTGCCATCTTCTGGTGGGGATTCCTTGTTGACATCAGATGTATGAGCAGCGGAAACTGAAAGGGAAGTAGCATCAATTCCAGGCTTCGTAAATTAATTTTTCTTCGAAATAATTAAATAAGTGATTTGGTTAACGTTAACGATCTTCCAATCGAACTCATTCACAATCTTCCTTATATCAGCTTGCAACCAATCTATCATGAGACCATGAAAAGTAAAGAGAATCTTTAGCTGACAATGCGATAGTTCGAACAGTTTAGGGTATGGTATGGTACGATACTATCATTTAGAACGTACTAAAGTAAATTCTAGTTACAGTTGAGGCATCAAAGTAAAGAGTCTCGGACTCTACAGTAGGAGCTGTAGCATCAAATGAAAGGGAAGCTTATGAAAGACTACATGGTTCACGAAGGTGGCCAATCTAATTACGGGGAATCAACTTCCAATTAAGCCTTTTCAAAGGCAACAGAAGTCTCTGTATTAGTTCCAGCACAAAAATACCACCTATCGGACTATTCCTGTTAAATCTCTAGTTCCAGTAGCTCTTCTCTTAGCCTCTCTATGCCCTCTTTTTCTTTAAGCGTAAGGCCTCTGAAAAAGATCAGATAGGAACACCTTTGGTGCCTCTAACAACTATCGAAAAAAGGCTTTATTTTAAGGTGTAGGACTGAAATATATACTTTCATTCAACTTTAGTCTAGTCCTTATGCGCTAGGGCGCTCATCCCTTACTTCAAGTCCTTTCCTTTGAGCTAATCCTCTTGCAGGGCCTTTAGCGCGAGCCTTAGAAGTAGCAGAGTCAAGGCTTTTACAAAGCGCCTGTAGCAGCACTCTAGTATTTAGTCAAAGAATTTACTAAGGGTGGGCTTGAAGTAAAAGAAAGACTACGATGACTCATCGAATTTCCTAGCCTGGGGAGAAAGCTATCAGAAAGAAAGCCAATGAGCTGAGCTAATGATGACTAGCCTTTGAAGGCCGGGCCAAGGTAAGGAATGCGAGAACAAGGGAGGTCCCACTTTGACTGTATTCAAAAAGCAAGCTCAGATTCATAATCTCAGTAACTAGCTGTCGGAGTAGAGGACTGTCCTAGCCGTCGGAGATGAAGAATGATACTAGGTTAATGGAATGGTCGGGGATAGAGGATCAAGATACTGTGTCATTTCTCTTAACGCCTTCACTCCTCAAACCAACCAATCCAGGAAACCACTCTCTGATAGAGGCCATTGGCATATCCGTCTTGTTCCCGGAGGGATGAAGGAGTGAAAAAGAGAGGAATTGAAAGTCTTTGTCTCGCAAGTAGAAGGCGAAATAGAAGGTAAGGATGGCACTTCGAAGAATGTAAGGGGCCTATAGGCGTAGAAGGCTTCGAATGAATGCTTACCATAGCTTCCCGTGATCGTCTATAGTGATAAGCAACTTTACGGGACTCCTTTACTGGAGTTAGTGGAATTGAAAGCAAGTTAAAAGCAACTTTACGAAGGCCTTAACGGGTGTCAAACCTTTACTGGTCTTATACTTTACTGGAGTTTCAGGTAATATAGTTGCTGTAGAATGGCATGTTATAAGCTCCTTTACTGGAGTGAAATGCTTTTTACGAAGGTGAACTAGTGTAGGGAGGGAGGTGAACGCTTGTTAGTAGTTACTGCAGTTGAAGAGAAAGAGCTAAGGAAGCTAAAGCTGAGATCTCCTTTCTCTTGGGATTTAGCCCTGGTAAGCCAGTAAACCGAAATAAAGAAAGCAACTCTTAATCTGCATTGACTTCATTTACAGCAGTTGAATCGGAGTTCTTTCCTTTGGAATTCTTGGGCTAATAATAGAAGGCAGGGAGCTGAGGTATTCTCTTTTCCCTTGGGATGGCTCTGAAAGACCTTCAAACCGAGTTAAATAGGAAGTTCGAGTTAAGAGTTCCTCTTGGGATTTTAATTAGCTTTCCCTGTGACCTGTACTTTAAGAGAAGGCAGTTCGAAAAAAAGACAAAGGCTAAGTCTAAGTCCAATAGCTCGCTCTCCAATAGATCAAAAGAAGCTTAATCCGCATTGACCGGAGTTGATGAGTCTGAGTTAGACTCTTCCCTTGGCTTGGTCTAAGCTTTGGCTTTCGCAGATCTTACAGCGAGAGGAATGGGACTAAAGGCAGTTGGCAGTTCAAGGAGAGAAAGATAGAAGAATACCCCAGCTACTGCAGTTCGAGTTGAAGAGAAAGAAGGAGTTTCCTTTGCTAAAGAAGGGAGTTGTTGATGAGCTACTCTTTTAAAGGACTCCCTTTAAATAGAGAATTCCTTGAACCTTAGGGCAGATTGAATTAAAGTCAGTTAAAGCTGAGATATTCTTCCTCTTTGGAGTTTCTGAGCTCTCTGGGATTCCTTACCGGACTTGAGAGCGAGTAAACCGGAATTCCAGGAACAAGAGCGGACTAATTGCTAAATAGTTCTCTGCTCTCATTTCCTGCTAATTGATCTCTTATTGTTCTTATTGATGGCCTGGGTACTAATTGATAAAGGCTTTCTAGTTGTCTTCAACAGTTTCCTATTCTAGGCTGTAGCTCTGCCTTAGCTGTTACCGGCTTCTGGCATTCTTTCCCTTCCCAGCGTACCAGTACTATAAATAGGGAAATGGTAATCTTGCTGAGGCAAGTCTCATCGGATTTTGATATATTGAAAAACCGGATTTCATTGCCTGCGCTTCTGGTAGCTGGAATCGGACTAAAGTAAGTTAAGAAGGCAGTTCGAGCTCTTTAGAGTTTCTGAGCTCTTGCTTTGGAATTGAATTCCCTGGAAATAAGAAGAAGGTAAAGGGGACCTTGCTGGACTATTAAGCTTGATCCGATACATGAAAAAAATCTCGATTGAATAGCTTTTGGCAGCAGGAATGGAGGACAAAATTCCGTATATAAAGTAGAAAGAAGGAATCATTTTTTTCCCTGTGCTTTCTAACTAGGTATAGAACGCGACGAGTGCACAATAAGGCTTTAGTGCGAGACAAGGGCTAGAGCAGGAGTTTCCATCCCTTTCCGCTGCTCCTGCACCTATCTCATTTCCTGGAACTAGAGCGAGAGAAACAGAAGAGGGAATGCTTTCACCTTAGGTTTCTGCTAATTGTCCTACTGTAGATGGAATCCTTGAACCATTTCTGTCATTTACATTCTTTCTGCCTGAAGTTGAGGGAAAATGCATTCATTTTCATCTCCATATTGTCCTATTAGTCCTATGCATTCTAATCAATTCACAGGCTATAGAGGGAAAGACAAATGAGAGAGTGATCCCCTAGTCGGGGAGCAGGAACGGTGTGGATTCCCCCGCGGGTGAGCTAAGCTGTATAAAGAGTTGCTGTATCGGAATATGAAGAGGAATATGAAACAACTGCATATTCAGCTGTTGAGGAAGTTAATTCAATAGCTCTTAGGCATCTATAGTAGCGGAAATCATTCCATCATCAGTCTATTCTATAGGTGCAGAAGAGAAAGGTAATCTAACTAGGGAATGTCTCCTACTATCTTTAGCGGAAAGCATGCCAACTGAAGGAAGAGATCGAACACGGGAATAAGAATCCTGCTTATTCAAGTACTGCTTTAGAAGTCTTTCCATCGTAATACGAAAGAACTGTAACAGCCAGTAGAGGCATCAACGGAAGAAAAAACTAGCCAGCCAATCAAGTATTCAATCGGGATCAAATCCCTCTGAAAGGCGAGTAACTCTTCCATCTGTTGCCCACTACAGGAAAGGGTGACGCGCAAGTGCCAGGATCGGGAGCGGAAGCCCTATCTAGGAGCGGTACCATCAACTGGCAAAGAAAACGGAGCAAAAAGTAAAGGTTTAGGAGCGAAAACTGCTGGTAAAAGGGCATCTTCAACCCCTGGAAATAACAGTCAAACCATTTGCATCTGAGGACTTTCTCTACTAGCTTTAAGCCTTGCCTTTCCAAGACCGGGATATTCCATAGTAGGAGTGAAAAGTCTATCTTTCCAGTCTCGGATTCTGTTAATTCAAGAGTAGAATGAGAAAAGTCAAGAGTTGAATTAGCAGGACAATTAGCAGATAGTAAAGTACAGGTTTGACTGCTATATGGATTGCAAAAGTTGAAAAAGGTCTTGTATCAGTAGCAGTGCCATATTCAAGTACAGGTGATTCAATACTAGCATCAAGTGATGGTTTAGATGCTGGAACTCCAATACCATCAACAGTTGAATTACTTGCATCAAGACCGGGATATTCAATATCAAAAGTATAATCTTCAACGGGAGCTCTAGTAACTGTATATTCCATCTTTTCTCTTGGGGTCCGATGTAATTGAAATTGAAGAGGAGTTACAAAGGATCCGACTAAGGAGGGTCCAAGGAATAGACCAATCACAGGGTCCTTAGGCTCGATGTAATAGAGAGGAGGCGGAGGATTCATATCTATCTTTTGGGAAAAACTGGAGTTGTTGGTTCGAGAGAAGGAAAAAACGTTGCGGGTCTGGGATTGATTACCTTTGTTTAAATCTATAGTACGCTGACTGGGCCCCCTGTCCCTGTTATTGGTGCCATAGGTACTGAGATAACACACCAATTCGAGGGAGGTGCTCGACCTAACATTCTCAACCCATATGAGACAGGGTAGCCGCCTAGATTGTTACTGATGCTGAGCCTGCTAAGCCACATATGGAGGGACGCCTCGCTGGTCGGTCTACAGAGCCAAGAAAGAGCACGAAAGAATCACGGAGGCCAAGATAGAAAATGGAAGTTTTTGTGGGCAGACTTCGAGTCCCTTCATTTAGAACAACCAATATACCAATCAGACCACACCAAGTGCCCTTGAGCACCCTGCCAACCAAATGCGCAGGGCGAGAAAGGCGCTCACCTACAACCTCGCCTGCCTCGGCTCAACCGTACTACCCTGTGGGAAAGGTTCCCACCCAATGGACTTAGACTTGGCTAATATTAATATGGGAAAAGGACGGACGCAGAGCGAGATGTCAATAAGGGCGGGAATAATAACGTGAATTGAATGGGAGTATGTATAATACGTACAGGTTCGGACGGAGATAGAGCTCTTGAGATCGGGCCTGGATCTTTAGAGTCCGTGTTTCCTTCCCGGACACAGAAAGGCTCATGGAGCTTTATATCAGCGCCGGTCTGTTCATGTGAAATACAAGCTGCCCATATATCTTTAAAGTAATCGTCATCCCCTCACGAAAACTCTCAAAACTTGTGATGGAGGAGTGGAGAGTGGTCAAGAGGCAATGGCGCCGACTCAAGGCATCCGCCACCTTGTTCATGGTCCCGGAGCGGTGCTTGAAAACAAAAGTTCACTTTTGAAGATACATTATCCATTGACCATGCATCCGGCTTATGTTCTGTTGAGAGTTAAGAAACTTCAAAGCGTGGTGATCGCTATGAAGAATGAACTCACGGTGAAAAAGAAAGTGCTCCCATTGTTGGAAGGCCCGGATGACGGCATAAAGTACTTGCTTATAGGTGGACCACTTTTGTCTTGCTTCGCTAAGCTTCTCGCTAAAGAACTCAATTGGGCAACTTTCTTGAATCAAGACGGCGCCAACGCCGGTCATGCAAGCATCGGTTTCTACTTCAAATGGCTTGGCGAAATTCGGTAAGGCAAGCACCGGAGTAGAGCATAGTTTGTCTTTGAGCGTGGCGAAACTAGCATCTTGTTCCAAACCCCATTGGAAAGGGCCAGCCTTCATACAATCCGTGAGTGGTGCGGCCAAAGTGCTAAAACCTTTGATAAAGCGGCGGTAAAAGGAGGCAAGTCCATGGAAACTCAGCACATCATGCACATTGCGGGGTGTGGGCCACTCTTTTATGGCCTTGACCTTGGCGGGATCAAGGGCCAGCCCCTCGCGCCCCACAATAAAGCCATGGAAAGGAAGCTCGGAGGCCATAAACACACACTTGCTCAAGTTGAGGTAGAGCTTGGCCTCGCGGAGAGTCGTCAAGACGGTTCGGAGATGACCCACATGTGCATCATGGTCAAGACTAAAGATTAGAATATCATCAAAATACACCACAACAAATTTACCAGGTTTCAATACCTCGTGCATTAGGCGCATGAAGGTGCTAGGTGCGTTGCACAACCCAAATGGCATAACTTGCCACTCATAAAGTCCCTCCCTCGTTTTGAAAGCGGTTTTCCACTCATCGCCGGGCCGGATCCGGATTTGATGATAGCCACTCTTCAAATCCAACTTGGAGAAGACGTTAGCACCGGCCAACTTGTCGAGCATATCATCGACACGAGGGATCGGAAACCGGTACTCAGACCATTTATGGCCGGACGTACTAAGCACCAGGAATTTACCTGAGGGTGATGGGACATTCCCGATCAGAACTCAAGAGAGTAAGCCAGTCAGCAAGAGATTCCAACTCTCCAGTTGAGGTGCACCGCCTACTAGGCTTAAGGAAGAAAGTCCTAGAGGTACTAAGACCTCTTCGGACCGACTCACATGAGTCCGGCGCCGACATGCACTACTTTCCTAAGTCTATGGTCTTGTGACGTGGGTTCATAGAAAGATAAATATTGTAAATCAATCTCCTCTTCTGGGACATGGTAGTTGCCCAGGGAACGAAGTTCTTTCAAGATCTCAGGCCAAAGGGGACAGTTCCTCGTGCCCAAGTAGTATAAATCTTCCTCACCTCTAATGCTTGGTATTGACTTAGGTTTATACCATTCAACTATAGCCTGAATAAAGACTTGGATGAAGTACGTGGAAGAATTCTTGGACCACAAGCCTTTGGTTGATATATTTTACCTGAATCAGAACCAGATGTTGAAAGAGAACCAGTATCAGAAGGAAAACCGGGATCTAGTGATGGAAAACCTTCATCAGACTCGGCTGGAGAACCTGAATCTAGTGTATACGAAGGTGAATCTTATGGTCCTGTTCCAGTGACGGATAATTCAGCCCTACTCACTAATACCCCTGAGAATCACAATGAACCCCGAGCGCCAATTCGGAGAGGAGCCAAAGTTTGGTGTGACTACTGCAAGAAGCCGAGGCATACCAGGGACAAATGCTGGAAAATTGAATGGGAAACCTGCAAACTTCAAGCCAAGGCAAGAGAGAGAGGGCAGAGCATTACAAGCTGCTCCAGATGATCCTTCCAATACCAGTAGAGTCTCTGAACAGCCAACTTTCACTAAAGAGGAGGTAGAAGAACTGTATCGACTATTGAACTCTAGTCAGTTAGCTTCTAATTCCTCTTGGGTTTTTTATTTCCGATCGGATCTTGCCAGGGGTTGGTGCATTGATGCCGAGAATACGCTGTTTGAAAGGTAACTTGATCTAGATGCGGAGTCTCGTTTGCACTTTATGGTACAACTTTTTTTCCTTTAAATAAGAGGAGGTGGTCAAGACCTTAGGCAGCTCGACGCATCTAGTTTCGGTCTTGCTAACGGGCGACAAAAGGATGTTGGCCTTCCGGTTCCGATTCCCTTTCACTTTCATTGTTCATCTTCGGACTCTTCCCTCTCTTTATCAGTGAATTCGGTATCCTTTATTAATTGCTTATATTAAGGGTAGCTTTGTCTCTCTTTCTGAAAAGTTATCACTTAAGTAGAATGCGAGAGATTGATTGAAGGGTCAAATGCGAACCTGTCAAAGTCCAATATAGTTCGTGTTCCGTGAGTGAGATTACTCCTTAAATACAATAAGAATGTGCTTCTACATTGTCGGGGCAAATTGAGAAAGAAAGCTGTCTTGTTGTCTGCTTAGGGGGCTTCTCTCTTTCTTCTCTGTATGAAATTTGTGGTTGTCACTTTTTTCTGTTTCGAGGCGCAGAAGCGAGGGCTCTCACCGACTCATATTTGCGTTATTTCTTGTCTTCGAATGAGACTGGAAGTCCTAATTCTTCGGTTTCTTCGATTAAGGCGGTGAATGAGCCCGGTCGGGCGAGAATAAGCTTTTTAGGCAGTCTTTGTTGCTGATCGTTTTCATGGAGTGGTTCAGGAAACATCTGTTTCTGCCAATCAACGCATAGTCTTCTTTGTCTTGTCTTGCTAATTGAATACTCTGCATGAAGCTTAGGTCAGGTAGGTGAAGCGTCTAGCTTAGGGGGGGCGCGTCGAATCGCTGAAAGGCCTTGGCGATTCTCCTATTTGGTAATATGAAAAAAGATAGAACAATGATTCCAAACTTCACTTCAATAGTCTCGTATCCATGCTGCCCCGACTCCAAACTCGATGTTTGTTAACTAAGCGGGGCATTCCCAAACTCTTTCTTATCAAACTCCTTTCTCGTTCCCTTGTACAGCCCTTACCTGGCAGTTTTCATTATGTCTTCTTTGCAGTGTCTAGGGAGCTTAGGAGTGAGTTAAGCCAATGCGTACAAATAGACAGACCAGGTTCCTCCTTTTATGTTGAGGTCGGTGCAAGTCTGTCTATGATTAAGAGTCTAGGTGGTGTTGAAGCTGGCTTTTTCATGCTAGTCATCTTAGAGCTATGAGTCAGACACCAACTCTTCCATAGTAATCTTGTTCATATATCGAAAAAGCTTTTGAATATGAGTAAAAATTGTTATATTAAAGTGTTTTGTCTCCTCCCCAAGGTAGCATTGCCGAGCGGGCGATCCCTGTCTTGTTTATCCAGCTAGCTTTTCTCCGTGGTACTCAAATTCTATTTGTGAGAGCTCCTTCGGCTCGGCTACTTTTTTTTTGAAAGGACCGCATTCTCAATAAAAATGCCTTTCTATAAAGCGCTGAGTTGAAGAGGGAACAAGTCCCACAGAGAGATGATAAGTGGGGGAAAGAGTTAAATTCAAATCTCTTCTGGACTGGAATGGAAGACCTCCCATCAACTAACTACAAGACTGCAGCCTAAACCCAAGTTAGCCTGACGGTCAGCTAAATGAGTCGCTTTCCTCTTCACATGATGAATTTTAACTCAACATATATTGAGAAATCTTTTCTCAGGATAAAGCATAGGCGCCAAGGTTCTTGATTATTACCATTCGCCCATCTAATCATGTTAAGAGAACCCCTTTCTTTTTGTTTGATATGATGACTTGAAAAGAATCAATAGTTTTGACAAAACTATGGCCATGCAGGAGAGTTTCCGCTTCTGAAAAGGTTGCATCTTTGATCCCTAGAGGAGACCTGTTCAATTCCACATGACAGCACCATTTCCATCCCCACCATAATCCGAATTCCCAGAGTAGCCTTCCCTACTCCTTCAAAGTGCATCTTGATGTGATTTGAAGAGGAAATTGCCACAAGATTGAGATAGAGATTTTTAATTTCAATTTTCCAAAAAAAGTAATACAATAAGACCTCGTCATGTTCATCCTTACTAACATCCCATACAAAAAATGAAATCTTTTTTTTATGGTCTTTCCTTTTTCAATCACCTTAACGAAGGAGGTGGACTTCAACCAAGCCAGCCCTTCTTATGAAGTGGCTATGGAGATTTCCAAAGGAAAAGAAAAAGCCATGGTGCTCATATTTGGCTGCTAAGTACCTCTCCAATGACAAAAATGGATTGACCAACCCACCTCTAAAATATCCTGCATCTAGAAAGGTATTCTTTGGTACAGAGAGACTTTCAGGCAGGACTTGGGCTAGACTTTGGTTGGGCAATGGTAAGCTGATTCGCTTCTGGGATGATGTTTGGCCGTGCCACTCTCCTCAGAGATGCATGCCATAATTTATATCAATTCACAAGGTTCTCATGACCTCAAAGTGATAGACTACATTCAATATGAAGGAGAAAAAAGGATTTCTCTCCCTATTCAACTGCCCATCCAAGAGCATTTGGCTTCAGAATACTTTTATTATTTTTTTTTCTATGAAAGCAAGAGATGGAAAGTGTTGTTCTAAATTCTTCCTTATTCCATGAGATCTAGAAGCACTTCTGCAACCTTCTCTCTCTAAATGGGTGTATCCCTAGCGCTTTTTTTATTTTTTTTTTAGTTCTTTTAACGCTCATGCTATTTGAAAGAGCTTTCAACATGGAGTGGAGACTCCATAACGTACACAAAGAGTAACTGATCTATATGAATATCGTCCTAATTCAGGTCTTGTTCCGCACTTCAATGGATAACTCAAACCCTTACCTTGACCATCTTCCGAAGTTCTAAATAATCTACGGATCAAAGGATGTAGGGGCGGACTGCTCTACATTCAGCCACGCCACAGTGACCCCCGAAGCGATCTTCTTCTAGTTGCGGAGCGAAATCCGGCACCCAATTGCTGGCTCTGAATAACCAGCCCAGCAATAAGAAAAATTTTTCCATAACATAACGGGGCGGGGTTGCGCGCGAGCCGAGTGACGTAGGTGCACAAGAGTATTTCGCGCCACAACCATCTCTTTTTTATAGGTTCTACGGACCGATGCCTGCTGCTTCATCTGGCAGCAAAGAATCATAGATATGCCGGTCATTAGAAGGAAGAACCAACATAAAAAGATTCCTCGCGTATCATCTGTAGCAAAACTATGAACGGAAGCTAGCAATCCGGACCGTATTGAAAAGGTTCCTGAGACACAGCATGGAAGAGTCACAATATTCAGAAGGGAGGTACAAGAATGACGAAGGGGTAGAATTACTGAATGAATACGAGCTGTGGCTAATACCCGAGGCATAAAAGAAGCATTTTCTACGGGATCCCGAAACCACCAGCCACCCCGACCTAATTCATGATGAGCCCACCAACTTCCTGGCAAGATGCCTACGGTTAAAAACCACCGACATGTCAAGATCAAAATTCGAATTGGTTCCTGGTCTTGGTCAGAGACCACTGTGTTCGCGCCGGCGGTCCAACAAAGAGGCGAAGTAGTGGTCTCTTTCTTTTCATTACGAACAACACGCTTCGCCTGCTCCCCCCCCGTGTCCACTAGCGCTCCTGTCCAGAGCGAAGAGAAGGCGAAAAAGCGCCGCCGAAGCAACATGGGCAGGCTTCTATTGCTACGCAACAATAGAGCAGGATAGCATTTTGCACCCACATCTTTGAATTTGAGGGTAAAAAGCTCGCTTGTTATACGGGATCCAATGCATCCAGCAGAGCGAAGCAGCGTTCCATTCTTTTCGGCGGCATCCTTCCGCATTGGCGGCGAGTGGAGTGCTACAATCCCATTCATCATTTTTTTTCTACATAAGCCAAAGGCCATAGCACTGGCGACGGCTCCGGCATAAATGCAAGAAGGATGTATAGCTGATATAGGATCTTGTGGAACAGGATTTGATTCTGCAAGCGGTTCGGTACGAACGAAGAAATTTCGAACAAAAGGATCGGAACTCGCTGATAGGAAAGGAGAGAAAAACAAAGCAATGCCAAGAGCTCCCTCAATCCGCTGTTCATCAATAGACGAAGCTCTCTCTTTATCATCTCGTGCCAGATGCAACAAAGGATGAATCCTTTTTCCTTCTCGCGAACCACGGGAGCGCCTAGCGCCCAGAGGAGCAAAGCTAATTTTCCTTTCAGGGTAAAGCGGCGCATAAAAAGGGGCTGGCCCGTCAAAAGTCCGGTTCCTTCGCGAACGAAGTTCAAAATCAACAAGGGTTCTACGAACGAAGGGAGTGTACAACTGGGGCGCAGCCCCACTTTTTTGTTCGTAACGAGGGCGAGATAGAATGGAGTTCTTCACGAAGTTCGAGACAAAGGAATAAAAAAAAGTTTCTCTATGGCCTCCTCGTTTTGATACATTATGGCTGCTTTGGGGTCGACCCCGGTAACAAAGAAGGAATCCATAAAAACTTGGGATCCGACACCATGATAAAATACTACCCTCATGATTAGACCATGTCCCTGAGATTTGATAAAAGAAAGGTGCATTAGCGGTTAATACGTTGTAATTGGATAAGTTATTAGGAATATGACGGAACGAAAGACCAAGGAAAGAAAGAAGAATGCACCAAAATGCAGGTGCTGCACCAAACGCAGGTGGTTGTTTCTTGTTGTAAGTGAATGCAACGAAAAGACCCGGAAATAACGAATAATGAAACAATTCATATATTGACATTTCGTGCTCATTTCAAAATTTCTGCTTTGTTATTCCCATCATCCGGTAACCACAGGATGATCCACAAGAAAGGTGGCAGGATTCTAAATTTTATTATTACTCACTACGCCGAGATAGATTTGTTCTATCTGCGTTCATCCATCACATCGAGTTTGGATGGCGCGCCCCGAGAGAGAAGTAGTCGAAAGGTGCATGCGTTTGAACGTATGTCGGATCGGCTTCCTCCTGGGAATCTTAGGTTTATTGTGAGTTATTCGAGACAGATTCTAGTAAGTGGAAGGGAAGGTCAGTACAGTAATTGCCCATGCGTAACATGCATAACCAGTAGTTTACCATCCATAAGCAGTGGAAAACTCTTGCTAAGGCCTTTAAGAAGTGTCCACCCCATATGTCTTTTGTATTGGCATTGTATTAGTACTTTATAGTTTCAGTACTAGCTCCGAGGAATTCCTTTTCTTTTAAAGTGTTTACAGCAAAGCACAGTGCTTTAGGCAAGCCTGGCTAGTTCGTTTTCTTTTCCAGCAGTCCCTCTTCCCTTAGGGAATCCATTCTGTGAAGAAGGAAGCCTGTTAAGATATGTCTTTTTAGTGCTTCGCCCCGTAAGTGCTAACGCTGTAACGTTCTAACGATCTCCAGCCGGGACTGTGCTATTTGAAAGCTATTAGATTTCTTTCTAAAAGTATGTAGATATCCCCTGAAGTTGGAGTAGCCGTAGAAGTCTTTTTCTCGCTACCAGTATCATAGGGATTGGGGTGAAGGCTTAGCAATAATAACAATCGGGAGTTAAGACCTATCCGTTTATAATACGATTACCTAGCTAAGGAGCTTGTAGTATTTACTTGTTTCCTTATTTGGAATATCTAATCTACTAGTTTATGCCTTCCCTTTTTTTAAGGGAGTGCTTTTAGGTTTTTTAATACCTTTATTACGAGCGGTCCCATTGGGGGCAATAGCTCAGTTCCAGCCTCGTCTCAGTCCGGGGTAATTTCTCTAGTAGCAGCTCCTTTTCTTCCCCCTTGTAGCAGTATCATATGGTAAGAGTGTCTTTATTATCTTAATGCCCTTTATGCATTTGCAAGGGAGTTGCTTTTGAAGCGAAGCGAGGTAATACGGTCCAGCCGATCAAATAAGGTTTCTTGCAGCAGTCTCTCTTTAAGTTCCTGTCCTTTTCTTTTACTATAAATAAGGTTTACTCCGCCCTTTGACACCAAGGGATAAGAACTTCTTTCTGGCGATGACTTGGTGAAGGGAATCTATGAGAGAAGGTTCTCGAACCGGGTTCCGACCGAATAGAGCGCGGAGCCAACGAGTTCAGTCGAACAGCGTAACGAAGGGCGGGATCAAGCTTGAAAGGAATGGACGGGCGTAGGCTTAATAGTGAACGCGGACCCCCCTGCTTATAGATATGAGATCAATGACTTAAAAGACGGATGCCGAGAGAAACTGTTAGACTTCTTTATTGCGTTGCGAAAAGAGATCGAAGACGAAGACTTCCAACGCATATAGGTAACTAACCGTCTATTATCTCGGAAAGTAGAATCGCAGGCCAGCGAGCGGCAACGGTAAGTATGGCAAGCTAACTACTGGGAGAACGGTTAGTGTACCAACAACTGAGAAAGGCGATCCAGGTGGCATAAAAGATAGGTAATCTAATGAATGATCGGATGCTATGCCGCTTTATTAAGGTCACTAAGTTTAAAGACTATTGTATGAAGATTCGATCACAGTCCCTGTGTAAACACAATCTCATTCTCAACTTCTTTCTTATGCCCCAGAAGTTTGTTCGGCTTAAACCTTTTCATAACTAAAGTCTTTACCCAATCTTTAAAGTGCAAACATCAAAGTTCCATCTGCTCACGATACATAGAGCTGATCGCCGGCTGGCTTCCAACCGGGTTAGGAAGTTAGAAGTCCGAAGTCAACAAAAAAAAAGTAGATATCAGTGTCCGCCTGAGTGTCAACACTTCTTAGTTTTAGTTTAAGGCGGGACTTCCCTTTTTGGAGCGGAGCTGCCTTGCTCGTAGCTCCCTATTGATATAAAAGGGTGAAAGAAAAATAAGAAGCAAGTCTTGAGGGAGTAAAGAGCCACCGTTAGGTGGTTCTGCGCCAAGTGCGATCGATTGTCCTTCCTTTCTTTATAGATTGAACTACCGTAACTCCACTCAACCAACAAAGTAAATTCCATACTCAAAGTGGAGTTACCGTAAAAAAAAAATCTCTATAAAAGGGGGAAGAGTTTTTACTGAAGCCGAAAGGTATCCTAAAGGAACGGTAGCACCACAATCCACCCAGACGCGCGGCGGCCATCATAAATGGTTCGTGCGACGGCGGCGGAGGCAGGTTCGGGATAATCCATTCAATCTTCTTCTTTTCTTTTTATCTCTTTTTCTGAATTTTCCTTTTCTTTTCCCTCCCTCTTGAAACATTTCCAGAAACTCGAGTCTTATTTTATCTTCTTCCGGCAGCATTTCTCCTTTGAGCGGCATTTCCTCTTCTTCTTTCGGTGGAGCTGACAATTGGACAGTGAGATGCGAATGGCGGAAAGGCTAACAGCCGACAGAGCAGAGAGAGCTTCCAACAAGGAAAGCTCAATCCCATCTCGTGCCCTGTAAGAAGGAACGTCATCAGTCCCAGAGCCTATTCGATGTTATCTTCCTTGTCCTCTTCTGATTCAACCTCCTATTACTCGTACAACAACTATGGCAGCCAAGAGCGCTGCTTATTCCCCTTCACTAATTCCTCTTACTTCATATAACCCCGTTGAAGCTCTAGCTCTTCTCGTCAGAACACGCGCCTGCCCGAACAGCGTAATCGCGCTTCTTTGTCGGCACATTGACCGGACCACAGTGTGCTACTGAAACGACTTATGCTTTTGCCCGGTCAACACCTAGCTCTGGGTCTGTAGACTCTGGAACTTAAACTGCAACCCGTGTCTCTGTCCCGCCGGTGATTATGCCAATCATTTGCATATGTTGGTATAGTCCAATACATAATCATTGGGTCCACTATAAACTATAAGGAACAGTAAAAGTAAGGTATGCCTTAACGTGGTAGGTGATCCGCAACAAACTATGAAACTACGCCCGCGGACTCTAGATCCCGATCGCTATCCGCTGGATCTTCTAATGGATAAACTTTCACTTATGCTTGCTCCGGAACGGGCTGGGCTATAGTAGAACGGATGCCGGAATATTGGTTTACTGGGCCTGGTATTTCCGATCATACCCCGAGGTTTTCTTTACAGAAGTAGGTCACAGGTAAGAAGCCTTTCAATTTATATAATTTGTGGACCTACCACGAAGACTTTTCCCTTTGGTTGAGAAAGTTTGGAGTACTCCAGTGGAGGGTACTCCAATGTTCAGGCTGTGCACCAAGCTGAAAGGTCTCAAGGCTGAATTGAAGATCGTTATTTAATTCCAAACACACTATGATAGCATAAAGTCTAAGGTTACCCAAGCTAGAGAGGACCTTACTAGATTTCGGGTACTCCAATTGCAGGATCCTTCCAACTCTGACCTAGCAAATGCAGAAAAATAGAGTTTGAAAGTTTTTACTCATTTCACTCTTATGGAAGAGGCCCACCTCAAAGAGAAGTCCAGAATTCAGTGGCTGAAGCAGGGGGATAGTAAGACGGGCTTTTTTCACAAGGTGGTGAGAGCTAGGCAGTCCAAGAACAGATTGTTGAGTGTTTACAATGCCAATGCCGAGGGAGATAAATTAGAAGACCAAAAAGCTCTTAGTCAAGAGGCTGTCTCCTTTTTCCAGCATCTTTTTGGTGGTGATCCTACTTTGGAAAGAGAGGGGGTGGCAGAGATTATAGGCATTTTTTCTTTCACCTTTTCCCAGGAGAACAGATGCCTTTTGTCTCTTTCCCGTGGAAGCAGAGAAAATGAAAAGAACTATGTTCTCCCGTAACAAGGCCCAGGGCCCTGATGGGTATTCTGCCCACTTCTTCAAAAGTTCTTGGGAGATTGTGAGTCAGGATGTAATAGAAGCCATAAAGTCTTTCTTTGCTTCAGGCAAGCTTCTAAGAGAAGTTAACTCCACTATCATTGTTTAGGTGCCTAAACTAATCCTACAGTCATGGGAGATTTTCCGCCTATTTCCTTCTTCAATACGATCTATAAGTGTATTACCCAGTGGATTGCTAATAGGATCAAAGGCTTGCTTCCCAAGATCACCCACCCAGTCTGCTTTTGTTGAGGGGAGGAAGATTACAGAGAATGTCCTTTTGGCTCAGGAACTCTTTATCCTTAGAAACTACCACAGGAAGACAGGGAAGTCTCGGTGTGCCATCAAAATGGATTTTCTTTTTAGAAAGCTGTTGACCTTCCTGCCCATCTGATTGAGTGCATTGCGGCTTGTATCACCACCCCCAAGTTCTCGGTCTCCTTCAATGGGGGGCTTGAGGGCTATTTCTCCGGAGGGAAGGGGCTGAGACAAGGAGATCCACTTTCCCCATC
>JACWIL010000016.1:595295-602612 GCA_018132145.1 Boehmeria nivea var. tenacissima | reverse complement strand
CTGTTGGGATTTAATCTGCCTCTGATCTTTTCGTTGAAGAAGCCTTTTCCACTACGGCGACGGTCGATGATCTTTCAGATATTATGCAGCAGAGTCTTCGGGTACAAGCAGAGCTTATGTAAGGTTAAGGTAGTGGTAAGGGGGTATATTCGTGTCTTCCAAGCCCAACAAACAGCTACTTCAAGAACAAGAATAGGATTCTCGTCTCGCCTCTCGCCAGTTAACTTACTCGGGTGCTTAGTCGACTTTGGCTTGCTGTACCACCTAATGATGGACCACTATGATCATAGAAGGATAAAAGAAAGGAGTAGGAAAAAAATCGATATGAACGGAAGATGCCTCTAGAACTTCTTTTTCTTGGTCAGGAGAGGTTCGATGCAATTGAGTCGACTGAAAGGAGAGGGAAGAACCACAAACTTACGACACAAAACTATACGGAGACCTTGCGAATGACCTAGAATAGAATCAGCGATGTAAACGATTGAGGGTAAATTCTTCTTCTTGGAGTGAGTTTAGTTCCTCGTGTCGGTCTCTCATGAGGATGTCACAGCAGTTTCTTCTTGAGTTGACTTGGCTGTCTCCTATTCGATTGTTGGAAATTTTATAAGCCTTTCCTTTTTCGGTCGCATTAAGGGTAAATGCTTTTCTTATTGCCTGATATGAGGACTAAGTTGAAGGGCAGTGAGCGTGGATGTCGCAATTTAATCAACAGTTAAGGATACCCAAGAGCACAGAATAGGAGATGGGGCATAGCGGAGATGCAGGCTCGATTCATTTCTTTACAAGATTCCGATAAAGAAAGAAGATCGATCCTATGAAAAGAGTCCGATTACATATTAACCAACCTTGATACTAAGGCACAAGCTTTTTTATGCACTAAGGGTAGACTCCGTTCAGTTGGAGCGAGGGGTTATGGACGTAGTGAAGGGTGGTAGTAGATCACCAGTCTAAGACTTTAAGCGTTAGTGCCTTTATCCAGGTATCCCTCCTTTTTTTAGGGTAAGAGCATAGTTTACTTTTCGAAAGGCTTCCAGGAGCGATACCAATAGCAATACAATACCGAGGTTCACACTTTTTTTTTAGAGAGGGTCCATGTTATAACTCCAGCTGGACTAGAAGGAAAGGGTGGACTACCTGAAGCTCTCCCGACAGGGAGAGGGGAGGATAGGTAAAACCTCCAGGCCAAGGAGCTGAAGCCCGTAAGTCCGAGAGAGGGAAATGTAAATCCATTTTCTTCCTTTACTTCGTCTGGTAGCTTTTCATCACGTCGCCTTATCATTAAATAGTCCGAGTCAAGCATAAGGCTAGCCTTCTTCTGAGCCAAGATTAAACGCCGGGGACCATTCCCATTCCACGCCACGGGGCATCCCCTTTTAAGTTAAAATGCCCTTGATCATAACCAAAGAAAGGCAAGGAAAAACTGACAATCCCAGGAGCGAAGAGTGAACACATTACTAGAAAAACTAGTTCAGTAGACAGGGGCGACCAACTACATCTGCGTTCAATTCAAGAGTTTGAAGTACAGAGATCTTTCCTAGGGGTAAGTAAGGGATTCCTTCTGGCCTTCTCTTCTGCTCTGGTAGCTAAGTCACTCTTCTCTATCCTTTATTAGGAATAGACAAGTCTCATGACGCACACCTTTCCCCTGGGGAGAAGGAGCTGCTATCGAATCTAGAAATTTCTTACCGGAACTGACATACTTTTTATTTGTATGAACAGGGAAGGAGACTTTCTAGTCTTACCCGGAAAGATCCTATGAATCAAGTCAGGGGGTAGATTAAGCCATTCGAACTTCCGGTACATCAAGGCTTCGAAAGGAGGGCTTTGAATCCGCGAGTGCTAATTCGGAAACTGCATGCGGCCAATCCCTTCTTACTGCTAAGCTAATACCAAAAAAAAGGAAGGTGCGGTACACTGAACACCAACCCCATCTTAATGAATAAGGGGATAAACAACGACACCTGTGAACTCGGATAGCCTTGTAGCATACCTTTCATCCGAACTAGGCTACTTTCTTTCTTATATTAAAAAATTTTTAGTTTCAGGGAAAGATCACTCCTAAATGTAACCGTGATCTTATATACGATACCATCAGACGCGCCCCAGCCTCCCTCGCAGTCAAAACTCTCCTCTCCAGTGAGACCCGCCGAGCCAGAAGCCTCGTTTCCTTCAGCTAATTCAAGCGATTCAGTCAGTAGAAAGGTCATCTCACTGAACATTTTTTTATATAAACCTCGTGAACATTACAACCAATCAATCGAGAGTATTCTATACATTTAGATTTCAAGTTTTTCTTTCTCCCTGAACGCACAAGAAAAGGTAGAAGTGAGCTTCCTAAAGTTAGAGTGAGGAAGGGATCTTAGCCATCGGTGACCTTCATCTCAAAGCATCGCGACAGAGAATTAATAAGCGAGCGGATACCAGCTACATCGCTTCCAGTAATGAGTATGTCGTCGACATAAAGGAGAAGAACAATAATGCCCGAAGTAGAGCATTGAACTCATCTTGCATGGATGCGCGCCATTCTGCTACCTTCGAAGCCTGAGAGAAGCAGGTCAAAGAAGCATCAGACTGAAAGCAAGAAAGCATGCCGGAACAGGGTAGTGAGTGGCGGAGAAGACCTTCGGTTTCCTGGTGCCATCCCTTGACCGAGTAATCATATGATAACGTGACCCGGTGGCAGAAGATGATGGTGGCGGTGTAGTCATGTCAGTTGTAGTACACCTAGAACAAGTCTCAAATGCACCTTCGGCGCCTCCGTTCTTCGTGGTCTTGGTCCAGATTATGCTAGTCACTGCTATCTTTAATATCCCTCCCTTACCTTCTTTTCCCGATCTTCGCTCGATTTCTTTTCTTTCCTTTGAGTCACAACTCACAACAATAATTCCTTCTTCCAATTCTTCCCACCCTACTGCCTTTGTAACTACCCGTGGTCGTGGGGACTCCTTCCGTGGTGGTCGTGCTATTCGTGGTGACTTTGGACGAGGAGGTCGTGGATCTTTCTTCTCGAATTCTGGACTTCTAGGCCCTACCCTGTCATCCGACTTTGATGGACGACGTGTTCAAAATGCCAAATTTGTGGAAAGTTTGGCCATTCTGCTGTCTCTTGTCGTTTTCGTTACGGGTCCCCAACTGTTGACGATGATCTCTCCAACAGTTTCGCTGGCATGCGGATTACTCACTCCTATGATCCCAACTGGTATCCGGACACTGGTGCGACTAATCATATGACTGGTGATGCTCGTTCTATGACTCAGAAATCTGAATATGTTGGCAATGATCAAGTTATGGTTGGTAACGGTGATTCCCTTCCCATTGCAAATATTGGTACGGTTTCTCCTTCGGATCCTCGGGTTCTTCTACATTTCCTCTTTCGAGAGTGTTACATGTTCCTACCATGCATCAAAATTTTCTCTCAGTTGCTAAATTTACGAAAGATCATTTTGTAAGTTTCACACCTTGGGTTTGGTTAAGGATCTGCGAACCGGGAAAATCTTGCTTCAAGGCCAATGTGAAGGAGATCCCTATCCTATCAAGCCGAATACAGCAACTATCCAGCCGAAGACAGGACCCTTCTCTGCCCTCTATGCCTCTTCTGTTTCAGGCGATCTCTGGCATCACAGACTTGGACATCCTTCTTTTAAGATTTTACGTTTATTAATCGGAATCCATTCCAACACCGGGAAATTCAAAGTCAACAGTTTCAACTCTAGTAGGAGCGGGGAGTCAATTCCAGTAGATGGGATAAAACCTCTTCTGTTGCAGGAGCGGATTCAGGAGAAATAGATGAAAAGAAAGGCAATTCTCGCATTTCAAAACTCAATTACAGCTGAAATCACTGGAAATTCAATAAAAGCTTCAAGCTTTCCATCTTCAGGCAATTCAAATTCAACTCTTGATTTAGTACCAGTAGAGGCGGGAAATGAAACACAAAGTAAATTCAATTCATTAGTTGCTGTATCGGCTGTAAATGAAAGAGTTGCCTTCGAACCCTCTCCTGCAGTTCAATCTAGGGAATGTTAAGACGAATCAACTCAGTCAGAATAGAGTTACCTTGAGGCAAGGAACTGAGCCAACGAGAGCGCTTACAGGAATAGGGATGGAGAAGGTTAATCTTCGGTGGGAAATCAAGGAGTACAGGAGGGGAGGTGAAAGTCATAGATGGGGAGGGGGATAGCTGATAGTACTTAAAATGAAATATGAAGTCTTCTATCCCCAGTGAAGTCAATAGTTGAGGGTTCCGATTGAAGGTGTTGAAGAGGTTGCAGTTCTTCTTCTTTCTGTTTAGTAATTCTACTCAACTATGCTAGTGAAGTGACTCATGGGTTTATTGGAAAAAAAAACATTAAATGTACAATATGTATTGTACTTTTTTTGTAGTTGCTATTCTCTGGTGGTTGAACCATCCCCTACTGGTTCAACTTCTTATATACCTTACTAACTTGGTCTATATGCGTACCTTCTCCTGCGTCGCATGCGAAGTGGGCAGCATTGTTACAGGGGTCCGCTGTATATGGATATAAGTTCTGGCGGCAGTTCCGAAGCAAGTGCCTTAGTTCTTACCTTTCTGGGAAGCCGGTCCCAAACGGTCAATAAGAATCCGTCCAATCCATCCAAAACAGGAACTTTCCCACGCATTGAAGTTTAAACATAAGTTTTTTCTTACCAGTCAAGCTGGGCTATAAGATAAGATACAGCTGTTGTACTACATTTGTATTGACGGATCGTAATAAGATAACATAGTCAAGGTGGATTTCGCTAGTCGCGTGAAAGCGTACTCTGCGTATGTCTCGGATTTTGCCGATTGAAGAGAAGGCTAGCCAGCTAAAGCCGATACCGAGTCTTTTGAAACGAACGAAGCAGATGAGGAAGCTGCCACTGAAGCATAAGCCAAGAAGCAGAAAAGGAATTCCTTTTCAAGGGTGATAGAATGGTTTGGATTTGAACCAGGGCTAGGGTGGGAAGAGATAAGTGGGCTGAAGAAAGGAAGAGGGCAAAGTAACCAAGGGCGGGTAAGATTCTTTAAATTCTTCTTTCTTTTTCAAAAGGGCGAAGAGCCTTTAACGCGCATTGATTAATGATGGTCACAGGGGCTATGAAACCCGATCAAAGTTTTGCTTCAGATATGAGCGATGCAAACTTATATGTTTTTGCATGGGCGGCGGGAGGGTGTAGTAAGGGGAATGAAATAGAATGGAAATTCCACAACTAATTGTGATTGAAGCTAATTCAAAGCTATAAGCTAGCAAGGGTATATAACCATAAGCCAAAAGAAAGGCAACAGAGACAACAAGTCCTGACTTTTCAACAGAGGCCATGGGGCGCTATTAGGTAGTAGGCTCTTCGGCGGCAATCGATGCATAGCCATGTGGAAAAGATCATTCCCAAATGTGATTTCATGTCCCTGCCAACAAGTTCTTTCTTATAGTAGTGTGTAGTTAGCAGGATGTACGTTAGTGTGGATTTGTGTATTTGTTACGAAGCCAGCATAGGCCAAAAAGCCGTATGTATCGCCTCTATCTCTATCAATAAGCGAAAAGGGGGCTAGGAGCCATAGGCACCACGCACCCTTTTGCAATAGCACTAAAGAGGCGATAGCGCTAGAAGCAGAGCAAGAGAGAGCTCCCCACCAAACTAGCTAGCCAAGCAAGCAAGAGACCTTTGAGTTTAGGCACCGATAATCCGAATCGTCATATAAGTAAGTAATAGAAGCAATCAGTAGAAAAGGAATCGGCAAACACTGGAAATTGATCCTATGGGTTCAAACTTTTTCATTCGAAAGGGGTGGAGAATGGAATGATTATTCGATTCCTGGTGGTCCGGGATAAACAGGTGCTGTTGGTGATTCGAGAGAAATGAGATCTGTTGGTTCAGGATAAACTGAATCCGTGGAGGGATAAACCAGAGCCGTTGTTTCGTCGGCTGATGCTGCGGAGCTTTACTCGGCTTTTGAGTAAAACCACTTCTTTGGCTGAAATAAATAATGTTTCACAGAAGGAGTTGACCTATTCGACTTCGTTTCATCGGTTGATACTTATGAGATGGAGGCTCCTGGCGCAAACTGAGGGCAGGGAAGGATGAGATTTGATTCTCTTAGATCAAGGAAGACTCAAAAGGAGCTCTTTCATTGAAGTGTCTGCCGCCCGGCCTGGTTACCCCAATCCTTAGGTATTTTCGTGCCACGATCAACTCATTGAATAATCAACGCAACTTGAATTGGTTGTTCACCGCTGGATGATAGATTGTGTTGGCGGTGATTACTAAACTAAAGGTCCGCGATACACTCCCCTGATCTCTCAAGATCGATAGCTCTCCTTCCGATTACCTCTCTTTGCACTTCCTTCCCTATCCCCTTCCTCCTTTCTCCCCTGCTCTGCTATTCTATCATCTCAAGGTATCGTCGAGGTATCGAGGTTTCGCTCCCTAGTGGTATGGTTCGATCTTTAGGGGCATCAGGGACAGCGAGAAGCTTCTCACAGAGATAACTCGCATATGAAAGAAAGGATGCTTCGCTTGCCATTGAAGGCGGTTCCTGCTTCTAGCGCGAAAGCACGCAAGGAGGTAGCGCGGGCCAAATACAGCCCACCTAACAGCAGCTATCAAGGCTATATATAGGCGCGAAAGAAAAGCGAGCAGGAAATTCGGCATCATATCGGTTAGCTGAGCCAGCCTCAAGGAAGAGCTTTGATCCTTGCCTTGAACCTACTTTCGAATGAAGTTTCGTTCCGGGTAGTAATATAAAGTGATCTGATGATCCAGCCTTTGTGGCCTGGTTGAAGAGTTTCCTGAATGGAATAAGCATTCAACCGACCATTTCCTTTCGGGTAAAAAAAAGCTTTCTTCTACTTTGGAAAACTTCTCCTTTGTTATACCGTGCAAACAAGAAAGCCCCACTCAACAAGACTCCTCACTCTTACTCTATTTATTAGTTACGTCTAGTCTCCTCTCCTCAACTCAAAACATCAACGGATTCGGCAAATTTGGGCAACAAAATCGTTAAAACTCGATTTTATCATATCGGACCCCAAACAAAATTACCGGGAAAATGAAAGTGTCGATTTCACTTCCCTCGAATGGCATGTAATAATAGCTTTTCGTCACTTATCTTATTATTTATAATAGTTGATGTCAGAGAAGAAGTTCTGGTTGAATTCAATGGAAAGTGGTACTTTTGATTGAATCAGGAATCTCTTTTTCTATCAATTTCCTAAGAAAAGATAGAAAGGATTGCAGGCTAGATTCGAGGTATGCCCAAAGGTATGCCAGTTGATTGATTTCACTCTATTTTCAAGATTGGGTGGGTGTTCAGTGAGCCCG
>JACWIL010000016.1:510295-590295 GCA_018132145.1 Boehmeria nivea var. tenacissima | reverse complement strand
GTATTGAATTACTACTCTAAATTCCGCTCGGCTAAAAGATGCAATTAAATTCTCATACTAAAAAACGGCAACTTCATCCTTTCCCACGTCTCCTACCTTCGTACTGCAAGCCAGCCTTGAACTTTAAGTCGAACTCCCCTTACTGCTGTCCCTATTGGCTTGTCTCCATTCGTTTGCCGGATTGTGCCATCCTATTAGCCTCCCCATGTTTGCCTTCCCGGCGTATAGCCTGTCTTGTCATTCTGAATTGGTAATTGGCTTATTAAGATCAACTTCCTCCACCAGATGCGGATGAAAGAGCTTCTCACACTCAAACTTGTTTGGTCCCTTAGTCTAATCGACTTCTACCACTAATGGCACACAAACTTTTTTTTTTACCTCAGAGGCGCTTTCGAAGACCACTTATGCTGCAACGAGTAATGGCGTATTAGAAGTCCCTGTCCTGTCTCAATGGACTGGAAACAAACTTCCTTCTTTGCGCTTCGCACCTCAGAAGGAGGAATCAATGCTTCTACTCAATGGGTAAAGAGTGTGAGTAAGCCAGTACACCAATACCAATTAAGTAATAAAGGAAAGTTTTACTGGGAGCAAAAAAGTAAGCCGGTTTACTTTCCTTTCTTCGCGAATCCGCATTAGCGAAAAGCCCATCCCATCTTTTCTGGGCGAGGAATTGAGTATATTGAGTACCGGGCCTATCCGCTGTCAGAAGGCCGAGTTGCTTTTCTCTCAGTCCAGTGAGGGTTTGCTTACCACGTGTTCGCGACCGGCTTGGTTGCTTCTTTCTCAGTTCAAGTTCCAGGTTTCGTATTAGTAAACCAGTCTCACTCACTCGGGAAACGACTTTCACAAATAGAAAGGAAGAGCGAGATGAGGTAGATAAATGGAGATCTTTGTGGAAGATGGAATGACTTGAAGAAGGAAAAGGAGGCATTGTTTTCTTATGGAGGACACTTGTTGATGGCTGCGAAAGAGCTACTTCGAGTCTATCCGAGTGTCTTAGGGTGTTGGAGAGACCATGTGGTGACGTCGCCATTATGATCATTTTGAGTTGGTAGCTAATATGCTGGCACTCTAGAGAGAAGAATCCTCGAGCCTTTATATAGTATAGGTCTTGACCACGGTGACTATTCTGGCTGGAGAGCTAGTCGAGTCGGACGGCGAGTCTGAGCCTCAGTGAGGCGCTTGTCAGTCTTCTGGCGGACTAGTGCAGGAGAGCTTCGTTCGTCGTCTTATGCTTAAGGACGAGTTGGTCCTGATCTACGACCACCCTTGCTTGCCATAGCTAGAGAAGCCAGTGGCTGGAAGCTTTTTTTCTGTAAGACGGCTTCGGCTTCTCTTTGGCGTAGCTTAGAGTTCTCCTCCCTTTTCCTGAGAAGAAAAAGGTTAGCAAAGCAGCATGCAACTCGTTCAGGAGCATCTCATTCTGCTCCTTTGTTGTTATTTGGTCTCTGACTTCTTGGGGGAAGGCCCGTGTTGGCTCTTCCTGGTAATTTTAGTTGTTTGTTGACACGCTCTGTCTGCATTCAGGCCTCTTGTGCGTGCCATTGAATGATTCTTAAGGCAGCTTCTGAATTCTCCAACTCGGGACTTGTTGTTGCTTGGTTAGGGCTAGAGTCACTTCTCTTTCTCCAAGTGAGCCTTGGATTGGAGTTGAGAGGTCTGCTTCCTTGAGAGGTTCCTTCCAATATCCCTTTTCACATCAAAATGGAGGGAAGGCTCCTAGGAGGCTGTTATGAGCTAGACTTCTGAGATATATAGCAGGTTTGTTATTGCCCGAGCATTGTTCATCACTTCAACCTGCTTTGTGGTGGGTGGCTAGAGTGGTGCAATGGTTGTCCATTTAGTATACTACTTCTCTAAAACTTCTTCTCTGTGCATCATGCTTTGAGTGTCGCGGCTTGTTCTCCTCTCTTTTCTTTATGTGAAAGGAAGGTTTTTTTCTTTCCTTTAAAAGTAGGAAGTTAGATGAGGCAGAGCAGAAGTACTCGTCACATGAGAAGGAAATGACAGCTGTGGCGCATTGCCTTCATACCTGGCAAGTCTATTTGTTTGTTGGGAAAAAAATTTGTTGTGGTGACTGACAATGTTGCTAACACCTTCTTCAAGACGCAGAAAAAGCTGTCCCCTAAGCAAGCGAGATGGCAGGAATTCTTGCAAGAAGATGACTTTGTGTGGAAAAGCCTGGGCGGCACAACCAGGTTGCTCATGCGTTAAGCAGAAAGAAAGTGAAAGAAGTAGTGGCTGCGGATTGAAACCGGTGAAAAAACTTATAAAAAGTTGCAGCAGCAAGTGAAAGAGGGGTTTCTTCGGAGATATTGGCTAGACAATGACCTCCTCTATGCAAAGGGAGGCAGACTCTATGTCCCTAGCTGCGGGGGACTTAGACGGGAATTGCTTAGAGAAAGGCATGACCGGCGGGCCATCCAGGCAGGGAAAGGATGTTGGCTCGCTTGTCCAGAACCTACTACTGGCCAAAGATGGAAGATGATGTTGAGGCCTACGTGATTGCCTGCTTTGTCAACAAGACAAGATTGAATGTAAGAAGGAGGCGGGTTTGTTGCAGCCTATGCCAGTCCCTGAGAAGCCGTGGGTGTCGGTCTCAATGGACTTTCTCACTGGGTTGCCTAAGGTGAACGGTATGCGTTCTATCATGGTTATTGTTGATCCTTTCTATAAGTATGAAAAATCTCATACACCCTTATTTCAATGTCATGCCAGTCGAGCCAGTGGACGTCTTAAGGTAAGCTCTTCCAGTTGCAGTGTCTGTTGTAGTTTACTTCTAGGCAGTGTCAGTCCTACTTGCAGCTGTTGTGAGTGCCCTTGCTAAGACTTTCCCCTCCTAAAGAGCTAATGGTTTATATCGGTCCAGCCGAGTTAGTAGAAGTGCCCGTAGCAGACAGTGCGTAATCTTATATAGAGTTTGATTCTTTCCTGCCAGTGCAGTGCAGCCATTGGGTTTGCTATCCATATAGGTTTAAACCCTAAGTTAAGCCTCCCGATCTTATTTAGCGCTTGTGTAAGCGAGATAGGAAGAAAATCAAGAGTTACGATTTCCTGCCTCAAATGCTTACTTGTAGAAAGATAGAGCTTTCAAGGCACGGTAACAAGCGCTTACCAATGTACTCGCAGGAAGACGGACTAGAACTCGATTGAATGAACTGATCGGAAACTCCCACTGGATGGATTTCATTTGTCCTTGCTTAAATCGCATTTGATTTGATCTAGCGTACCCCACCGGGATGAAATACGTTTTCTTGCGGCTTGATGAAATGAACCTTTAACAGCAAGCAGGGGCAGAGACCGCTGGGAATTTAGGACAATTCACAACGGAAAGGGTGCCACTCGGGGGTTTCTGAAGAGACACCATTCACGTAAGTCGCATTCCTCCATCCATGAACGGATTTTCCCCCCGCTCTAGTATGATCATACCAAATTGAGCTCAACTGGGCTGGGGCTTCTAGGCAAGCAACTTTAGTGGCCTTTTCGAGAAGATGAAGATTTCATTGGAAAATATTAGCTTGTTTGAGAGCCTTTTGAGGGCTGTTCTAGATGGCTGATATCCGAATTCTATTTGGAACTTTTCACCTCCGGATCGATGGCCGGACCTGGGTTGTGGAGAAGGAAGACCAGCTCGCCCTCATCTGGAAGTATTGCACATCCCTCCTTCGAACTTGAAAGGCTGGACTTCGGGGGCGGGAAAAAGAACACACAGGATTGAGAGGCGGTCGATCGGGGAATGGAGTAGGCGGAAGAAGAGGATAAGAGGCAGGAGGAGATCAGAAGTGATCTTAGCTGTATAAGAATAAAATAAGGAGTCCACTGCTAATCTCGAGGGAATCACGGGATACGGCGATGTAGGGATGGAATGAACACTCACAGCTAGGGGTAGCTAGGATTGGCCACATACCACTATCATGCTTGGATGGGCCGATGGGGAATCCGAGTGAAAGAAGTAATGAATTCGATTGACTGAGAAAGAAGTAATGGAAGATATTTCCTTTAAACAAAAAGGTGTATCTACCGTCCCGCAATCAATTGAATAAGAAAGGATAAACTGAGAATAGAACTCTTCGTTGTGAGTTTAAGGCCGGTTGTTAGCAGGCTCAGTCTCTGTCCCTGGTTGTTAGCTGTCGAAGGAAGCTTTTAGGCCGGGTGAAAGCAGTCTGTTGGGGTATTGAAAAGTTGGACATCAAAAGCTCGCTTACTCGGATATTTCTTCTCAAAGCGGTCCTGTCCTATTGTCTTGATTAGAAAAGTGGGCATAAATCCTTTACTGAGTGCCAGCTTGTTCAGCGGAACCCTCCTCTTCTCAAAGGGGGGTCTCGATTGAGTCTATAAGGAAGGTTTATTAGCATGCAAGCAACCTTGCCGAAGTGAAGGTTATGAAAGAATTGGATCTATCTAGTAGCGAACCAGCAGCAAAGCGCTTCCTCGAAGGCGAAGTAAGCGCAGTTTCCGCTCGGTAGACTAGCCAGCTACTTGATAGTTGTTGCTCACACCGAGAAGTCTATGTCCAAGGCAGGGCCGAATGGGCCAGGATAGAAAGCTAGGTCCGTAGTTCAAAGAAAGTCTTCGTTGTTTGCCCCTCCTCCAAGTATGGAATATTTCAATATGTAGGAGTCAGTGGGGGCTTTCTTTGTATGGAACAATGCCATTGTAGAGGAAGTGAACAAGTAGTCCCGTCCGGAATGAGAGATTTTGGGCTCAACTAGGATATGTAGTATAATATCCGAAAGGTAAAGTCTAGTAGGGGCTCAATACTGAATAGGAAGGGAATGGGCGAGGAAGGTATATATTTAGTCAGGAGATGGACTTTCACTATCACTACTTATCCCGCGATGATCAGTTAGATAGAGGATAGCAAAAGGACGGACCGTGGGCATGCCTCTACGATAGCCCAAAGAGAAAGTAAACCATTACCGACCGACTTAAAGGAAGTGAGGGAATCAAGCCGGTGAATTAGAGTTAATACTAGAGTAGCTCACCTCAGTCTGAAACTTCTAATAGAAGGGCGAATCAACTTCAAGAATCACTTGTTATAGGCCGGTTTTAGGTAAAAAAATGCATTACCCTATTTAGCCAACATCCATTTCTGCTCTATGTCTTTATTGGAAAAAAACTCCTACCCCTATTCGGTCGAGTTAGCCATTTCTTCTTCTCCAGATTCTCTTTGTGATCCTAAACCTTCTGAAACTCTGTTTGAAACTTCTTACTTCTTCCTGGGATCAGTTCCCTAGTGACTCTCGTACTAAGGAATTTCAAGAATTGAACTAAAGAAGCAAAGAGACAGAAGCCAACCAAGAAGCCTAACTTCAAATGACAACTAGAGCACTCCCCTGAAAGCCTGCCAATGAGACCCGTTCCCCTCGCGCTTCTGTAAAGGGAAGCACTTCGTCTCACTACACTTGAAGTACCTTTAGGAAGGGAAGGGGTGTTTCATTTAAGTTAAAAAAGAAAGTGCAATCTAGAATTCTACCGAAGAGCCTATTCCTATAAGGTCGTTTGTCCCCATGGTTTCTAAAGTTGGATGCATTGAATTACCTTGTTGCATAAGGTAAGCAACATGATCCCTGGCTTGGATAGCTGAGGGCCGGTATCCGTACTACGGCCATATCTTGTTGCTTGATTGGGAATTGGACTCTAGTTCGCAACCGAGAAAAGCAAGGAAGACCGAAAGGGGAGAGCGAGGTCCAATGATCCTGTTTTCAAACCGAATGAAAGCAACACCTTACTAAAGAAATAAGTTAGGAACCCAATCAAAGGAGTCCGGCATATCGCACAATCAGAGGAATGGAATCACCGACTGATGTGACGATGACCGGAACCGCTTCTACAGGTACGAACTGTCTTATTGCGTTGGATAACTTCCTGCTTGGGAGCGGCTGCTCTCGTACCACCTACAGGTACAGACAACTACCGGTAGATGAGCGCTTGAGTTCTCTTCTTTAGTTTCATTCCGTTCCATCAGGTCCACTTCGTACTCGGGTCTTCTAGCCGGTTGTGTAGCGGGAGGCGTGGGATTCTGGCTCTCTTGTTCGTTCTCAGGATTGTCCGACCTAAGATGAGCCGGCTTAACACATCGACCGCTTTGGGTCACATTTCCGACTTCGGAACATCCTTGCTCAGTTTCCATCGACCTCTGAATCTGAGTTGAGTTTGGCATCCGTCGCGTATCCGGTCGCTCGATCACCAAAGGAAAATGGTATAAAGATGACTGGTGCTTCATAGCTGAGGTGATCCACATGACGCATCATATCGGTCTTCTGTTCAACTATCGAGTCAGGGTCTGGCAGGGCATCCCATTAGTACAGAGGCAGGGGCGCGGGGTCCACCCAATGGGAAATAACGCTTCTGTTATGGCAGTGGGCGCAGTGTGACACATGGAAGAAATCACGCTTGGGAGGGAGAGCTACCTGCTCCCCGATCCCATGGTGCTCTTTTTTACCGTTAGCACCTCGTTAGTGCTTCTTTACCTCTGTTGGGTAGCCTACCAGCTCTTCCTCTTTTATGCCTGTTTCTTGTTAGAAATTAAGAGAAGAGAAAAAAGAAATTGAGGTTGGATGAAGAAAAATATTCTAATCAGTTGAAAACTAATTGTGATTTCAGATTTAAAACGAATTATTAGAGTCTATTGAATCACTCGAAAGTGCGATCACCCGTGGCCCTATGGGGCAGGTTAAGTAAAGTAGTTGCCCGCACTCTTGAATCAGCACCCCGCCAATCAATCTCACGCATATTTTCTCGTATTCGGTGGTTAAAAAGCCCTTGGTCCTAAAGGGCAGGTATAGTTGTGAAAAATTCGGCACAGTGTGAAGGACGAGAGAACAATTGAGTTAATTCCAAGGAAGGAATTTTCCAAAATTCTAAGTATGAGCACCCGATAGGAACAAAATGAAGAACTATGAAATCAAGCGCGAATTGATTCTTTTCTAGTGGGTGAAGAAGGTTAAAGTAAGCCTTGGGTTACTACGGCATGTTCAGTAGCTATTCGCTTACAAAGTGGCTCTCTCTTTTTTAAAGTACCACTTCTCGCAGATCTTAGGATACTGCCTTCCCTATCCTTGCTAGGCTCCGTCTTTTTATTGGATTTATCACATGAAATTTCAAATTTACCTATTCATTGTTATTTGATACATTGAGGTCGGTAACGTTGGTGAATTAGGTGTTGATGGGGGTACGGAAAGAGAGGGATTCGAACCCACAAAAGCCTACATAGCAGTTCCAGTGCTGCGCCTTTTTCCAAATGTCCCGTAAGTGAATCATCTCATCGATTGGACCCATGGACCAACATAGATTGGGCTGGGAGTAAGAGGTCGCTGTCCGAAGGAGTGATCCTGGCTGGTTGGTCACGCAGGGGATAACCATTGAGCCAAGCAGATTGCCATAGGTTGGTGTCCTTGCCGTCACCAATGACACGTACTATTCCGCTTTGGAGAATTGGCTTTTTGGCATAAATGGACTTCCAGGAAGAGTAGGCCGAGTATTTAGGCTCCACATCTAGTGGACAGCTCTCGGGAAAGTATTTTGCTTTCATTATTTGGCAAATGAAGTCGCGGTACATGTGAGAAGTCTCCAGAGCAATTTAGCTTGGAAGGCCGAGTTTTTGAGTGCAAGAGAACGAATGGCAAGGCCTCCCTCCTGCCAGGGTTGGCAGACGGACCACCAATTCACCGCATGGATTTTTTTACTTTCAACTTGGGACCAAAGGAAGTCACGTTGCAGGACTTCAATCTGATTGATTGTGTAGATAGGAAGCTTGAAGTTGCTCAACATGTGATTGGGTATCCCTGCGGTTACTGATTTTGTCGGGGTTTTGCGCCCTGCAAAGGTCAGTAGCTGACTTTTCCAACCTTGCAGTCTAGCACCCGGTTGACTATATCTCTCATTTATGCTTTTGTGGGCCTTCCAGTGAGAGGGAGAATGCCCTGCTAGTCTTTACTTACACAGAAGAATAAGATGGATAGAATGGGATTTCAAGGCAAAATAGCCTATATAAGAGAAAGAGTTCCTCACTTGACTTCAAGCTGGGGAAGGCAAGGCAAGTAACTTCTTCCACTAGTGGGACATGCCCAGAAGGAGCTGCTAGAGTAGGTTGCTCGAGAAGGCTGTTAGGGTAATCAAACCTGCAATCGAATCCCCAGCGACTGTTCTCGCTGTTGTCGGAATAAGCGCTGTTAGGAGTAGCACTAGCATTAGCAGGAGCAGGAAGAGTAAGTAGCACGTAGCACTATGACTTTCATTTTTGAAGAATGGGTTGTTTGCAGGACAAATTGCGTATATAAGATCGGATGCAGACGCTTTTGGGACATGAAAGGGCCATTTCGCCTAGCTAGTACAATCTTGATGCCGAGACTAGATTCTAAACTAGGGTTTGGAACTGGTAGTGTCAAAGAGGCGATTCTCAACGCATCTGAGAAGGCAAGTCTTTGACTTGTTTACTGTTTCGAGGTTTAGCAAGAGGACAGGATAGGCTAAAGAGAGGATGAGGTATGCTTCACCGACCCTTGCTTTGAATAGCAGGAATTCGTAAGTGGAAAGACCTTGCACTTTTTTTGACACTAGACATAGGCTGCTAGGAAGGAAGACTCTGAAGCCGATTATCCCATTGTAGCAGGAAAACAATAAGGTAATCAGGAAAGGCAGAAAGTCAGAAAAGCTAACAGCCGACAGAGCAGAGAGAGCTTCCAACAGCCTATGATTGCAAAGGCAAAGCCCTTATTAAAGGCATCAATGCACTAAGCGACGATCCGGTTCAGTAATCGGACCCTCTTTCCATGCTTCCTTTTATACAGTAATAGTCATATGCCGCAAATCCAACTTTGATCTTAAGTATGGACTACTCTGGCGATGCTACGACATGGGTGCTGCTTACTGGACCCGGTATCATTATCCATATATCTTGGGTAATAACAACCTTATACTGTTTCCAGGATGGATCTTGGGGGGTAAGACAGGGAAAGACTTCATCATGGCTCCTTTGGACCACCAATCTGAAGGAGTACAGTCGACCAGGAATATCAGAATTTAGCTACGCAGGTCTTTAGACCTTATTCAAAGTAAAGGTTTAATGGCGGGCAGGTCTCTTAACTCTCTTGAAAGAGGGGACGAAAGCGAGGACAAAGCTAAGGAGGAGAGCTGAACTACAAATTAGAATCTCAAGTTTTGAGCAGACAGGAACAGGAAGGAGTTACTCTTGTTGTTATTGCTGTTGTTCGCTTTAGCTCGTCTTTCTCTTTCTATTGAACTATATGAATTTGCCAAATCTATAGGCTATGTCAATAGTCATCGCCTTGTCTGACTTCCGTCTTCCATTAGCATTGCCTCGGTATACAACCATTCCATATTCATTGCCTCCTCGTATTACATATTATACAAAGTAAGCTGATCTCCTCACTCGACTCCGTGCCCCCAGAGGTCGTTATTTCCTCCATTGCCTGCGCTTCCTGGTTTGGTTTATCTGGACTTTAGATCATCTTGCGACCTCTACTTATGCCGCACGTAAGGCATAAAGATGGCAAGGATTCTTAAACCTTTGCCAGAACCCTTCCCCTGTCACTCCTATAAAGATCCCCGGCGTGAGAGACTTCTGCAAGTCGATCTCCACACAAAGCCTTGCAAAGGACCTCTTTTTTAGCTTAGCTGTATGCTCATCCAATTGGATCGGACTCCCCACTCGACTAGAAAAAGAATAAAGAATATCCGGTCGCCTTTATTCGACCGGGAGTCCAGGAAAGATTATCCAAACCGGAGCCTTATGCAATACTGCTGTTTCCGGCCGACGGTGTCCACCTTTTAAGAACCAGATATTGAGGTTTTTTTTCCATGGTACTCCGGTCCAGGCCTTCATCCATCATATCTTCCTCCTGGTGAAATCTGATAACGAAGTAACCATGGCTCAGGTCCACGAGTGTCACTTCCCCTTTCAAAAAGTGACTTAAGGAAAGGTTTAGGCAACGACGCTACGAGTCTTGTCTGAAAGCCAAGGGAAGAGGTTATTAGACAACTTAGCTACAAGTCCGAAAAGCCAGGAAGGCAGAAGCGACTAAAGCACCTACTGAGACAAACAAGCCGGCTCCGCCCTGTATAGACGAATACTTCTTTATGGAAGCTCCTCGTTGCAAGCAGCACCTTCAGATACAACAAGTGCCATGTTGTGTTCACTCCTTTAGGGAAGATTCAGAAGAGGTATCACGACTTACTCCAAGCCGAGCGTAATTAGCTGCAAGAGCTGCCTGACTAGCGGCTTTAGTTGCCTGAGCAACAATAGAGTAGAGTTCCCCATTAGAGGCAATGTATCTTGTCGAACCTATCCTATCCATCCAGTGACTTTCACATCCGAGAGCAGTGTATAAGATTGTCGAATCTATCCATCCAAGACGGGTTGGGTCACAAACTATTTATTGTGATAATAAAGCGCTCTTAGTTCAGTTCGGTAGAACGTGGGTCTCCAAAACCCGATGTCGTAGGTTCAAATCCTACAGAGCGTGATTCCGTTCTTGTTAGGTCTAATTACAATGAAATAACTTGAACAGCAACCTGAATTTGACCTCCTGCGGATTAAGAGGAAAAAAAGAGACCTATTACCAGTGTGATTTCTCGATGAGGTGCAACAAAGGAAGATCTAGGTGAGGTTGAGTGCTTGCTTTCTTCCATCTACCGGAGCTCTTTGGATTGATCACTTGTCAAGGACAGCCCGGAATTCCCGCTGACTGTCCAGCAACGGAGCCATAGACAGTAAGTCATATCATCGGGCAACTCCATCGACGACAAGGTCTCATGGGTCTTGGTCGGGGGCTTCGACCCATAGAGAAGGGGGTGGCTCTCAAACTGAAAGACATGTGGTAGGGTCTCTCTTTGTGTGCATACCAACCCGAGTTGGATCAATGAGGATGGTGTGATCTGACCTCTCAATCGTGGGTTTCCCCATCCGAGGACTCCCTCGCCCGAGACCAGAGCAAGAACCGTGACTGATTCACCTGCTCCTTTCTAGTCCAAAAGATCGAATCTGGGAACACACAAAAGACCTTTGAGAATCCCAAGCGAATAGAACAAACTCCTACGTGTCTCACGCTCCAAAGTAGTTAGGCTTTGCGTAGAAGTCGGTCTTCTCAAGGCCCCATGGCTATGTATGGATCCCTAGCAGGAAGCTTTCGCTTCTTGAATCTATATAAGGATATAATCCCTATTCCATTTTTTTCTTTCTTTTTTATCGAGGCTTCTCGCTTCTCTGTCTCAGTGAAAGTGGGATCACCGAGGCTCCTAAAAGCAGCCGCGATCTTATAGACCACCAGGCCTTTCTAAAGCGTTGAGTCCCGTGCTCGCTTTTCGAAGAATATGGAGTCCCATCCTTGAGTAGACGCCCGCGCTCTAATCCTTACTACAATGAAAGATCTGCTTCATTGCTATGCCCTTCGACAAGGATCTTACCTAACCCGATCTTCCAATGACTGCATAACCGCTGGACTTGTGACCGGACCTGTGGACTTCTGTTATGGCATTTTCACTCTTTAGTCAAGATCGGAGAAAGAGAAACCAATCACTTAAGAGCATGTAAAAAGCCCGTCCGGGGTGATCGAGAGATGGATTTTATAGAGGAGTATGGTCATTGAACCCTTTTGATTCGCCAGTAACGGTTCCTTACATCAAGTCAAATAACGGAGATTCTCCAGGACCGGTCGATTTAGCACAAGCATAATCCATTAGAACGAGACGGCTCAAATACGTGTTGTGATTGTTCGTGACTGGACACTCAAAAGGCGTTCAGAAACCCTCGTTATTGAGGGCAATGCGTTCTTTTGTTTCACTACCTGACCAGAGGAGAGGGACAACAACGGCTTTCCGGTTCACCAAAAGGCGCAGGGGGGAGTAGGAACGATGAATACATGAAGTCTTTCCTGAAGGTGATAATGGCACAAGGTTTCATTCTTTATGATGATCTTGCAAGGGGGAGCTAGCGTGCGTGTAGGAAAAGAGACCCCAATCATCCTGTCTCCGAGGCCTAAACAGTGAGATTCGAATCGGAACACCAATCCATATTGTAATTCAAGGCCCTCGGCAATACAAACTTAGCTGTCTAAGCGAGTGGTTTGAGTCTACAAGAAAGGTACCCCATCTTTCCTCTTTCTGTTTGTTAGAGGACAAAGGCGCCATGCTTTCTACTAAGAGTAGGTCCTGCGCTTCCATTAGTAAGGCAGAAAAGGAAGTAAGGAAGGCCCGTCTGGATAACGAAAATTCTGTCCCTTCCTTCTAAGAGTATGCCTTTCCAAGCAAGTCAGTGGTAATCCTTCTGTCTGTCGAAGAGTATGCCTGCCCTGTCCTTCCTTCGTTTAAGAAAGTAAGCTGGCAGGCAGGTCGAGAGTGGGCGCAAGTACTCCATTTCGTTAGGGCCCTTCCCGTCTGTGTCTGTGCTTTCCTCCCAGCAAAATACTTAAGAATCCAAAGTTGACTTCTCTCCTAACTAGCTTGCTACCCGAGAAGCTCCGACCTCCTTGCACTCAACTGCTTTGGCATAGGGGCTTTAGCCTATTTTGAGGTGACTTTCTTTCTTCACGATAGACCAGGTTAAAGCTGGATCAGATCAGCGTCGGGTAAATATAGCCTTATGTAGCAGTCAGTTCAATAGGCCTTAGAGATAATGCGAAGACGAAAGCCTGAATTCAGCTCCGGCATAAGAAGGAGCCTATGTAACGCTAGGAAGGATATAGAGGGATCACACCGCTTAAGGGGCGGGGAACTTCTATGCGACCGGATTTTCCGTCAGACGAGACTGGTTGTCACAGAACATTGGCACTGCGTAGTCAATTGGTTGATGATGATCCTCCAACAACTGTATGATCCACGTGCTCTCTTGAGCTGCCATAGCTGCTGCTCTGTACTCCGCCTCCGTTGTTGATAGTGATACTGTGGGTTGTCTCTTACTACATCAGGAAATAGTTCCTGAACCCATACCAAAAAAGCTTCCAATACCAGCCGAGGGGGCATATTAATCCTTTGAATCGACATAGCTGACGAAAATTAAAAAAGTAATCAGCAGAGTCAATGAGAATCGGATTGTGATCCGAGTGTGTTCTAGGCAGAACCACAACATGGGCTTCAGGGAAGAGCCACTCATCTGAGCCAGCGGATTAAAATTCTGCTGTTAAGCATCTCTTTCCTCGGTCGATTCGTCTGCTCATTCAGCCTATGATTCTTATCCTCTTCCGATAAGTCTTATGAAATGAATTCGGCTGGCATTCGGATTCGTTACTTGGGGCTGATGAGGGTGAGGAATCCGTTGTTTCGGGATAAAGACGATATGTTAGTTCGAGCGATCGATTGGGGATTGATTGAGTGCCCTATTACAGAAGGCCGATGGGTAGACCCAATATCTATCAGTACTCGCGATCTGGGGAGTACCTAGGGAACTTATAAGGCCTCTACATTGAGGGAAAACCAGCTCCACGTGAAAAGGAGAAGTTCACTTTTGCATAACCTCCTTGGGCATTGGAAGAATCACAAGTGCAGGAAAGAACTTGTTGATATAAGAAGATCTCTTACCATATGGTCTTAAGTTGAGTATAGTACTCAGCAAGAGCCCTGACTAAGATTTAGGACTTCGCTGGAATATCTTAGCCGATCAACCACTCACTATCTAAAAAAAAAGAAACTTTGGGAAGAAGAATAAATCTTTTTTTATTGAACGTGTTTGTTCATTGTGACGGCTTTATCATATTATATCCTATTTTATCATACTAATTTCTACTCTACCTTCCCGAGTTAACTCGCCAAGGAACTCCATTAAAAATTACAATGGATTTCTTCCAATCTCCTTATCTTATTTTAAGATCTCATTGGAAATCATATAAATACAATTCCTATTTAATATAGCTATTTGTGCAAGTATTTTACGGTTAAGGAGCAATTTTTCCTTGTACACATTGTGTATTAATGTACTATAACTATAGTATAGTTTATTGGCTCGGATTACTGCATTTATCCGAGTAATCCACAAACGCCGAAAATCTCTCTTTTGCCTACCTCTATCTTGATGAGCCGAAACCAAAGCTCTTATTTTCTGTTGAGTAATAGTCCGA
The DNA here is from genome assembly GCA_018132145.1 of Boehmeria nivea var. tenacissima. Lineage (NCBI taxonomy): Eukaryota > Viridiplantae > Streptophyta > Magnoliopsida > Rosales > Urticaceae > Boehmeria > Boehmeria nivea. Next base: position 576,223 of record JACWIL010000016.1, on the reverse strand, counting down.
GAAAGTCTTGAACGAGCCCCTCGAAAACTTGATGCAAATAAACGAATTTTTGTTCTACGTCTTCGAGCTATATATCCTCGTTTAATTCTAGTCATTGAATAAATAAATGAAACTTTGATGAATAACTAATTGATTTTTTTTTCTTTCAGTTATTTCCCTTTCCTAGTCTATTAATAACAAAACGGATCCTTCCAATGTATAAAATAAAAACTCCAATGGCTTTTGCTACTATAAACCTTCCCGACCACGATTTTTTCTTTTTTTTTATAGACTTCTCAGCTCGAAATAAGAATAAGAAATTGTATTGATACTGGGTATCAAAAAAAAAAAAAAAAGTAGTAAATAGAAATAGGTATAGTGGTTTCCATCGTTTCTATGGTTGCTTCTTAAACGGTGAGGTCCTCTCTATACACCGGAGCCTCCTCCCTCATTTCATTTAATCTTAATCAATTGTATTGTTAACTTGTACAGTTCACACTCTTTTGGCTCTACCCATCATTATCCAGTAATAGGTCTTTCACAACGAGACCCACCTATAACAGTAACGGTATTTTATTTAATTATGAAGATTTGCTGAGTAGCTGACCTTGTTAGTCCGTTCTTGCAGGAGTCAAGAGTTAAGAGCTAAGGGCATAATCTTTCTCCTTTTTAAATAGGATTTCCCTGCTTAATGAATACCATTTGATACCAATGGGAAATTCTTTCTCATCTTAAATTAAAAACGTAATTGATTGGATTTGTACTAATTTCAACCATAAATTAATTTGATACCACAATCGAAGGATATGATATATCTTAGATTTTTAGATATTTTCATTTTTCGTATAGTGAATGGTCTTTTTCCATTCTATCCTATTCACTGTTACTGATCACTTATACTGGATCAATTCTTTTCTTTTTGCCTAGTCCATGATCTGACCGAGTCGCACATACACCCTAGTACATGTTCCTCGTCGCTGAGGACATCCTCCAAGAGCGGGGGATTTCGTGACATTTTTGATTGGCTGTCGTGTGTTTCTAATAAGTTGTTTAATAGTTGGCATGTTGAATCATATACATAATGGGATGGTTTAGATCGATCCTAACCGGATAATTATGAATCATTTTTTATTAATGTATTGATAGAATATTTACAATATTGTATTAAACCTGGTAAGAAGATAAAATATCAAATTGCATACTTGCGTGAAATCCTCTTATTTTTTATTCAACCGCTACAAGATCAACAAGTCCGTGAGCTTGGGCTTCTGTTGCTGACATAAAAACATCTCTTTCCATGTCTTCGGAAACAACCCATAAAGGTTTGCCCGTTCTTTGTACATAAACCTTTGTGAGGGTTTCGCGCAGCTTCAGTAGTTCTTCCGTTTCCAGGATAAATTCTCCCGTCCGTGCCTCATAAAAAGAAGTAGAAGGTTGATGGATCATTACCCTGATGAAATAACATAATAAATTATTATTCTATCTCGCGCGATGAACGGCGAAAAGAAAAATATAATAAAAAGAAAAAGATAGAATTGAACAACCGTACAGGCATCTTTTGCACATAGCATACGGCTCCTACACTGGAATTCACTTTATATACCTTTTTTTATTTTACATTAAAGAAATATAAAAGAAATTAGAGGGTCTATCATATTCACATAGGTAAATGATCCAATAACCACCCTTCTTTTTGGGGTAGTCTTTCATAAGCCCCTGTAACTCTTTCATATGCTTCCCTTTCAGCATCCGATGTAAAGGGTTCTAAGCCTGGAACTAGAGCTGCTACTGCTCCAAGGCTTCCATCAACAACTGCTAATTCAATAGTTACAGGAAATTCTAAATCAAAAGTAGATGGTCCCGGAAATGGAACTAGAGCTAAGGGGAGTGAAAGATGCCGTTTAACCTCCCGATACAGGAACTCATTCATTAACTTCCCCGGTTGGTACTCGAATCCGTGAAGCTAGTACTGCTCGAGCTCCTGCCCTAGAGGAGTCAGCAAGCTACCAGACCGTCAACAAAAAAATGAATTAAGATGATAAAGTGTTATCAGCTCGCTAGAAGTTTAGAATCCGTAAGAAGTCGACATCTTAAAAGCCGAATTAGTAAGTAAGACGGCTAGTGTTATGGCCCCAATCAAGACTGCGCCCGTCTTAGGCTTAACGAATGAGGACTCTGGCAGCTCACTTATTTTTAAAGCTTCACGAGTTTCCTCGGTTTTCGCCCTTTCGGCCGCCTCGAAGTCATTTTTATCACTTCTTTTTAGCCCATGTGAATCAGACCGGCAGCCAAATAAATAAGAAAGATAGGGCGACCCAATCATGATATTGAAGGATGGGACCTTTATCTCGAAAAACTGTGGTTTTAGACCACCTTTCTGGCTTGACTAAGAACCCTTTCGAGCATCTTAATCTTATTATATATATGCTAATACTATGTACGGACTTCAAGCTGTAGGAAGCGATAGTGCTTTAAGGAGTGGAAGCTGCTCTGTTAGTGAAAGCGGTTAGTTTTAGTAGGAAAAGTAAGGCGTATAAGGTTTTTTCCTGAAACCTGGAGCTAGAGGGGCTTTTCTCTGTATGCACGAGTATTCAACGCAGTAATGTTGGTTAGGCGAAGACTGATGTATAATTTAAGGTAGTGAACGATCATACAGACTCTTTTTCGTCTGCACCGTCTTATCAGTGAAGGGAAGCGCGCACTCTCCTTCTTAATAGTAGCCGCCCTTCCTTTGATATCTTCTGATATATTGAGAATGCTGCAGTAGTTTGCTTTCACCTCGTCATGGTGTGAGTGGTTCCGGGCTTGTGTATCCACTTCATATTCCATTTTTTTTCTACTTGCTTCCCCCGGGTTTCCCTCGATGTCGTTGGATGAAACTGGTGGTCGGATTACCCCTTCGTACGGTAACAAATCCCACGCATATCTTCTTTGTCTGTCACACCGTACGTCGCCCGGCTTAGAGTAGGGGGCAGCCTCCCCAACAGACGTAGGTTGCGTATGAGCCTCCAGTAGGACTCTGGCACCCGAACTGTAGAAATGGGTCCCGAACTAGAGGTGGTTTGATGGGTGCTCTTTGGGTTCTTAGATCAGGCGGCTACTTTACTCACTTAACACCCTACGTAGGCGGGGGGAATCAACACCCCCCTCAACTGCCAACGGCCAAATCCTTACCCATACGAGAACTTGACTGAGCTAAATTAGCTACTTTTCCGATCTGCTGTGGCCCACTAAAGAAACTCTAACCTTACAATGTTCATTATAGAATACTGCGTATCCATTTTTCCTTCCTTTCATTTCATAATACGATTAGGCTAATCTGCAAAGGTCGGTGAAGTGCAGAAATGCAGGATGACCAAAAACGAACTCACGGAAGTTCGATCAACTATTCCCATTTTCTTTTGACCAACTATAGTAGATATGACATCAAGCTCTATATTTAGCTATTAGCCTTCAGACTAGCACCATTCCTTACTTCTTAATAAAGCTAAAAAAAGGGTAATGTAGAAATGATTGAAAAAAAGGACTAACCCCCCTTTCGGAATCCACTCGAACGGAAGCTTGGTAAACTTTTGTTAAGTTAAAACAAGATATAGAATAGAATCTCACGGTTCTAGAACAGCAGCGGCTTACCAGCTGCTGAAAGCGGTTCCGGGTGTAAATGCGGGGATGAAAGGCAGGAAGAAAGGCTACTATCTGCCCTGAGAAGGGGAGTTAGTTGATTCGCCAATCAAGGTAAAGAAGCAGTAAATTCAATAGTTGCTCTAAAAGCAGTTCATAAAGTAGTTGCTGTGTTAGCATCGAAGGAAAGGGAAGGTTAGAAACCTCCCGTAAATGGTTTAGATCTTCTTACTGTATCCGGAAATGGAACTACTGTTTATTCAGCTGTTGAGAAATGGAATGAATAAGTCCAATCTTCAAATACAGGTGATTCTTTAGTTTCGATTTCTCTAAATTCTATAGTTATAGTTCCTGGATCGGATTCGGGTAATAAAGCCTTTACAAGTACTGTTAATGAAAGAGTTGAGGATTAAAACCATCGGAATCAACTGAAATACCATCAACGGCCCTTGACATCGGGAGTCAATTGACTTAGACTCTTTCACATTTCAGCTATAGAATTTACTTCCTCTCCGGGGGAAGTCACTTCAATAGTTTCATATTCCACGGGATCAGTAACTTCAAGAACAGATAATTCAATAGGATCGGAAGCTGAAAGCAGTCCATCTGATAGGGAAGCTCTTGCTCTAGCATCAAAGACTCCTTACGTTCAAAGTCCACTATAGTAGGAGCCAGGATCTCCCGGAAATGGAATTGAAGACCGAAATTCAATAGATTCAAAGCCGGAATCGTACTGATGAAAGTAGTGGAAATGGTAAGCCCTTAGGCAGAGATTCTCTAGTAGCATCAAAGAATTCGCTAGTTACAGGCAATTCAATAGTAGCATCAACAGCGGACTCAGAATCAGAAGTCTTTCCGCTAGTATGCTACTATAACTCTTTCATTGTAAGTTGTTGGAACACTATAGCATTTATTGAGAATCTTTTTCTTTATCCCCTGTTGTTTCAGCAACTAGAGCTTCCGTTTCAGCACCGATTGAATTGACTGATGATGGAAAGATTTGAAGTACTTTCAGCTACTGCACCAACTTCATTTACAGTACTTTCATCTTCCTCAACAGCTGAATAAGGTTGCAGAAGTTTGGAGTTCATCTCTGCCCTTACTCGCTGGTCAGTGACCGCATTTAGGCTTTGAGGATTGCTGGTTGTGAAAAGATTTGTGAAGTAATCCACAATGATATCCTCCCCCGGATCCACCTGCCACTCGTCATTAGCATCCCGAAGACCCTGTATGCTGGCGTTGGAAAGCTTTCTAAAATATTCAGTCTTGCTTCCTTACGCCAGACCTCCCTCCTCGGGACACTCCCTTTAAAGACGTTAACAATCAAATCACAGCTGAGTCAACCAAAGCAAGAACAGCGCCTTCGCCTGCTTTGATTAGGACTTTCTCCGGCTACGGCTACAGAGCCATCTAAATGCAACTTTGCGTAAGACTTTTCATTCGATTTTCACTACTTCGAATTTCTTTCTTTCTGCTACTCCGGACTCTTTTAAAGGCCTTGAGCCTGCCCCAAAAGAATTTAATCCGGAAGTCACGAAGAAGGAGTCCCGGTAGTAAAGTAGGCATTCACTTCACTCGACCAGTTCATGTGCAGCTTATTCTGTAACAGCGCATTCTGGAATTAGACTTTTCAAAATGGACTGTAGAGTCCTTCCTTCCCTATAGATAGCTAGGTAAATGCAAATAGTAGTACTAATACTAATAGTAGTGTAGTAGTCAATTAGTTGCAAGAACATTTAACTTTTCTAAGTGACAGTTCCATCGTGCCATTGTTTCATTTTCCCGTCTTTTTCGTTGCAAGTAAATTTCCTTTAATAAACGAAGATGAAAATGGGAAATGTTGCGTTTTCCCCGTAATTTTGATTGAAAGTGAATTTCCTTTCTGAAGTGACTGTTCAAATGTAAACTTTTGAAATAACCCATTATTTAGAATAGGCTATAAGCTAATTGTCCAGCAAAGTAAACTCTTTCTGGCTTAATTTCCCGTAGTAAAGTCTGAAGATGGAACTACTAAAAGAAGTCAAACCTGATATTGATAACTACTATTCATTTACAACTATCAGAAGTCATATCAACATTTAAACCTAAAAATAGGCTGAAAGTCTTTGATAAAGTTCGCAACTATGACTATTTCTTTTTTACTAAATTACCATTTCTTTCTAACTTCAGTTTGCTACTATAGTAGAAGTGAAGAAGGAATGGCTTCCGGCATGCTTTCAGCAAGATCAACTAGTTATTTCCAGCTGTGAACGAAACTACTGGTTGCCTAGATACCTCAGGATTGGACTAAGAAGAAGAAACCTAAGGTGAAGATGATGCCACAACTACTGTAAATTCAATACTAGAAGTAGTAGCTTTACTTACTTCAGTCTCGGACTATTCAACTACTTACAATTCCACTCCCTTTACTTGCTTCAATCAAGCATTCCCTCTTCAGTTGAGGTTCAATGCCAATTGAAAGGTAAGGCAATTCAATAGTCTCTGTAGCTGCTCCTGCACCAATGTAATTTCCTGTAACTAGAACTCTTTCTTTCACCGCTACTACTATAGAATTGACTTCAGAGGCTGAATTGCCAGTTGATAGCCCAACAGGAGAGAAAGTTCGGGTGTAGGGAACTATCTACCCGTTAGTTGATTCGGGAGAGGAGCCTTCCTTACTTTCAGATTCCGAGACAGCTGTCTACTAAACCAGTACTTTCTGATTCGAGGCCTGTAACTAGATCTACTTCAGATGGTTCATTTACAGCAGTTGTGACTACTTTTTCTATTGAATTTCCAGCTTTCTGCTTCCGATTCTGAGTCCGATTCCGAGGAAAGGTGAGAACTCCTAACTCTTTTAATTCCACTTACTCTTCTTTACTACTAGCTCTTCTTCCAAGAACAGGTTTTACTTCCTCTAGTAGCTGTAAATTCTTTAGAAAAAAGTAGGAGCTGTGGCAGATCCTAGAATAGCCTAGTAGCTGGAAATAGATCTAGTTAGAGGAATTCCATCAACAAACAATGGTTATTTCAAACACCGTCTACTGTCACACCAACAAAGACCAAGAGCAGCGGTTGCTGATTCAATTGGCTTGGTTGTCGGAAAGAAAGTCCTTTCCAGTCTTGAACTAATCAACTAGTCTACTCAACTCAGCAAGCAAAAAACAAAGAAAGCAAGTCAACCCTATATTCCATTCCAAAAGAATCTTTCCCTCCAACCGAAGTCAGAAGACCTCGAGGCGGCTAGAACTTCTCTTCCAACGTAGCTGGTAAGGCTATTGAGAAGGCTAGTGTAATACCTTATTGAAGAGGATAAAGCTCAATGAAGACTCTAGACGAATGCTAGCTCAGGAGTAGGAAAAGGTATTACAGAAGCGTGCTTTAGGAAGTTTCGAAAGACGACCTCAACACAAGGAGAATGGATGAGGATTCGAACAAGGTGGGATCCAAACAGATTACAAACACATTCCTAAAGAAAGTCCCAAGAACGAGGAGAAAGAAGATAGCCCAAAGCGAAAGAAAGGCCAACACCCAGAGTCAAGTAGACAGATAGCGTTGCAGGGACCAATCCACCTAAGGGGAACCAATCAGTCCCCAAGCCGGAAAAAGCGGAGCTCGGTGATTAGACGTAAGGATTGCTCCTTCTACGGTCCAGCGATTTAGACTCGTGCTTCACCAGAAGGAAGAAAGCATGCTGGAGGAGTGCACTAGACCCCAGCGAGTGTCGTAGGCCGGACGTAGCCATTCGCCTTCACGAAGAGGATAGTGCTTTCAGACGGGGTTCTCAATCGTGCCTAGAAGCTTATAACCATGAAGCGGCAGTAAAGAGTGCATTCTTTTATTCATACTACGGTACGGTTCAGTGCGCTATCAGTCCAGCGAAGCAGTAGCAAGAAAAAGAGTACCAAGCAAAGGAGCCAAAGCCCGTCAGCAAACCAGTAAGTTGCGAGTGTGTGAGTGCGCAGTTCCTTCTCTTCGGTAAGTGTATTTGCATGTCCATAGTAGGAGAGATTTCTTTATGAATGATTTCAAGATGGCAAGAATCCAAGCTTTGGAAATAAGCCAATCATAGGCTGCACATTCATATTCAAGATGTTTACGAATAGGACTAGTTGCTTTAAGGCGAGCTAGCAGATGAGCTAAGCAGCATACACCATTGCTTTAAAGACGGGATCTTTCCTTGGCTAGTTACCGCTCCGTGGGAACATACTATTTGCGATGAAATAAGTCTTAAATAAGAGGTCTTTTATTATTATATTTCTTTCTCTTTGCTTTGAATAGCTATCCGGATGCAGACTAAGAAGACTTGTCAATCGATTCATATTTAGCATTCCTAAATAAAGGACTTGCAACGGCAGAGACTATTTTAGCTCTTTCACTCCGTTAAATAGTTACTATGTTCGGAATCATAGCAGGAAAGACGAGCTAAGCTTGAAACTCCTAGGCAACAAGTCTTTGATTCGATTGATTTTCACTCTTTCGTCCAAAAACTCTAACTAGTCCATCAGCCAAGCCCTTCTTACTCTCCTATTCGTCCAGTTAAGAAAGGCAGCTTCGAGGCATAGGACCGTGAGGTGCTTTTAGCGAAGCCGGGATTCAGGAAGTTCAGCCGAGGGCAAGAAAGTCAATAGGAATTGTCTCTACTCTATCACCTTAAGGTTAAGAAAAGTTAGGAATTTGTAGCAAAAAGTAAGTAGCAAAGGAAGCAGTCCCAGGCCTTAGGCCTTTTCTTCTCACTTTCTCGATGGGAAGAATAGGCTTGGGCTCACCATCCAAGCTCCCTCCTAGAACGGGGCTGCAGTTCTGCCTTTCCTTAGAAAAAATATCGTAGCGTAGCGTAATCACAAAAATAGAAGTCAGACAAGAGGTTACTAGGATTCTAAAATCTGTTGATTGCCCAATACATCGATTCTAAGGCCACTAGAGCAGCTACAGCGGAACATTACTTTCATAACCTGGAGTTTCAGCTTCCTCAACAGCTTAAATATTCCCTTTTACCTTCCGTTTCAGAGAACTCAAGTCACTCCAACTCTTTCTCTTTACTGCTAAGGGTGTTTCCCCACCGTTCGTGCTCCAGACCTTGACTTCTAACATTTGTTTTTTATAAATAAAGAAACTAGAAAATCAGATCAAATTGGTTCTGAAAAAGAAAAAAGAAATCTTCCAAGAACATAAATTAATAGGAGTGTTTAACTATCGTTATTACTCATTCATGTCAGTAAAACTGGGCTTATGTGAGGAATTAAGTTGAACTCAAAAGAGATTAATAGGTGTTTAACTCACGTTCCTGATCCCTACCCAGGAATCACTCTCTCACTACTCAATGCTTTAGAGTCAAATAGTAGAGGGGAGTTAACTACTCTAACTCGGAACTTCTCTAACTCACGGCTTAGGGCTTAGCAACTCGAACAAGCAACTCTAACTCATAACTCGAACTCGGAACTTCGAAAGGGAATTTCCTGTTCTTGATGTGTAAGCGTATAATTCATTTCATTGAGAATTGAATTCACTGTTCATTGATTGTTATTGTTTTCATTGCCTCCCGGAAGCTTTTCACTTGACTTTCTTTCATTCAATTGATGCGTTAGCTCTTACTCCTATTTCTCTAACTCTTTTATTTAGTTCGCTACTATCTCCTTTATACCTACTATTATCTGTACTTACTTAAGTGAGCTACTATGAGTCTTTATTGAGAACAACAGTTCTCTCCTTGCAACTATTTACTTATGAGTTCTCTCTCCTTTGTCTGTTAGTGCTAGGAGGATAGGGAAAAGAGAAATGATTAACTTCTACTACTATTCTCTTAACTACATCAGCCGTAGAAGGCGGAATATGATCAATAGCTTGATTTAACTCCAGCGAGTATAATACCTGAAGCGAGCCATAGAGCTACTTCGAGGGATAGGAAGAGAGACATCTGCGCTCTAAGGCTATCACAGGCCGACTGAGTTTTAGTCTTGTCTTGAGGGAGGGGAGGAGTGAATACCCGGTTAGTTAAATGATTTTGGAGTTGAATAAGCCAAGTCAGTAGACTTTTATTCAACCATTTCTGGAGAGATGGGAAGAAGAGCGTAGTCAAGTACCCGGATTCAACTTTCATTTCTGGGAGTTATCTTGGAAGTTTTAGTCCAGTTTCTTCGATCTAGTCTTAAGCGCTCTAAGTGCTATCCTAATCTTTTGCAGGCCTTTTCTTGCGCCTGCGAGCGAGGTAATGATGCGGTTGCAGACCAGTCATAAGGGGTCCACCTGTAATTAGAATAAGTAGCATTTCATACTCCGGATACGAGTCATAAGAGTTCTCCCGGGCATAAGGAGGCATAAGAGGTATACCGTTAATAAGAAAAAGTACTACCCATAATATACTAAATAACGAGACTAAAGCACTACCAGTACCCCCTAGCGTAAGAGTTAACAGTCAGTCCTATCCTAAAGTACTATCATTTCTAAAGCATTCTTAATTAATGCTTTTCCTAATCTCTTTCAGGCTAGTTCCTTTCGATTGCAGTAAGTTCCAGACCAGTACTAAGATAAGCCCTTGTAAATTAAATGCAGTCAAGAGGTAAGTCTATCCAATTGCTTTCTAGCGCCTTGCTGTTAAGTAAGGTGGAAGCTAGCTACTTGCTTGTTAAAGGTCCTAGCCCGCGGCTATTCGTAGATCTGGAGTTCTATAGCTGTGCTACTTTCAATCCTTAGTAGCGGGTATTAGGTGAAAGGGCGCCTATATCATAACTCTTACTGTGCTTTCTGGATACCTTTCCATCCTTTAACAAGCCAGCTACGCACCTTGCTCTTCTCTTATAAGCAAGTAGCTTTGATTTGGGAAAAAGCTGGAAGTAAAGTAGTATGTATGAGTTGAAGTGAAGGGCGCTAGTAAGTAATAATAAGTAGAGCGGAACACTGTTGGCTGAACAAAAGACGTATGACTTGTGAAAGTAAGATCTTCGATCTGTTGTCGGGGAAAGGAGCTCCAATGGTACTTTAGAATCAGAATAATAGGACTAATAGGAGAATGCAAATAATAGCCAAATCCAGGTTTTGAGTTTACTTCTGGACCGATGGGAACTCCTCCTCATAAACGAGTAGCTTCTTAGCTTCCAGCTTATAAGACCTTTTGGGACTCTAAGCTAAGTAAGGTCTTGGAGAGCCTTTCACCAGGCTTTTGAGTTTGTAGCTAGGCAGCTACTCTCTAGCTTCCAGCTATTCTTCCTTCTCTTATGGGACTTGAAGCCAAGTAAAGGCAGATCTACTATTTTGACTTCCCAGCTGTAGGAGAAAGGCAGTAGGATCGCACTCATAAACGGAAGGAAATTCCATAGTACGAGTATCGGATAGGGTAAGCAATTAGCGAGCCGAAGTAATAGATCTACTAGAAAGATTGACGGCTACATCCGATGGAATGGTTGCGGCTTCCCTTTTACCTGGACCTTTTGAAGTGACTTCCGATAAAGCTAATTCCGTTGGAACTTAGACTTTTGATTCAGACCTTCGTAAACTAGAGCTACTCTTTCATAAGCAGTAGTTTCATTTCCTTCTACGAAGCCTTATTTTATAGCGTCACCTTCGGAACCTGGAGTTTAATTTAGAGGAACTGTATGATACGTTAAGTTTAGGGAATTATAGAAATTGTATGGGACCAAACGTTGGTATTCAATACCCCCGCACCCGCAGCTTCGTCTCTGCTACAAATGATGGTACCCTACGAAGAGGAATAGAAGGCAATTTCACAGAGTTTGCGGATTCTCATGTAAATGATACTCCAGATAATGCTTTAGTATAGGAATATCCCACAACACCTGTAAAATCAATAGCAGTAGCATCAACGGAAGGAGGGGACAATCTACCTTAGACTCGTAAAATATCACATCTCCGGCTGGGAATTCAATCATTCTAGTTGCTGTTTCGGCTTCGAAGCCTCAACTTTCTCTCGAGGACCATCTCAACCTCAACTTTTGCCATCAATTAGCTTTCTGAACTACAGTACAGGGCGGAAAGCTCACTTTGATAATCCTAAGTACTTCTTCGAGTAAGCTCGTGATCTATAGACAGGATAGAAGGCTTGCTCTTTCCTCCTGAGCTAGGATCCACTTCTTGCTTATGAGTCGGATAAGCTGCCTAAAGTCGTGAGCTGAAATAGCCCGATTCTCTACTTCTGGTTGTAGTAAATTCTGTGGGCAAGTCAAGTATAGTAGTTACCCTTGCTTGTTTGCTCCTTCGCCGTGTAGGCGCCTTTCCATCCTCAGTAGGAGTACCCGCTGGGGAAGGACATGAAATAGGAACTCGTCTTTCTAGCTTACCTGAAAGAGCTACGTAAACGCGTTCTAGCTTTCCCTTCTTCTTCTATTAATAGATTACCATCCACTGCTACTACTAAGTGTTCTTGCTTTCCCTCATACTACTACAGGTTGGCTTTGAACTCCTACTATGTCACTTCCAGTGGTAAGGAAAGAGTTATAACAAAGATTCTAACTTCGCTATTACATAGCCCGTTGTCTAATTAGTGAGACTTCGCTTTATTCCTTTAACAAGCCTCCTTTCACTACGTATAAGCCTCCTTCGGACCCTGTAACTACTAACAAGCGTTCCTCCTTCCACTACTACCCCTAAAGCCCCGTACCTGCGCCACGTAGCTTTCTTTCCCTAGCCATCATTACAGTGCTGTCAACGGGAAGCTTTTTCGTTGCAGTTACTTCGTTCCAGCTGCTTCTGTTCGTGCTAGTCCTTATTCGTTCACTTAGGGAGCTAATTCATGACCGTAGTTATTGAAAGCGAGTGAAGTGACCTTTCATTCTTACCTTTGGTTCTTCCAAACATCCCTCTATTTAGACTTTCTTTACCTTCCTGGGAAGTAGTTAAGTGAACTACTAGTCCTTTTACAAAGCCTTATAAAATCGTAGGATTAACTATAATAAGGAAGGATAGCCAATGTATAGACCGGCGGGAAAAATGATTTAATTGAAAGCTGGAACGAAAGTCACTGTGAATATATTCGCTGGAACGAACGATAAGAACAATCCACTCGTAGCCGTAGAGAAGGTCTAAGGTTCACTAGAAGGGTCTGAAGGAGGTCGATCGCTAGAGAGAAAGAGTCTTGAGGTAGGACAACTACGGGGAATGATCGCAAGAAGTCAGCCTTTCCATTCGCACCTGTGACTGTAGGCTAGGCGTACTAGCTTTCAACTCCCTACTGTTGATGCTTCGAATCCCGTAGTTGAGGATGTAGATACTGAGACCCAAAATAAGGCCACTTGGAGTGGTTTTTGGTACCGGCATGCAAAGGTTCGAATCCAGGTGGCCCGGCGTTAAGGTTTACTGACGCACGTTCTACTTCATAGTGTGATTCTCTATAGCTGTCAACGTGAACAGTCTTCTCGCGGCCAGTTTACTTCTTGGCTGGAAGAGCCTTTATAACCATCCTATAAGCACAGTCAAGATAGGTAATCCCCGTCTTCTAGAGACCTGTGAGCGGGATCTCGGTAATAGCTACTAAAATGAGATTTCCAAACCTGCTATTTTGCTCTTACAGAAAAGAGCAAGACTACGCTCTTAACGAGCCACGCCTTTTCCGCTCTGTCAGTCCACTAACGACTTCCGCTACGAACCATGAATTCTGTAACAGCGGCAAGGAACAGGCAACTACCTTCCGAACAGCGTGCAGCAAAACCTTCGCATAAGCTCCGGTATACATAAGATTTGATGATGTTTAGGACTCATAGCAGCGAAACTATGCATATCGCCCATAGCTTCCCTCACTCGTTGTAGTTCAATTCACAGCTTCGAGCTAATAGTCTTTATAGTTATAGGTCCCGTACCGAGGGTGGAACTTGACTGTAAGGAGGTAGGTTCCCGTAGTTCTCACTCGAGTGCGCTTACATGCTTCGCACGCCATCAAGTAGATAGTGTTGGTATAGCTAGCCAGTACGAAGGTTGCTGAAGTAAGGTAAGGTAACGAATGCTTCCGCTTCCTCCTTCGTCCCCTGTAGCTGTGAAAGGTATGCAGAAAGCTTTCCCGTCGCCTGCTTCAAGGTGAACAAAGGCAACTATAGTAGGAGCGGACTCGGAGTCAGGATCAACGCTATCGCCCTCAAGGATCAACAAGAGGCTCCGAAGGTTTGACTATAACGCTTCAAAGAAGGAGTAGCTGTTAATGAATCCACTGCTTATTCTTTAGTAGCAGTTCTTTCCCTACTTGCTCTAGTAGCTGTGAATTCTTTAGTTGCTCTTCTTCTAGCAGTAGTTGGTGAAACTCCAGGGTATGAATCAACTGTCAATTCAATAGCAGAAAGTACTTCTTTAGTTTAGTAGTTCCTGTAGAGGCTGTAAATGAAATAATATCTGTTGCTTTAGTAGCAGTTTTCTGATTCCTATAGAATTGACATCCTCATGAAAGCTTTCAGCTAGTCTTTCATCACCTGTTCTTTCGTCGGAACTACAACTTGCTTACTTTCGTAAGTCGGGAACTTCCGGAAGACTCCTTTCTCAGCTAACGAGTAGGACGAATCCTTGCCTTTGATCGAGTGCTACAGCTCCTTCGTCCCCTACTTTCGACTCTCACTTTTACAGTTGAAAATCTTCTCTAACCTTACTTGCAACTCGCCAGACTCGAACTGGCACATAGAAAAACCGACAGAGCTTTTCCTAGATTCCGACATGATGAGTTGCTTTGATAACGCAGTTCGGGTTCGATATTTCTACACCTACATCTGCGGGCCCACCGGTTAAAAGAGTCCTCTATATCAATAAAAAGGCCATCATGGTTTTTTCACAAGCTTAATTGATCCCCATTTGACACCTGAAAAAATTCGCTTTAAATTATGGCTATCCCGGATATCCTGTGTATATTTTGCTAAAGTGCGCTCAATTCCTTTCTTCGAAATATAAGTGGCTTTGCTTTCTGTACAAAAAGCAGCATTTCGCCACTGGGGGCGAGAATGTAAAATGCTTTCTTTCGTATACCCTTCCTTTTGTAGACATATTTCTATTTTTTTTTCTAAAGCCACCTGGGCCTCTAATAATTTAGAATCAACAACTTTTTCTAGACCGTTCGAGACTCTACGGTCCATTTCATCAAGTAATTCCTGTCGACGAACGTCGTCTGACATCAAAGGTGAAAAACTAGTACTAATTTGAGTAGGTTCCTCATAGGTAGTACCATCTGCAGTTAAAAAATCATGGAGAAACTCCAGATTAGAATTCGTCAGCGAGCCTAACGAAGAAGGAGACCCCTCTTCGCGGTCATCAGTATGAATTGGAAGAAAAGAAGGATCTCCAGAGGGGCCCGGTAGTGTACTTGACATCCCTCCTCCCGTTCCCGAAGGAAGAAATTGATTAACCGCACGACTTAGGTCGTCCATGAAGATGTAGCCCAGTGAAAAGGATAATCGTGATAGAATAAAAATAAAAAAGCTTTTACAAATATAAAATAAAAGGATTTGCATTTCTTTATGCATCTTTATCACAAGTGGTAAAGCACAAAAAAAGGTCAATATTTTATTTTCACTCGGAAAAGTTTTTAGTAAAAAGAGAGGAATGAAATATGAATATGGGTTATATAACCAACGATAACCAATAAGAGAAGTCGGAATAAGAAATGCCATCATTAAGGCGAACAAAGCAGTTTCCTCCGTTAAAGCAAATCCTAAGATGGCGTAACCAAACAACTGTTTTGCCAATGCCGGATTTCGAGCTACTGACTGAATTAATGAACTAAAAACATTTCCTATTCCGACAGCAGCTCCAACCAAAGCAATACGAACACACCTATTTCTCAAATGCCGACTCAAACGGCTGGATAGACCAGTTAGTTGCCTGTGGTTAAGGACTTTCATGGTTTATATTATAAAATGGGCGACCTCTTAACATCAATGGGGTCCCACAGACAGAGAACAAGAGAAGACAGTCTGACAACTCACTGTTGAGACTTAAGTCCGGTAGATCTAAGAGCGAAAGAAGAAGAGTCGGGGTAGCAATCGTGAGTGATCAAAGCGAACACAACACGGACGCTTTACCTCTAATGGTAGCTCATAGAGGTCTTGAAAGCAGAAAGAGAGAGGGCTTTCAAGAGTGGTGAGTGAGCTCATATATGTCTTAGATTCACTTTTCTTCTATCTCAAGGCAGTGAGCTAGCAGTTGTCTATCTCAGGTCTCCGAATGTGGGATTTAGAGTGGATTAGGTTTTAGATTCTTTCAACGAAAAAGGATTTGCATTTCTTTATGCGGACTCGGGAGCAGCATCTTCATGTCTTTTAGTTGCGGCTCCTGCACCTATGAGTTTAGCTCCTTCTAACATTTTTTTATTATTCTCGCAATTTCTCCCCTACAATCTCAAGTGATCAATAGCTTTCTACTAACTAGAGGTTACCGGCGATCCGACTCCGCAGAGCACTTAAGGAAAGCACTATTGGGCGCTAGCCTTCGAATTGGACATTGATCTAATACGATATTAGTTAGATGTTCGTTAACGTAAAGGAGATTCTCTAGTTTCTCTTCCAACAACAGTCAATTCAACCTCGGAATTAGCATCAAGTCAAGGAAATGAGATAGCATCAAATGAAAATACAGGAAATGAATTAGTAGCTAAAGTCGCATCAAAGAGAGTAACTTCTCTAGGAGCAGTGAATTCTATAGCTGATTGTAAAGGAATTGATTACCACTCCACTATTTCCGATAGAGGAAATAGAGTACGGAGTGTCCTTAGATAATGAATTGACTTCTTCCACTCCGCTATTTCCGATAGGAAATAGAGTAAGGAGTGCCCTTATCTAATGAATTCCTTCTTACTTTCTTCTTTCCTAGTTCTGAGGATAGAGTAAGAAGTGAAATAAGACTTAATTAACCCTATGTTTTTTCTATAGAATAAAAAAGATCAAACACCATGTGTTAAGCAAATGACTTTTGAGAAAAAAAGAGACCTTTTTCGCATTCCTATATCATATGAGGTTATGGGAACCTAAGACAAGGAGTTAGAGTTCCTCGCATAAACAGTAGTTGGAACTACTATTGAATGAACTTCCGAAACTATAGAATGAGGATTTACAGGACTTTCAGCTAGAGCTAAACCAGGAGATTCCCTTGTTTTTCTTCACTTACAGCAAATAAAAGATGTTAATCAATCTAGAAGTGTAACTAGGGGGAAATCCTGGGAACGGGGTCTGAGGAACTGCAGACTATAAAACAAACTAGTGAGTGATTCCCCCAAGGGAAGCACGAACGATACTCACTCCTCATACTAAGTAGTTCAATAAATAGTTCCTTGTTAGAGTTCCTAACTCCTATAACCGTGATATAGAATCTCTATTTTCTGTGGTAATCTTTCCTTTCGTGATAAATACCTTCTCTTTCTTGTTGATTTCTGTACTTCCCCTTTCTGAAAGCAGTGAGTGATTCCTAGGTAGGGAACACGAACGTAAGGGAAGAAGCTGTGGAAAGCAAAACTATTACCGTTAGAGAGTGAAAATCCTTAGTAAACAAGTGAAGTGATTCCCCCAAGGGAAGCACGAACGATAGACTCCTTTATTAGCGTATACTATATTTCTTCTTTCCTTAAGTAACTCATCTGTGGTAAACTAACTCTTTTTCATCCCTCTTTACCAGCTACTATTCTACTATAAAGTCGAGAAGTATGACTCTAAAGAATTGAGTGAAAGCAGTGAAGTGATTCATAGGAATGAAGCACGAACGGGGGAGTTTAATACAGCTTTTTAGGGCTTTCAAGTGAGTTGTACTCCTCAATTTGTTCGACAAATAGAATAGAGGGGTGACCATTGCGCTCAAATAGGAACCAGAGGTGTTAGAAAAGAGCTCGAAGAGCGATTGAGGAAGTGGGAAATAAGGATTATAAGAAAAAGATCCTCCTTTCAAACATCTCTCAAGCTTCCTGAAATTCCTCTCTTTCTACAGATAATATCGAGTTCTCAAGCTCTCATTAGTGGTGACCTATAAAGCCTCTAATTCGTGAGTTTCTCAAGAGTCACTTTTCATCTTCTTTCCTAGTTCTGATAGAGGATAGAAATCATACTAAATTGATTCTTGAGCCTTTATTTATAGTAGCTAAGTCTTACTCTAAAGAGTTGAGTTACTTCTTCCTATTAAATTGTGTTTTTTGAAGTTCAACTCCTAAGAGCTCGAAGAGCGGTATAGTTATTCAGGTAAAAAGACACTTCTTTCTCACATCTGAGAAGCTCCCTGAAAGGGAATTCTTAGTCAATTGAATAAAGAGTTCTCAAGGGACCATTAGGGACACCCTATTTGAGTTAGAGAAGTGAGTAGCTAACTCCTTTCTTTCCTTGAGTTAGAGTTGCTAACTCCTCTCTTTTTCTCTTCTTTCCTAGAGGGAAATAGTCCTTAAATAGAGCTAATTCAGATTTTATTGTTGTGGAGTGGAAAATAAGATTCAGAATTCCCATTTTCTTGATTTTCCTGATTTCAAACTTCTTGAAAGAGGAGTGAAATCATAAGTAATTTGTTCTTTAGTGAGTTGATTGAGTTATACACTCCTAACTCCTATAACATCTTTCTTTGCCTGATACTTCCTTACTCTATAGTAGAAAAGTATGAATCTAAAGAATTGAGTTAAAGCAGTGAAGTTCTTCCCGACTAGGAGAAGAACGAACGATCTCTTTGTCTTCCTTTCAAGTGAGTTAAAGAGTTAGAGTTGCTAACTCCTTAATTGATTCTATCTTTCCCTTCTACTAGTTTGCTTTAAAGCCGCTCAGTAGTTCAATAAAGCTGTTATTAGAGTTCCCGTAGATAGAAGAAATCCGAGGTAAACTAACTCTTTAACTAACTTCTTTCCCTGCCACTATTTGACTATATAGCTGTGAGTGGTTCAATAAAGAGTTCCTTTTAAGAAGTGAAGTGCTTCCTCCCTAGGAATCACTCTCTACTTTCAGAAAGAAGAAGTCAGGGATTAATAATAAATAGAAGGTCTTTTTGTTACTTAAGGAAATCCTATATAAAGTATAAGCTAATAATAAAGAAAGGAGTGAGTATCGTTCGTGCTTCCCTTGTGGGAAATCACTTCACTGCTTTAACTCCATTCTTAAGAGGCATACTTATTGACTTAATAGTAGAATAGTACAGGGGAAGATGTTAGTTAAAGAGTTAGTTTACCACATATCATTTATTAAGGAAAGATAGGAGTTACCTATCGTTCCCTTGGGGGAATCACTTCTCTCCCTACTCACTGCTTAAGAGTATATAAGTAGAGGGTATTAATGGTAGTTAACTCTAACAAGGAACTCTTTAGAGTACTACTTAGCTACTATAACTCGAACAAGAACCGCTTTTGATAACTACTTAGCAACTCGAACTTCTCTAACTACAGCTACGATTTGCAAGCCGACATATTAATAGTTCCCTTCCCCCCGAGGGAATCACTCACGATAGATCCCTTGCCTTTAAATAGTATAAATAGAGTAGCTCACTCCTCTATTCAAAGAAATTGCTGTTTGAACTGGAAATTCATTAGTCGGGTGTCAATTCCTGTATTAGTTGCTGAAAAGAGAGGAAATCCTATAGTAGTTCCATCTTCTGTAAATAAGAGTCAAGTCAATGAATTAGTTTCTGTCATCAAAGAGAGTCACTTCTCTAGTTATAGTGGAAAAACAAGGGGATTCAAGCCAGCCCTTAGGCAGAGGGGTTCCATCTTCTGTTCATTATCTAGTTTCGGAAGTTCATTCAATAGCTTTAGAAGCTGCGTAAACGGAAGGAGATTCAATAGTAGCTGTAATAGTAGCTCTTTCTTGTCTCTAGTAGCTGAAAGTACAGGAAATTAAATTACTAGCTGAATTGCCTTTAAGGCTCGGTACGAAGCTCCTATTTCATTATAAGTTCTTTCATTAGTTGGGGGAAACCTTTCTTTCTGTTCTTTTTATATCATTCCTTTTCCCAGTATGAAACTTAAAGGACTTAAAGATCGCTAGAAGAAAAAGAAGAGAAATCGGCATTGACAGCTGGAGTTGAATATGAGACTATTTCAGTTACTTCCTCAGCTAAAGATGCTATCTCATTTTCTGCTTCTTAGCCCTTGAAAACCATAGAATTGCCTTCCTAAGGAAAGGAGTTTCCTCTCTAACTCCCGGTTCACTTTCCAGGCTCTAGGGCTGCAGCCGGGCATCTATAGTTCCAAGATCGGGATATTCTCAGGAAATGAGAGTAGAGGGTTCGAGGTAAAGACCATCAACGGCATCTAGCAGAAGAAAAGGCAGGCAGAAAGAGAAGGGATGCACCGGGAAATGAGATAGCTTCTGCTTTTCCAATCCACAGCTTATGCTTATAAAGCCTTTCCCTCTTCAACAACTGGAAATGAAATAGCTGCAACAGTCTCATTTGCGGCAATAGCAGAAGGTGGGTATGGTATTCCAGTAATTCATTTATTACTGTTGTATCTCCGGAATGCTTTCAGCAAGTAAAGGCTAATTCATTGTAAGGAGTTTCACCTTCGGTGCCTCACCTATGTAAATCCTTCTATCCTGCTGACCAACAAAGAGCCAAGGAGGATCAATGTAAGGCGGCCCGGGAACTTTCATCAGATTCTTTAGTTTCACAGTAGCCGGGGCTCTAGGAGCAGTTGAGGAAGGTTCAGGAGTACCGGTATATTAAACAAACCTCGTGTACGGAAGAAGAGTCAATTCAATCCTTTCCATCTGAAACGTAAGGCAATTAAGCCATCTATAGTTGAATTTGATACTACAGCTTAAGTATCGGAAGACTTTACTACAGTAAATTATCCCTCTTCAGTTGCTGATTTAGCATCAAGTAAAGGAAATGAAGTTAGTGCTCTTTCTCTAGTTCCATCTGAAGGAAGAGTACCAGGATAGGAGTCAGGAAATGAAAGAACAGGCTATTTAGCTGTAGAGGATTAACCTTATAATGAACTAGTTCTCATTTACTTTCAAGGGAGTGAGTGATCCCCTAGTCGGGGAGCAGGAACAAATATAGAATAGATCATTCCCCTCCCGGAGGGCCTGGAAGAAGGAGCCCTTAGCATTAACACAGAGCTAACTCTATAAACAAAGCAAGTCCCCGTTCGTGCTCCTACTTCTTACTTCGAGGTAGTTCCCAGCTGGCAGTTCTAGTCAAAGGGCGGGGTAAGCTTGACCGGCTCAGTAATTGGTGGCCCTTCCTTACCCCTGTTCTGCCCGGTTTTTAAGGGAAAGGCTTAGCCTGTGGCTTTTCCGGAGGTCATTTATTCTGGTGATTCCAAGCCAAGGAATCGAATCCATTGACAAAAATCCCCTCTATCGCTCCGACAGATAGAAGTTCTGGCTCGGGAATAAATATCTGTTGGAGTTCGAGTGGAAGGCACTTGCCCGGTTCAAGTACGCTAAATGCGGTATCAATAATGCATGGCCAACCAACTTCGTAGCTCGATCTTAGACTTTTTTTATAGGTAACAGATTTCTACTTACACAAGTTGGAAGATTCCATTCACGAAGGAAGTATTTGAAAAAGAGAATGCGAGACAGAATTGGTTAGTTGTCCAGTTTGGTAGCCGAATCTCCCGTCTGTTTTTAAGCCGTAATTCTTGCCATACAAGAGTTGCACTAAACAAATGGAAAGGCTCTAGGCAGCCCGAATGCAAATGTTCATATATCATATAAAAGGAAGGGTCCGCAAGAGAGAGCGGTGGACAAAGTGGTTTGGGCTCCCCTACTTCCCCGATTGGAGAAAAAGCAGTGCAGTGCGGTTGTGTTTGATCGAGCAACGGCACGAGCAAGCAAAGCCTACTTCTACTTTGTTGGAGAGAAATCCTGCCCCTAATGCTATTTGATCAGCGGATCATAAATGAGCCTAGCTTCGCTAAACTCGCACCGACCGTTAGTAGCTCTTCACGAAAGATTGTTGGCATGCCTCCCATAACATAAGAAGGCTGATAAGGAAACCTATGAGACCGCCTTGTTCTAATCTTTTTCCTAAAGAGCAATCGATTACTATACTAGTGCATGCAAACTGAAATCTTAGAGCACCTTGATCCTATTGAAAAGAAAGGGCTCGGGCGAGAAGGCCGGCGGGGTCAGAAGAGTTCAGAGAAGGTTGGATCCGGGAAGGCTTAAGCCAATACCGAGGGTTTTGAAACCGATCGATATGCAGACGCTGCAAAAGCCCATCTAATCGATTCCTCAATCAAGGTAAGGTGATTTCAGAAGCTATCGAAACTATTCCGAAGTTGATGATTTCGTTCTAGCTAGGGCTATAGCAGGGAAAGAGAGAAGTTCACGCTCTCCAACTAAGAAGCACTCACGAAGAGATAACGTAAGGAAGAAAGAAAGAAGAGAGCTAGCATAAGCAGAGCTACCAGCTATACTACCAGAAGAGCAGCTACTATCAGTCCTAAAGAAAGACATATAATATGTCCTTCACTCTTAAGGAAAGGATAGACCTTAGCGCCTCCTCTTGATTACAGTAATGCAGGAAGTCTGGCTAAAGGAAGATAGCATATCATAAAGAGATGAAAAAAAGGCAAATGTCTTGAGAAGAAAATGGTCCTATTTGACCGCTATACATTGCTAACATCAGGAAATTGAATAATAGGGACTCTCGAGTAACTGGCCGAGCCGCTAAAGTAGTGATAAACCCCGTCAGCAAAATGGGTCCTATAGAAATTCCATCTATTCCCAATCGATCCTTTTATAAAAATGCCTCTGTCAGTTGGCTCGTCCAATTGGAAATGATACCCGAATGCATAGGTTGTTAGAAGGAGTTCTATTATACATATACAAATAGTATACCACCTAATTACCTTATTTCCTCTATGAGGATAAAAGAAAATGTAGTCGTATTCAAGTCGGGTTTTTTGGAACGTATCAATAAGCTAGACCCACGAGTTGTTTCATGCCACAAATAAACTCTTTTACTCAAGAAATCCGTTGGACAGGCGGATTCACATCTTTTACAACCCACACAGTCCTCTGTTCTTGGAGCAATTTGCTTAGCTTTACACCCGTCCCAAGGTATCATTTCTAATACATCTGTGGGGCAAGCTCGGACACATTGAGTACACCCTATACACGTATCATAAATCTTTACGGAATGTGACATTGGATCTATCTAGAATTATTTATAATAATAAATTTTCGATCTGAATCAATGATTTAGATTTACCAGAATTTTTCTAATCAATCTACTTACGGATCGACTCATGGGAGAGAAGGTTTAGAGCCAGTTGCCAATAGCATATCTAGCAACAGCTTCAGTAACACTAGCTACATCAGTAGATCATTGATTAGCATACCTCCTCTGAATAGTCTACGTGGCCCCTAGTTTATATTACTATTAATTAGAAAAAATCCAGTAATGCAGACAGCCTTTACTCTCTTAAAGAGCAGGAGGTTTAGCGTCAACTCATTCAATGAATGTTGTTTCATTCACCACACGGATGAATCCTACTCTGTATTTTCCAGAAATTGAATGGGAACATTTGTCTAAAGATAAATAGACGTATAGCAGCTCTCTCTCATAACAGAATGAAAGCAAGCAAGAACGAAATGAGCGTTTACCCTATCGACCGAACGACCGAAGCTACTATCCGCAAATCATTAACTCCTTTTCTCAAGAACTACAGGAAAGGTAATCTACTGAGCTACCCTCCCGTTATGCGCCAATGCTTGAACAGGACCGTAATAAACACAAATAGAACACAGGCCGAAGAGTCCTCTCAGTCCACGAGGGCGATCAGCTTAGCAAGATCCAGGAACTTACGGTCTAAACTGACAGTGGAATCGGGTCGTTCAGAACTGCCCGGTCGAAGCTTTAGATCGCAGAGGTCCTTGTGATCAATCCATTTGAATTCGATTCGTTCGCCCACTCAGAATGGTTACTGGACAAGACGTCCGGTAAGTCCCTTCCGCGCGCATCGTCGATCAGGGCTATTATCACTATTGTGAATATCTTGCACTCACAGAAGACCAATTCAAAAGTGCTAATGCAGTCGGTCACATCTTCTTTGTCAGAGACAGCAGCTGAGAAAACAACAAAGATGTGAGAGCTTGATTAAGGGGTCTCGTCACAATGATGAGATTGATTTTCAAGCAAGAGTCATTCCTTTTTCGATAAAACATAAAGTAGGCCAAAACGTCTTTCGTAATAGAGAGTGATACTAAGAGTTTCGATAAAATGCCCATCACGCCTCTGCTCTGACTCTATTCCATTCCGGATGGACAAGTTGCCAAATGCTTATAAAAGAGAGACCTCAGGTGGTGTACCACAAGCAAGAAGTCGGACTCCATTATCACGACAGTAACTTATAAGGGTCCTCCTGTCAACGTTGAATTGGCCAATGCAACGTATATGACTTTAAGCTCTCACCATCAATCCTGGCATAGAATATAAGTTTAATAATGAAAACTCAAATCATATGAATAAAATTGGGATTCCTATCATGCTCTCAAGAACAAAGCAAAGACGTCGCTTTCTCACTATAACTCTTCAAAGCAACCAACGGGTGATTATCCGATCGGGGAAGAAGTTTCGAATAGGGGCCGAAAGGCGTGAGTGCAGTAGACCTTTGAAAGACTATATGGAACTCAAATCTTTCATCCTCGAAATAGGCTGTGTCGAGACTGCAATTATTGCTTTCGGGTTCTTTCCCCATAGCCTTCTTTATTCTTTATCGCCTGGTCTTTCTTTCGTATGGGACGTGGGATCTTTCTTCATTCCTAAATCCATTTACCTTGCTAGCCTAAGGCTTAAGACCCCTCTAACCAAAAAAAAGGAAACCAAGGAAAGCAGTCAAGCCGAAACCAGTGCCATCCTCAAATAACCCAATGGCGTACGAATATCTGCTTCGAAAGGACCAATAGAGTCTTTATTTACGCTATTCTTCGCATCTCGACAGCTAGCCTTTTTTTTTACTTACACATAGAGTCAATCTTTAGGGATTTTTATACCCATACACATTACAATGAGCATTCTCAGCCCTCCCAGCTGTCACAGCAGCAAAGGGGGTGGGAATGCCACTTTCGGTATCTTTAGCAGAAGAAGGAAGTAGGACAAATACACCCGAAGAGAGGTTAAGACAACTATGGGAAGACCTATGATATATATAGCTTGGCAATGAAAGACACATTCATATTACCCTTTTCCCAAGGACAGGGATAGGCAATTTGAGTTGTTGGGAAAGAATATAGACATTTCATGCACACTTCCCCGGGATAAACAACAACAGGGGCATCATAATGCTTCACCGCTATGGTCCCTTACCTTGATTATTCCCTTACTTTCTTTGAAGAGTCAGAAGGCCCTGCACAACAAGCATAGACAGTCCACTTCCACAGGATATAACCAAACACAGTGCCATCCTTATGCAACCCGGCACACCCTTCACACAACCCTCCACAGGACACTAAAGACTCTAGTAAAAGGGATACCAACCATAGAGTAAGATGAGGTAGACCCTTCATGTACACTTATAGGGGTAACCAACAAAAGTGCATAGAGTAGCTAAGGGAGAAAGACCCATAGACAGCCACATGCCCTGTGCTCTCCCCGGGGTAACTTAGAGCTCCCCCATAACGCTCTAGGCGGCTGACTCTATATAAGGCAAACCTACTATGAGTTCTATAGAGGGGATCACTCTTAGTAATCTCATCCTTTCAAGGTCACATGTGGTACCCTCCAGGTGAGGGCGCTCCAGTGGGCATTTCTCTCATCTAAAGCCACAGGTGTGAAATGTCTATAAGGTTCTGGTATACAGATAGTTGGTGCACTTATAGGGGTAAACCAACAATCTAGAGTTGGTAAGGGAGAAAGCATGACATACAACATTCACATTCACTTATAAGAAGGGTAAACCAATTAAGAGCATAGGAATGCTGGATCAATAGTACATCAGATGTTATAGAATCTATTGCAGAAATGATATAGACCCTTCACGTACACTTAGAGGGATAAAGCAAGAAAGTGAGTTGGTAAGGGTGAAAGACCCTTCTCCCATAACATTACAACCACCCTTAGAAGGGATAACCAAAGAGTGGGACTAGCAATGCAATGGTTATGCCATATTCATTCCCCACACCCTTATCTAACTACAAAGCAAGATAAGGGAATAGAAAAGGATGAGCATACACATCTCATATTACAAAGATCCGGGACAACGGGAAGGAATCATTTAAGTAGACCTTAGAAAACAACAAAGATAGATAAGGCAATAGAAATGCAAGAGAACTGTTACCTGGCATTCAATAAGCCTTATCAAAGCCAAGGGATAAAGAGGCAATATCAATGCATAAGGGAATAAGAGTCTTTATCTTAGGGTTATGCATAATCAACCACATCTCCCTTACTTGCTATTAGTACTTATATAGTATACTTTTCACTGCTACTGCGACTAGATCAACTATTACCGCTTCTGATACTAAAGAATTACCTTCCGTTAAAGATTCCGATTCCGATACTGATGATGGAATGCTTTATAAGCCCTACCTTACTTCCATTCTTCTTCTGTTACGGCCTATGCCATTACTGCTTTCCATAGAACTCAGTAACTCAGGACTCAAGAAAAGAACTCCTAAGGAACTCCATTATACTCTTACGGACAATCCACTTGCCAAGAGTGACGGATTCAGTCTAGGCTGAGCTCAGTCTTCCTGCAAGAAAAGTAGTGGTCGTGCAAGAGACAGGCTATTGTGTTTTCCTTGGCTCATCATTGATCTCTTGGAAAAGCAAGAAAGAAGAAACTGTATCCAAGTCCAGCACAGAAGAAGCCGAGTACCGTGCCATGTCTTCTGTTGAGTCATTTTTTGCTTTGCTTATCGCTTTAGAAGAGTAGTCGCACAGTGAAGTCGAGCGTTAGAAACGTCTTGCCCAAGTGAAAGAAGGACAGGGAACCCAACCCAAGTTTCAGAGGGGAAGGGCTGTTCTGACGAGTCCTCGGTAAGAACTTATGGAGATGGAGCCCACGGTTTAAGAATTCCTAAAGAAAGATCCCTTGCGCCATCCCACTGCCAAAGAGAAGACAGCCTAGCGCTACTGCTACTAGACAAGAAGAGCTAACAGCTAATACATTCTTATCTCTCCTAGTGATCTACGACAATCCCCAGAGCAGGAATGAAAACCTTTCTTGGGGGATCGGATCAACCAAAGCCCATTCGCCTAGCAAGAGGAAGGAAAAAGGTTTGTTCTCTAATGTGATATATAAGTAAGTTATTCCAGCTTGCTTGAAAACCTCGTTATTACAGAGCGGTGGCTCTTGAACATTTTACAGAGATAGGAAACTGCCATGCAGTTTAAGTGGTCCTATGCAACTCTCCCTATGCTTAATCTCTTCAATAATTGCAGACACCCTATCTTTAGGTTTCAGTTTCATTTTATCTTTTCCATCTCCATTTTCTCCCATTTCAACTATTTATTGTGATAAAAACTTGAATAACTCCCACACTTGAACAGGAAAACATCTTCACTTAAAATCGGGAGCCGGGAGGGCGGCGAAGCCAGTCTTGTGGAGCACCTTCCTTCAGTTAAGGTGTGAGCTAGGTATGTGTCTGGCGCTGGAAAGCCTTAGAGAGCAGCTTTGTCTTAAGCATAGAGCTGGGAAGGGCCATCTTAGGAAGCGGATCTCTTTGCTGAGGAAGGCCATATCCTAAGAAGCACTGAATTAGACCCCTCGGCCCTAAAGGCTGAAGGGGCCCTTGCTTCAAAAAGATCATGTTGCACGCTTTGGAGCGAAGAATTTTGTAGATAACGAGCATGATAAAAAAAAAAAGAAGTTCGCAGATGCATTGGCAACACTTGCCTCCATGAGAAAGATTCGTGAGGGAGTGAAAGTCCGCCCAATCACCATAGAACAAAGAAGCAGCCCGGTATATTGCAACCTAATAGAAATAGTTGAGTTTACTCCCGGCATGTTCAATAGTGATATTTAGGCCATTGAAAGAGCACCCGATGGTAAACCATGGTTTACTGACATCAGGGAATATATTGAACACCAAATGTATCCCGAACATGAACGGAAAATGATAAGAAGACAATCAGGAGGTTGGCAATGTAATTCGTTGTGTGTGGGGGCGATCTCTATAAAAGCTCCTACGATGGGATTCTACTTTTATGTGTGAAAGAGGAAAAATCGGTTCACGTCTTTCAATGCCTTAAGTTCTTCCCCGCTTCTCTGGCGCGGTAGGAGCTTTATTTGCTGTCTTTTTGCTATCGCGCAGTCTTCCTTCATGCCTCATTTTGGCATAGCTGTCCGCAAACTGAACAGGACTGTATCCGCGCGCCTACCCCTACCTTCTATCAACAGAAATTTACAAAAAACAAACCAAAGGCGTCAGAAAAAAGTAGGAACCGTCCCTGCACATCCGAAGCGAGTGATCTTGCTAAACCCTTAGTTGCGCCCCCTTGGCTAAAAGTTTGCTACTGCATGCGGCCTACTTCTGCTTTTTCTACTAAAAAAGTGTTTGAGTGCATGATATAGTGCGGGGGTGGAAATAGTGCTTCGTTTTAGTGCTGCTTTAGTGAAGGCAATTGAGCCTGTTAGCGGCCGCTACAATTGTAGCGATAGTCGGGCAGCAAGCGCTGGTCCTAGCCCGGCAGCAGTCCTTTTCTCATCCTTTCACATCGAGCGACAAACTGATGGAAGCCCGATTTTTTAGTAGAAAATCAACGCATTGAAGGCCTGGGCTTATTTACCTGTAGTTGAAGATGCTAGAGCTATTGAATAAAGAGTGGATTCAGATGATAAGCTTTCTGCGTCTTTGCCTGCAACTCGAGCTAGAGCACTAACTTCATTTACATGGGAATTCGATCCTCTAAGACTGCGAGAAAGGCAACATTTTCTGTTCTTGAAGTGACATATTCAACTATTGAATTAGTTTCCTCAACTATATCAGTTCCGGCTACTATAACTAATGCATTTCCTGTTGTTTAAACTCTTTCTTTCCCAGCAGAAGAGGAATATGAAGCAGGAGCTCTAGCCGAAAGAACTCAAATTCCCTCTCTTCTCTTAATGAAGAAAGCTTTCCAGATGATGTAAATGAACCCTCTGAAACTCCGGGTTTAACAGCTGAAGGAATAGCCGGAGTTAAAGAAATAGTAGCATCTGCTCGTCTAAGACCGGGATATTCAATCATTCTAGTTGCGAAAGTAGTTGAAGATGGAAAGGATTGACTTGATGCTAGATCCTTTGTAAAGGCATCATTTCTTGGTCTTGGAATGGCATCACCCTCTTTTTCTGATGGCATGCTTTCCCCTTTGACTTGCAACTTGACTTCCGGGACTCCTACTGCTGTTGTCAAGGCATAATGACCTGAATCCGATCGATTGGATGAGTCTTTCTGGTAGGTATCCTGAATTCCGATTCCAATTAGCCTAGAAAAGATGGAGTGTAATTCACAGTACTTTTTTCTGATGGAATGGTTGAAGCTTCTAAAGCTACTTCTTCTCCTATTGAAGGTGATTTTACTTCCGTTTATGATGTATCGGATAGTTATGATGTTGTTTCAGCTTCCGATACTGCTGTTGATGCTAGAACAGCTACTATTGACTTTACAGTACTATCAATAATAAGTTCTTTCGTATTCCTTCTGATGTATCGGAATGCCTCCCATTAGGAGAAGTTGGATCAGAAACTTAATGTATTGAAGAAGCAGGTTAACAACCCGCACTTTCTTTCCCTGGAGATGGGATTACCGGCTTAATTTCCTTCCCACTCCGAGGCAGATTGATCTGGATCCCTGGGAACAGGTCTTAGAGAAGTAGATGGCTCGGCTCCACTGGGGGATGATAAACTATATGCGGAGCTAGAGGCTTGTACTTGGCTCACCGTCAGAGGGATGGAAAGTAGATTGCTTGGTTGAGTTCTCCCACATAGCGTCAAGGAATCGAAGCAATCCTGAGATCGTATGGCATAGCGCAAAGTCGACATCTTCGTGATTCTAGGTCAGAAAATGCCCCTTTAGCCCACTCTCTTTTTACATAGCCAACTAGTTGGTGTACTCTCCCTCGACGCTGACCCGATAGAAGTCAAGCCCTTTGTCTCAAAAAGAATGGTATCGATCTTCTTCTTTCTTAGCATTATTGTAAACAATTTGATCCTAGTCGTCTTGCGTGGAAGGAGCCAGATGACAGAGACTCTTCTTTTCTCACCCTCAATATATAAGTCTAGTCAACAATCATTCCTTTAGTTCCATTCGTTCGCTTTAAAGCACGAGCTGCGAGAATCTATCCCCTTTCTTACCGGAAGTGACATAAAAATCTCCATTAAAGGAATATTGGACAATGGGGATATTTAGCTAAAGGTGCGGATCAGTTTAAGTAGAAACTTTTTTTCGATATCTGGTTTAAAATCCGTCAGTCTCTGTCTTTTCTCCCTCATCCCCTACTTTAATTGGACTTGAAGCTAGTATTGAATAAGCTGTACTTTCATTTACAGCTACTAGGCTAATAACTAGTTCCTGCTACTCTAGTTGTAAATGAAACTGTTGAGGTATCTTAGCTTAGAGCTGGAAATTCTCTCTTTAAAGTCTCATTTGTGACTTTGTTTTGTTTGAGAAAGATATGTTTGAGTGGGCTAAATCAATAGGTGCCGGAGGCCGCTCTGTCATTGTCTGATTTCTGGTTGTCTGATCACAGTAGAAATTATGTATCTACTTATAGTTTTTTTGCCCCTTCTCGGTAGTTCCGTAGCAGGTTTTTTAGGAAAGTGGTTCAGGTAGCTCAGCTGGTTAGAGCAAAGGACTGAAAATCCTTGTGTCAGTGGTTCGAATTGGATGTTGAGGTACTGTACTATGGGAAGTCTGAAATTTGTGATTTGCCCGTTCCTAGTCGTCATGGGAAAGAAAGGCAGAAATAAGAAAGATATCCCGCAGATAATCTCTTTCTTACCTTTTTAAAAAAGAGAAAATGAATCGAGTTCCATTTTTTCGTCTGGCCATTCTCGTTAGCTTATCTCTTCTTTCTTCTTTTTTCTGTATTTGTGTTTTTGGGTGGGATCCTTTCTTTATTATTCAGAAGGCAATATGCGCCGTGGGAAAAAGGATAGTGTCTTCTTTTTTTAGTGGGTCGGCCTCATTAGTGCTAGGCATAGTCTTGGGAGTGCTCTTCCATTCCGACACCCTGGGAATGGGAATGATGCCTCAAGGGGAAGCTGGCGCTGGTCTACAGGAAGAGGGCCAGTCGTCCTCGGGCTCGAATCAGCCTGCAAATCCGGATCCTGTGCTAAGAGAGAGGATTCCCAATCCGCTACTATTGGACAGAAACGAAGAAGCTTTAGGAGTAATTCAAAGTGAATTCCGACGCGTCTGTTTAGATCCGTTGGTACGGCAGCATTTTGTTAATCTAAATTTTGATGAACTGGATTACAAGAAGTTGGTGAAACCCATGGTAGGGGGCTATCCATTCAATATTCAGCATCAAGAATGCTTGGATTTGCTGACCGAAAGATTTGTGAGTGGAAAGCGAACCGACATTAGCTACATTCGGGGGGAAATTATTAATTTCTTAAATCGCGTCTACCCCGAGAATTATATTCCGTAGCAATTTTGGCTCTTATATATCTGTAGTTGGGATTTGTTCTTTCTTCGCCCCTATCTATCGTCGTAGAAGCTGTTCCTAGGAAAGATTATGGTTCTTGGGTATCCAATCAATTAATTCCCGCTTAAGCAGAAAGAAGAGAACTACGTTTGACTTGACGCTCTAAAGTCTGTATCTTGCCTCTAGTCTTTTACTTAATCGTATTCGACTTCTTTCGCAGATCTGTTATTTCTTATTCATTTCTTTCCATTAGCTCTTCAAGCTTCCTATCTTTCTATTCCTTCTTGAGCTTCAGTTGGTGTAATAGTCCCACCCCAGGAGGGTAGAATTCCTCTCAAACCTTTCACTTTTTCTTTTTGTCTGTTAGCTGCGCTTTCTATCCTTACCTTATTAGCCGTAAGGGGAGCCCTCTTATATTTATATGGAACAAACCCAATATCCTGCGTACCATTCTCTTCTTCTTACTTCGGTTTTTTCTGTTTTTATGCACCGATATTTGCTCTCGCAACATTCGCTGCCAACGACCGTGAGGGTTACGGTTAAGGCTATGATGGCTGCGATCCATGTTCATAGCATAGCACTGGCTGAATTATAACTGAACTGTCCTTCTTTTGAAGGCGTGCCCTTGTGCTTGGCGACGTGTCTTAGAATGCACGTTTTCTGTCTTATACACTATTTTTGCTTTGATAGTGTACAGGGCAGTTCTAACGGTTCTATACACTTACACGTTTGGATGTTTCCCTAATGGGTACATCACTAATTGGTATGTTTCATGGTTAAGTTGAGCTCTTGGTTTTCCTTGGTGCTCCTTAATAGTATCTCTAATTCTGAGTTCTTCGGAATTAGGGATCCATTGATTCGGGTGTGATTTTAGTGCGAGGAACCGCTCATGTCATAGCGCATGGCACTACTCCGTGGGATCCACTTGCTTTCACTGGAACCTTCCTCGTCTATGTTGGAAGGCATGTTTATACCATGTTTATAACTACCCTTCAAACACTCTGGTCCAGTTCTATTAATTTAGGCTGGTTCCATTGTCTTTGTCGGGAAAGCTTAGTTATGAATCTATTGTCCTCTTTATTGAGGTTAATGGTAGTGATTCATCTGTAAACTCCTTAGTACCTTTTCGGTGTTAAGTTGATTATAGAAGATGTGTACCCATGACCACCCTTATAACTTTAATGGGATGGTGGGTGTTTTACATCAATCCTTGTCTGTGTCTCTCAGGTGTCACAAAAGAATGACACTACATTCCAATGCTAATATATTAGATGTTCATAAGATTAGGAGATTTCGTAGCATGGGTCTGCATTTCATCCATTTCGGCATGTTGCAAGTAGGCATTAGACCTCTCACTAGGAAAGGTCTTAATACATCTGCATTGGTTTGTGCATTAGACACTCGTCATCACAGTTTCAAGGATGCTCTTCTAGGGGCCGTGCAAGCACCCTTGCATGATGGTCCGATTTACTTCATTCAATGTCTATCCCAACTTCACTTGTTCCTTATCCGACCCCCATTTAAACCGTTCATTAAGATTGAATGACAAAACCCATGGTGAGTCAACCGATAGATCAAAGAGTCACAAACCTTGCTGCCACCTAATCGATGAATCTTGTCCTGTGGCTTTAGCCCGCTTCTTGTTACCTTGTTACTAAACAAATTGCGTGCGTATAGAATGGGATCAAAACCAGTGGGTCGGTTCTCTCCCGAGTCTCATTAGTGGGTTGTAACCACAGACTTTTTTGAAAAAAAAAGAAAGGCAGGCAGCTTTGCCGAGTTTCAGAGGTGACGGAGGTCAAAAAAGGAGTTCAATCGCTCTCACATAAATACGGAGTTCAGCCGTAAACAAAAAGTTTAGATTAGTTCTCAAAGTCGATTGATTGAGGGATGAAAACCAGTTGCTTAGGTTAGGACTCCCATTCGATTCGATCTCTCATCAGTCATTGAATCGGGAGATACCTCAGAACCGGCTCGAATAACATTCATAGCATTCCATTCGACGATATTTAATCGAACAGAGAAGTCTTACCTGCTAACAAAGAACCGACAAAGTTCGCTGCTTAAGGCACGGCCGGGACTTTCCCCTTCGGATACAGCAAAAAACTAGATAAGTTCACTTTCAAACGGAAAGCGAAATACAGGCAGCAGCGCCAGTCGCTAAAAGAGAGAGTGAGACCCGAAAGAGGGAAAGAATCTTTCCTTTCGTCTCATACTCAACGATTCAGCCGAGAAGATTCGGGCACAAGAGGGGACGCTCAGTCAGACTTTCCACGTGGCAATTAACTCTTTCCTATCCGAAAGCAAAGCTCAACATACGTGCCATTTAGTAGAAAAAAAGGGATCTCGCCGAACAGTGGAACCATGAAAGAAAGTAGAGCTGAAATCTCGTGCCAAAGTGGCACACATATGCTTCCAAATGCGATTTCATGTCCGGGCTGCTTACCGGCGGAGTGCATGGTATAGGTATGATTAGGTGCTTTGACGTCGCTATCGCGCCAGTCCATACGCGAAAGCCTAAGATCAACTCCATCCACCGGAACAAGGATTTTTAGCCATGCCCCCCTGGCTCATGTGGAAAGTCCGAGCTGTATGATAAAAATAAAACGAGGAGGAGGATCTAGGAAGCGAGTGAACAATGGTCTGTGCCAGACAATGAAGTCCAAAGAGCGAAACCCAATACTAAATCCAAGCTGCAAAGGCCTTTCCTTCACTTTAACTTAATTCCCATCACGGAATTCAACTTACAGCCGAACCTCAACGCCGCCCGAGGCCCCCTCGTGGGATAATCATCCAAGGGGAAGGAAGAGGTGAAATTCCTTGCCAACCTTTCTTTATTGGCCCAGCCTTCAACCATTAACCTCTCCTCTGTGCACCCTCCCTGGTGTCTGTCGGATTGATCTTTCCTCCAGAAATTCTCTTCCTTCTATCCCACTTAGGATAAACTGATAATCTCTATTTACTAGTAAGCAATGAACACTAACTTAAACTCGAAGCATTTGAGTTGAGAAAAGAAGGTTCCAACTTCTAAGCCAATCGATCGATGCAACAAAGAGTCTGTTTTGAGCTATAGTGTAGGAGCACTGATCTGTACTTCTGGAGAAGAAATACAATCTGTGAAAAAGAAAGAATCGAGAGAATCTCTACCTCTTCTTTTTTTCATCAAAGAAATGGATAGGCTTCTCAAAGGTGAGGATAGTTAGAAAGGAGATTTCGCAGAACAGAAGGAATGAGGTAGACTGATTAAGCGGCACCTGCCGTGAGATCTAGTTACTACTGACTGATCATTAACCAAACTGAAACCGGAGCGAAGCCTATCAACAAAACAGGGCGGAGCCTACCAAAGTAAGTGGGCCGCCTACCGAAGTAACTAAAGGCGGATTCACCTAGCGCTGCCTAGGGAAAGACGACCAAGCCGAGTAGCGACAGGTCATCTACCGAAATCGAGAGAGGTGCGTACTGCTACCAACCGAGACCAGAAAGAAGGACTAGGCAGTCACTATAAGGCTGTGGGGGAGTGGAATCGACGCAATTCATACTGGTAGTAGTGAGACGTCGCCTTCACTGGTTCTTGGGGGTTGGAATAGTAGGTCTCTCGAGCCTTGTTCTCCGCGGTCATTCTCGCTGTCCTTGCTGAGACAGCCATTAAAGGGGGTTCGTAGATTGCTATCGGCTATGATGAAGTGCCTTTTCTTATCTTAATTAGGAGAAAATTAAAAAGAAGGGGATTTCCTGGTATTTCTACTCTGTTATGAGATATCCTATGGTTGGTACGGGTCTCACTTGAGAGGAAATGGTAAAGAGATTTGAAATGGTGAGAAAGCTCACAATCCATAAGTTTGCCCGTTTGGAGATGTTGAACTATCGTTAGTACAATTGCGGAGACTTTCGTCGCTTTGTTCCTGCCTGGCTCACTAGTCAGACCCCAAAAGGGATATGTGCGTCTTGTTCGGATTGGTAAGTTTGAGCTTTTATGAATTGAGTCTTGGTCTCTGGGCTCCGAGTACTATGTGCTATGGTATTTGCTAAACAATCCAGTTCTAGAACCTCCTTTCTGCTCCCATTGGCGGCTCAACTTCGCTTTTGTCCAATGATTCCTTCTAACATAACAGGGCACTCGTGAACAAGCCCTGCTAACAGCTCTTTGTCCATCATCATCAATAGAAAAGGTTGGTAATCAAAGGATCTTCTCGTGAGCTTAGTTTCGACGGGAAGGCAAAAATCGCAAGATGTTTTGATTTCCCGATGACAGGAAGAGAAGAGCCCCTCCCTTTCCAAGTGAAGCATGACCTCACATCTTCGACTCCTCTCAACTGAAGCAGGAAACACTCCTAGGAAGAGGTCCTTTCGACCGGCTTACCTATTTCCCATCCTCTTTCCCTGCTATATTCTCTTATAGTGATCTGACTGCTTGCCTAGCGGAAGCAGCCTCTTTCGCTTCATTCTTTCCTAATGCATGCACGGGGCTCCTAACAAGCACCACAGGGCACGAAAGCGTGAAACAGACCACCCTTCCATCCTCGAAACACCGGCCAGCGGGGTCCCTTTCAAGTGAACGGCGCTGGAAAGGATGCTTCGCTCCTGTAGATTAGTCAGTCGGGTCAATCAGTAGTGGTGGAATTGTCCACACCACAGGAGCAGAATGAGAAACTGCTCAGCCAGCACAGCCCGCCGCACACGAAAGCAGCAAAGGAAGAGCGAGCGCGCTACGTACGCGAACAGCACGCTACGCTAGAACGTTATGTACCACGCAGAGAATGAACGCGAAGGCTCCAGCCCCGTGGCATCGGGCTCGCTTGCATATCTCTCGTCCCCTCTTGCATCTTGCTTGGAAAAAACCGTTGCCGAAGAAACTTAATGTTTACCATTGTCACTGACTCATACATTCTCTGTGGAGTCTCCCCGATTTCTCATGCAGACTCAATGTCTCCCACTGAAACTAGTACCTTATCCTTGACCACCATTAGCACAGCTTCGAAGAACTTTTTTACTGTCTACAACTATGGATGCTGTTCATATGCTTTCTTTTGTTGTTTGGCTACAACAACATCAACTTGATTGAAGAAGCCATTAGCGCCAGATCTGCGGGCTTCTCTTTTCTCAAGAATTAAAAAAAAGATCCTGTTCTTTGAGAAGAAACTGCATTCGTCACCTTCTCTGTCTTCTAGTTACCAATCTTTCGTCGACTTATTTAATCACTTTCCCCTTCGGTCAATAGCCCTTTGGAAACTAAGGCTTACACTTCTAATAGGAACTGCTTAACAGCTATACTAGGATTATTACTGCAAGTAAACAGCTACTAAAGCTAGTACTATTAGTGCTACTATAAAGATTGACTAAGAACAGCTGCGGCCTCCCTTTCATCTTGAAATCCTTCCCTATCCGATACTAGTCCTGTACTTTCAAAGGTTTGACTTGAACCTTCCGGTGATGCTATAAAGGCTTCATTTCTCGGTCGGATTGAAAGAGAAGAATTGGGATTTCCTTGATTTAAGGGCTTTAGCGTCTCATTGCGGAAGCAGAAGTTCAATCATTCCTCATTCACTTCTAGGACTTGGGTGAGAGAGGGGAGAATAGCATAGAATAAATCAAGTAGAAGTGCAGTTCCTATCTCTCAGCTCAGATTAGAGCACCAGCTGTTACGCTGACAACCCCCGTTACGCCGCGCTTTAACTCCTAGCCCTAAGACAGAGTAGTCTTAGTAGCAGTAGGATTACCTGATTCCCTTGCTTTATGTCTTTCTTTCTTACTTTCCTGCTTTCAGGTCCAATAGGCTGAAAGGGGGTGAAAGAAGGGCTTTGCTCTAGGTCTATCTGCTCCAGATAAAAGAGATGTATGGAATGCCTCACCCGGTCAATGATTAAATTATATACAAATATAGTCACACATGGAGATACCTTATCTGAAGGGTTCTCGGTAAGACCATACAGAAGTAGCCAAACCATAGTTCCATGGGTTGATCAGTCATTAGGGAAACCTTCCGCTGTCTTGAGGAATGGGACCAAAATAGCATCATAGAAGAAAGAGTAGTAGCCGAACCAACTGACATAGCTAGATCATCATCAAAAGAAGAGGCCAGAGTGGAGAGGCCGCCGCCAAGGGAGCAGGTAATTGCGGCAATACACGGAAGAACGGAGGAGGAGGAGACAAGTGGTTATGGTCTGCAAAGCTATCAATGCTTTATTCAAGATCTTTAGCAGTCGATCGTTCATTCTCCCTCCCCAGTGGCTTTCGAAAGCTCGACATGAAAGAAGAAAGAAAATAGGAAAAGTACGGGGATCCCATTCCTTAGTCAGGACCAGGGCCTCCTCGTTCCGCCCGCTGACCTATTGGGATAGCAGCCTTCGGGCTGCCCTTTCTAATAAAAAATTCCGGCTCGGCCCGGGAAAGCGCTGGCAACAACAGAAAGGAAGGGGTCCATGTAGCTGCTGCGCCCGCCGCCTTCTTAGTCAATGGGGCAGCAGGTTCGGCATCCACTAGAAAAGAGAGAATCCACTTCAGATAACCACGCCTCCGCTAGGCAGCGTGTGGAATGGCCGAGAGCGGACCTTTTTGGATATATAATCCAAGTCGAGAGTGGAGTTACGGGAACAGCCGTCTGATGGAAAACTACTTTCACGTTCGGTTCAGAGAGCACTTTTTTCGTTGAGAATTCCTCGTTCCCTTTCGTGTGAATTCCCCAGCGACGAATTAAAAACTTGCGGGGCCCTATCTATTCCATCTCTCGAGCCCCGAAGAAAGCCCCCTCCCCTTCGGACTCCATATCTTTTTTGACTCTATATATGTGGGCACCTGATATCTATGAGGGTTCACCCACCCCGGTTACAGCATTCCTTTCTATTGCGCCTAAAATCTCTATTTCTGCTAATATTTCACGTCTTTCTATTTATGGTTCCTATGGAGCTACATTGCAACAAATCTTCTTTTTCTGCAGCATTGCTTCTATGATCTTAGGAGCACTGGCCGCCATGGCCCAAACGAAAGTCAAAAGACCTCTAGCTCATAGTTCAATTGGACATGTAGGTTATATTCGTACTGGTTTCTCATGTGGAACCATAGAAGGAATTCAATCACTACTAATTGGTATCTTTATTTATGCATTAATGACGATAGATGCATTCGCCATAGTTTCAGCATTACGGCAAACCCGTGTCAAATATATAGCGGATTTGGGCGCTCTAGCCAAAACGAATCCTATTTCGGCTATTACCTTCTCCATTACTATGTTCTCATACGCAGGAATACCCCCGTTAGCCGGCTTTTGTAGCAAATTCTATTTGTTCTTCGCCGCTTTGGGTTGTGGGGCTTACTTTCTAGCCCCAGTGGGAGTAGTGACTAGCGTTATAGGTCGTTGGGCGGCCGGAAGGTTGCCACGAGTAAGTAAGTTTGGGGGACCGAAGGCAGTTCTCCGTGCACCGGACACGTAGCTTATCGAATCCAGTTGCGACACGGATGGGAATGCATGCTACGAAAGATAGAGTCGAGTCTGATACATCAACCGTCTACTCAATATCCTTGTATGAGTCCACAATCACTACACGAGATGAACCTTGGTTTGGTGAATTGAAGTTGGCCTTAGGTGTAATAGGACTCCCAGTTACTGCGCGCGATCGTATACTGAGGTGCTCCCCGCCGGTTGTTGGAACGACGCGAGCCGGGCCGGGCCTCGATTCAGAAAGATGAAGGGCCAAAAAGTAAAAATAGGGGGTTCAAAATTCCCCATCTCATTGGGGGCGGAAAACGAATCGACATCTCGATGTGATACAGCCTTTTCTATTTTAGTTGGGAAAGAACGGCGAAGTCCATCCGAACCGTCCAATGAAGAATAAGAGGAGAGCAAAGCGCCAATGGCACGCGAAGCGCATGCGGAACGGGCACGGAGAAAAAAAAAAAAGTGTGGAGGAGAAGCAGCCGAGCTCATTCCCTTCGCTTCCTAGGCCCAAAGCAGTGCAGTCTTTCCTGGCCAAATCAAGGATTTGGGGCTTCTTGCTACTTAACTATAAAAAAAAATCCTTTTTTTTAGTAATATATATGAATAGAAAGATAGATCCATCCATCTATCCTATCCGATTTTTTTCTATTTTGATATTAAAAAAGAATCGATTTCATTCAACGTTTGATTCAAAGAACTGCGCTTAGCCCCCCCCCGCTCATGAAACGGCTCTGCTGCAATGGATGGCAGAGGGTCCGTAGTACCCAAAGCACTGGAGTGATCCAGTAGCCGGGAAGGGGCCTAGAAGTGCCTACTACTACACCACACTACACTTGGCTCTACACATTTACAGAGCTAACCCCTGTCCAGTCCCTGGCAGAGCTAAGGGGGCTTCAATCCTTATTCCTTATCCCCATCTTCGCCCAGGCTAACGGGGCCTTACTTATTCAGGGGGGAGAGTGGAGCCTCGAGAAGCACTGTTGAGAGGAAGATCCTTGGCCCTTCTTCATTCTCTACAGGGTTCCAAACCTTTCTTCAACATAGGTGACAACGAGCGGGGCAGAGATCGAACACGGGAATAAGAAGAAGAAAACTTCCTTTTTGATCATTTTGATATAGGGGGATGGAGAAAGTGGACAAAACAGACTCGCATTTCTCATCGAACAAATAAATACGGGAAAAGAATCCTATTGAAAACGTTCCTAACCCACCAACCCCTTCCTTCGTAGAGCCGTGTATTGTAAGTGATCCGAACCCGCCCGGAGTGAGTCTCCCATAGAGGCAAGTGAAGTTGGTGAGCCGTATGATGGGCAACTATCTCCTGCGGTTCGGAGAGGACTCAGCTGTTAGTTAGTACCCCCTTGGTTTTGGGGTGGACCCTTTCACTCTATTTTATTATATACGCTTAGCGAAAAGAATGTTTTTTGATACACCTAGGACATGGATTCTATATGAACCAATGGATCGTGACAAGTCGTTACTACTAGCAATGACTTCCTCTTTCATTACTTCATCCTTTCCATATCCCTCTCCCTTGTTCTCAGTTACTCATCAAATGGCACTCAGTTTATATCTTTAAGTTCGATCATTGACAAGGCTTTCTTTGATTTGAAAGGGTGGGCCATTGATAAATAATCGATTCCAAACCACCATGCTAGCAGCTGCCCCCCCCCAAGCTCTTACTCTTATGAGATAGAGAAAAAAGATTTCACATTATTAATTTCAGTAGGGGTCAAATGTAGCCTGCGCTAAGCAGGGAGAGCTCCTCTTTGGTTCCATCTGTCCATATTCTTCCCTTCTTCCATCCAGGGGAATTCGGGCTTGATTGTTCCGTGTAGTCGATTCGCTCAGTACCCTCCATGAACAGAGTCCATGAGCTCGGGAAGAGAAGTAGGGCCTGGAAGGACTTTATCGAAACCTTACGGGATATCCGAGGC
Source organism: Boehmeria nivea var. tenacissima (assembly GCA_018132145.1). Classification (NCBI taxonomy): domain Eukaryota; kingdom Viridiplantae; phylum Streptophyta; class Magnoliopsida; order Rosales; family Urticaceae; genus Boehmeria; species Boehmeria nivea. The sequence continues at coordinate 535,813 of JACWIL010000016.1, read as the reverse complement.
GATAAATTTATTTAATTTCTCTTACATTCTACGTTCCTGAAATGGATCCTATCAAATATTTCACATTTTCTATGATCATCTTTATTTTAGGTATTTGGGGAATCCTCCTTAATAGACGAAATATTCTTATTATGTTAATGTCAATTGAATTAATGTTATTAGCTGTGAATTTGAACTTTTTGGTATTTTCCGTTTCTTTGGATGATATGATGGGTCAATTATTTGCTTTATTGGTTCTAACGGTGGCAGCTGCGGAATCTGCTATTGGGTTAGCCATTTTCGTTATTACTTTCCGAGTCCGAGGGACTATTGCTGTAGAATTTATTAATAGCATTCAAGGTTAAACATGACTCCTAGAGAATTACCAAAATACGAAGTTCTCTCGTTCTCTTCTTTCTTTGACTTGGTTGGCAGGGTCAGGGCCTTTCTCGCTGGGCGAGCGCATCCGATTCTAAAGTCCTTTCCTAAACCACTTCCCGTTCAGTTGCTGAAAGATAGAGAAATTTGATCTCCTTTACTCTTTCGCGGCGGATACAAGAAATTCACCTATCAATCATTCTCAATTGTACATCTCTCTCGGAATTGAAATTGGGAGAGTTAAGGCCTCTCGAACCCGAAAAGGTTCAGACTATGGCCGAAGCTTTACATGCGGAAAGCAACAATATCCCTTTTCTTAAGTACATTCTTGAGGATTTGACCACAAACGGAGTCAATGGTGAAGAATATACATATGCTCTGAATGCGGTCCCCAGCCCACTTGAGCAATTTGAAATTCTCCCATTGATTCCTTTGAATATAGGAAACTTGTATTTCTCATTCACAAATTCATCTTTCTTTATGCTGTTCACTCTCAGTTTGGTCCTACTTCTGCTTTATTTTGTTACTAAAAAGGGAGGAAACTTAGTTCCAAATGCTTGGCAATCCTTGGTAGAGCTTCTTTATTCTTTCGTGCTGAACCTGGTAAACGAACAAATAGCCGGAAAAGTGAAACAAAAGTTTTTCCCTTGCATCTTGGTCACTTTTACTTTTTTGTTATTTTGTAATCTTCAGGGTATGATACCTTATAGCTTCACAGTTACAAGTCATTTTATCATTACTTTGGGTCTCTCTTTTTCAATTTTTATTGGCATTACTATAGTGGGATTTCAAAGACATGGGCTTCATTTTTTAAGCTTTTTATTACCCGCTGGAGTCCCACTGCCGTTAGCACCCTTTTTAGTACTCCTTGAGCTAATTTCTTATTGTTTTCGCGCATTAAGCTTAGGAATACGTTTATTTGCTAATATGATGGCCGGTCATAGTTTAGTAAAGATTTTAAGTGGGTTCGCTTGGACTATGTTATGTATGAATGAGATTTTGTATTTTATAGGAGATCTTGGTCCTTTATTTATAGTTCTTGCATTAACCGGTCTGGAATTAGGTGTAGCTATATTACAAGCTTATGTTTTTACGATCTTAATCTGTATTTACTTGAATGATGCTATAAATCTCCATTAAAGTGGTTCTTTATTTATAATTGAACAAAAGCACCTGTCAAATTAAAATATAGTTAGTGTGCCGTGAAAATCTCGAGATTGGTGCCCTTGAGTTTGCTAAGCAGTTCTGGGTTCAAGGTACTAACCTTTCTCCCATTTCTGCTAAGGCGCTCCTTGCGGCTCATTCGTTAGTAGGCCTGTGTCAGTTTGCAGACAAGTACAGTATTAGTCGAACTGCTACTTTGTTTTGTTTAGCTGGCGCAGGATACCGTGTGAGAGCACGGCTCCAATCAAAACACCTTTCTAGAAGGTGGTTGCGAGTTGTGGCTCAACGGCCACCTGGGAAATCTCTACTACCTTTGGAGTGGTGGATTGACAGAGGGAAACCGGGAAGATTGGTCCGTTCGCAGTGTAAGCCTAAGGATTTACGGCTTGTACCGGACGACCTGGCTTTCGAGGGTGAAAGGGCAATGTTTGAATACACTTTGTATCATAATTGGTTGCAGTTATGGTTAAAGTGGCTTTATTGGTATTGCTCGGTCGCTCTTGGACCTGATCCTTCTTTGAATGATCTCTTTTCACCTCCTATCGTGGCTACCTCTTGGAGAAGGACATCCTTTGATGCAACCATCAAAAAAAAACTGGCTATTCTCCTCTTGCTCTTGCATCAAGCATTCCTTCTGAAACTACTGGTAATTTAGCCTATTCCGAGCTATCTACAGTACTAGCTGTACATTCAATAGTAGCTCTAGTAGCCGAAACCTTAGCATTTTCTGGTTTAGAAGTCTCACTCTTTCCAGTTGAGGCACCGAAGGTGAAACTCCTTACAATGAATTAGCCTTTACTTGCTGAAAGCATTCCGGAGATACAACAGTAATAAATGAATTACTGGAATACCATACCCACCTTCTGCTATTGCCGCAAATGAGACTGTTAGCAAGGCTAATAACTGCTAGTAGAGCTATAAAGCCTGTAGGAACCGATACTAGAGCTACTAATACAGCAACTAAAGCAATAAAAAGAGGAGATCCAATTCCACCTTCCATCATTTTATTATCATATATAATACGGTAATATTTTCGATCGGATGGTTTTCTCTCCTGACCAGGAGAAGCTGGTAAATTTTGGTTTGTTGGATGGGATTGAGGGTAAAATGCGAACCTGTCAAAGTCCAATATAGAAAGTGTGCCGTGAGTGGGATTCTCCTTTCTTTGATTCTGTTGAAGCTGTTTCAAAAAAAATGTCTTATATTAGGGAAAGGGCAGAAGCCGTTGACGGGGGGCCTTCCGTAACCGTGAGGGCCGGAGCTGCTACTATTGCTTTAGCTGGAGCAGCAGTGGGAATAGGAAATTTTTTTCATTAATTCAATCGGTTGTCCGCTGATGTAGGTTTTCCCACCCAACTTCGTTACCAAAGCGACTCCTCTTTTGATGGAAGAGACTGTAATCAACTGTACCAGTTCGAGTCTGGTGTGTTGCTAAGGGGGAAGAAGAGGTTCTATTTATCCCCCCAAGGATTTACTTTACTTCTGCAGCAACACCTATGATGCAAGGAATACTATTTGCTGCTATTCTATTTATTTGTGCATTAAGTTCGAAGAAGATCTCAATCTGTATATGCCGAAACCTAAATGTTAAGTCAGCAACACTTCTAAATGCCATTTCTTCGAGTGAGCTTTCTCCAGCGTTTGGTCTTATCCTAAAACAAAGAGTTCTAGTATTTCGTTTGTCTATTCTCTTGTTCTTATCTGTGATTGCTTATATAATTTCTCTTTTTCTTGGATGGGACCCTTTCCATGTCCTTCTAAAGGCTCTAGGCGCCTTGGGGAAAAAGGTACTTTCCTCTTTTTTTAAAGGGGGCTCCTGGGCCATTGGTTTAGTTATTTCCCTTATAATAAATTGGGAGGTTCAGACCTTTTCACCAGAAGGGAACACTACTAACGGGTTCGAAACGTCATCTCCTGCAGAAAGGCAGCAGGATGCGGGAGAAATTTCTCCCTTACACATGAACTCTGGGGAGGGGTCAGGTAATTCTGACCGGGGGGCCAGTACCTCAAGGCGGGATGCGCTGGATCTCAATCATTATCCAAATCCCTACCTGAGAGAATTGGAACTGCTAGGTGATCTAGAGCAAATAGATCGCCTAGTGGATACCCTAGCCGCGGAACAACCCTCATCCCAAGCGGAACTCCAAGCTTGGGAGCGGCGGCGCCGCGATGTTGAAAACTGGTTTGACCGCACCGAACGCGGTCTTGCGGAGGTTAAGGCTCAAAAGGCCGACCTGACCGAAAGAAATCAAAGAGCATCTGCCTCAGTGGATACTGAGATGCAACACCTTTTGGTTCTCGAAGAAAGGAGCCGGCACTTTCAGGAGCTTCGGAGCCGCTTTGCGCGGGCTCAATATGAGAATGACAAACTGAAATCTCGTCATCACTAGGCTCTAATTGTCTCCTCCTGAAGTAGCCTTTGAGGGTTCATGTAGGTGTAGAAATGACATAATGCTAATCCATGTTCTACACGGCCAAGGAAGCATCGTTTTTTAATATCATACGGGTTCAACTTCTCCCAATCCTGGCAATGGACGGAAACGAGTTGGCAGATGCCGTCCAGCCATTTCTCGATCGGCACCAACCACCTGCCGAGGAGCCGCCTTCTAATAGTCAACAATCTCTGGAGTCCTATGAAAAACTTTTGAAATCCCACGCCGCAGTAGCGGATCTAGTTCAAGAGATCCACCGGGACCTGCACACACACGTTCCAGGTGGATTTCAAGCCGAACGTCTCGCGGAGATTTTAGAAGAGCGGCATGGCCCAGAAAAAATGGCACAAATCCAGCAAAGTCTGGAAAGCCAAAGGCAGCATAGTCCTTACTTTCGTGAAGTACAGGCTTTCTAAAACCTTCTCCGAAGCGAGGGAGGCACAGAGAAGCAACTCCGTAAGGAGTGGCAAGGCCGAAACTAGAAAAGGCATCATGTTCGTTGATTTGTTTGACCTGGTTGGCAGATTCTTAGCCGCCTAACCGAAGCAATAGCATCGTTTGCCCTATTGGGTTGGCATTAGAGCAAGAAGCGGAACTACAAGAAAGCTTTCTTTATCTTTATGGATAACCAATTCATTTTCAAATATAGTTGGGAGACTTTCCCCAAGAAATGGGTAAAAAAAATGGAAAGATCAGAACATGGGAATAGATCTGATACCAATACGGACTACCCATTTCAATTGTTGTGCTTTCTTAAATTGCATACCTATACAAGGGTTCAAGTTTCGATCGATATTTGCGGAGTGGATTATCCCTCTCGAAAACGAAGATTTGAAGTGGTCTATAATTTACTGAGTACTCGGTATAACTCACGCATTCGTGTACAAACCAGTGCAGACGAAGTAACACGAATATCCCCGGTAGTCAGTCTATTTCCATCAGCCGGCCGGTGGGAGCGAGAAGTTTGGGATATGTTTGGTGTTTCTTCCATCAATCATCCGGATCTACGCCGTATATCAACAGATTATGGTTTCGAGGGTCATCCATTACGAAAAGACCTTCCTCTGAGTGGATATGTGGAAGTACGCTATGATGATCCAGAGAAACGTGTGGTTTCTGAACCCATTGAGATGACCCAAGAATTTCGCTATTTCGATTTTGCTAGTCCTTGGGAACAGCATAGCGACGGAGAATTCAGAATCAGAATAGGTCCAGCCCAGGGGACAAATCAATAGGAAATGCTATTTGCTTTGTAAGAATAAACTTCTATGAAATGAAAGAGTTTCGCGGGAATTGTCTTGATCGTCGGATATCATTGAGAAATAGGAAGAAGTGTTATCGAACGATTTCCTGCAATTCTTCCCAGTATGGAATGAGTCAAGAATCAAGCTACAAGTCTCGATCTATACAAAACGCACTGGGTTTTTGTCTTTCTTTCGGTTTCATTGATAGCAGACTCTATAGGGGCGCTAGCGCTTTACTAATAGAATATAAAGTAAAGGGGCCTGAAAAACGTACGTAATAGGCTGCTACTCTAGGCTCGCTTCGCTTTTTCAACGCCCCTTATTGTATTGAAAACTAAAGCGCTAACGCGCCTTATATTATTTAGTAAAGCAACCTTTCGCGCTAGGCGCTCACGCTTTTTTTTTGTCTGGGTGGAAGCTGGCGGCAGGGCTTGCTTAACCGGATACACGGAATTGGGATCTCTCTCGCATCCAACTATTTCTATCGGGAAAGCCTCGCTTATTCAAAGGGCTGATTATTTTTAACCCTTTTTGCTCATAAGTAAGTGAGCGTTGGTAGGAGCGGCGGGATGATGATGAGTATATAAATCAATAAAGACCAAAAAGAAGAAATGGCAAGAGATATGGATGGAGCGATCAACCACTAGAAGGTTATTCTCGGCTAGGGAGAAAGGAATAATAATCCGATCCATTTAGAAAGTTCGGGTAGCTATGATGGAAATCAATCGATTGGTTCGCCATGACCGGAAAAAGAGAAAATCCTTCCCGGATAAGGATTCCTTTCTTACCATTATTCCATGCTAGGATCGGCTGCTTCCTCTCCTTCGACTGGTGGGTGCGGCTAACTCACCATGAGGTAACTGTATGATTTTCCAAGGTAAAAGAGCCCCCGACCAATTCGAAACAAAAATAAATAGAAACATAGTTCCAATAAATGGAACCCATGAACCATATTCTTCTCCAATCTGGGTTTTACTCACGTCTCGAATGAATTCAAGGACATATTCAAAAAAATTCTGACTATCAGTAGGAATGGTTTGGGGATTACGAACAGCTATAATGGCTTTTCCTAGTAAGATAGCAATTACAACCCAAGAAGTAATAAGTACTTGAGCATGGACTTGGAAACCTCCTATTTGCCAATAGAAATGTTGGCCTACTTCCACGCCGGATATATCGTATAAGCCTTTTAGTGTGTTGATGGAACATAATAAAACATTCATATTACCCTCTGAAAGAAATAGAACTTTAAAAAGGAATTATTTTGATTCAACCATCTCTTTTTCGACTTGCCCACTTCAATTGTATATTTTGAATATCAACTAATCACCTAATAGCCTCAGTTATTTTTATCTCTTTTGTGCGATTCAGGAATCGTAACCGATTCAATAAATCTATTCTATGGAGTTTCAAAAATAATTTACACGTAATCTTATTATTATTATTAATCAAGAATTTCGTATATAGCTAGAACGACCCTCACAAATTGAAAATACTAATTTGTTAAGAATTAATCGGATTGAAGCTATAGCGTCATCATTCGCTGGAATCGAAATATCTGCTAGATCCGGGTCACAGTTTGTATCGATTAAACAAATCGTTGGAATTCCCAACGTGATACATTCTCGAAGAGCTGTATATTCTTCTTGCTGATCAACAATTATTACAATATCGGGTAACCCCGTCATATATTTAATCCCGCCCAGATATGTTTGCAAGTGAGATAGTTGTCTCTTCAACACAGCCGCATCTCTTTTCGGAAGATGGTTGAGTCTGCCTGTCTTTTGTTCTGTTCTCAAGTCCCGGAACTTATGAAGTCTCGTTTCTGTAGTATACCAATTTGTTAACATACCACCAAGCCATTTTTTATTAACATAATGACACCGAGCCTTTATTGCAGCCCGTGCTACTGAATCAGCTGCTTTATTTTTGGTACCAACAATTAAAAATTGTTTTCCCCTACTTGCTGCATCAAAAACTAAATCACAAGCTTCTGATAAAAACCGAGCCGTTCTAGTAAGATTTATAATATGGATACCTTTACGCTTTGCAGAGATATAAGGTGCCATTCTAGGGTGGAGAATGAGAAATAGTGGAAAGCAGGCTAAAGCCAATAGCAGTGAAAGCAGTCTATCAGAAGGTAGGAAAGGTCCTCTTGTTCGAGGAGGTGCAAGATAGCCATGCTTGGAATGGAAATGGTTGAGTCTCTGTAGGAGTTCTTTCCCTATAGTAGGAGTCTGAAACAGAAGGAAAGTAGAGTCGGAATCTAGGGCTGTTCCAGGAGCAGCTGCTGGTGATAGGGAAGTATGAGTGGCCGATATCGGAAGACATTTGAAAGCCGTAGCTTCAGTAGCTCGTACGAACAGTGGTTCAGTGGCACGGGCTTCTAATGCAATGGTGTGGGAAATAGAGGCCAAAGGTGTCCGATTCGTTGTCGGGTTGATGAGGCCGCTTGCGTTAGAAAAGCATGTGAGGTCGCTTGCGATAGAAGAAGTTCGGGCAAAGCTACTCATTAATTAGTTGATGAGGGGGTTCTCAGCGAGTGAGAGCTGCACTACATGGGCGTAGGGAATTGAGTTCATTCCCAGAGGACTGTTTAGGGGATTGAGCCCGGGAATGGAAATCCGATGTCATATTGGTACTGGCGGACTAAGAAAGGGCAGGGGATGCGAATCCTACGCAGACTGACTCTAAGGTGCCCACTTTCTACGCAATTGCCTGAACCGTTGTACGCGGGGTTCTACACCTACTATAGACCGAAACATCGACTCTCCCTTCAGCAGGAGTCTTACGGGATATGAGTCTGCTATTGAAGTGACTTCAGATGGAGATCCTAAATTCAGTGGTTTTTGAGCGTATGGGTTCCTCTCGGGACTTGGTCTAGGATTTTAGGCATGAATGAAGGTACTTTCCCCTTCAAGTACCTGGGTATTCCCTTAAAAGTAGGCTGCCTTAACAAGGAAGACTGTAGACCCCTAGTGGATTGGTTCAGTGGAAGACTACCGGGAAGGAAATCACATTTTTTATCCTCTGCCGGAGACACTCATTAAGTAAGTTCTAGGGGTCTTCCTATGCATTAGAGGACCTGCCTAAGGATTCCTTTTTTCTATATTGCTGAAGAGCTTACCGAGCTAAACGAGTAACGAACACACCGAGCAAGAGAGATAGAAAGTTAGACATAAAGTTTGTCAGGGGCGGTAGTGCGGATGCAAGTAAGTAATTAGTCCTCTTCGTTTAGTTTCTAAGCTAGGTGACCTGAGCTTGGGGATTGAGTTTAGTTAGTAAGGGAGTAGGCAGGGAGGGAGGGCTAGGTTGGGAATAGATTGTAGTGAATTGTGGGAGTTTCTAAGTCTTCTCAAAGTAAAATCTTCAAAAGAATGGAGTTCCAGCAAAACCCTTTCTAAGGATGAGAACGGTAGTTCGGGAGTTCGCTCGAAAGAACTGGCTTAATGATCTTGATCTCCGCCACCATTGCATCAAGTCCGAATTGCTCTCTGTAATAAGGAGATGCCGTTTATGCTTCCCTTTCAGGTGCTAAACCCATTGAAAGTTCAGTTGTTTAATTTCCAGGAGTGGATGCAACTGGCGCTACTGCAACTAGATCAACTACTGAGACTCGTCCTTCAGCTGGTAAACCGGGAGTTGAGAGGGGGAATATGATGGATTTGATGCGTCACCTTTTACAGGTCTTGGAAAGGCATCATGCCCAGGGAATTGAAAGTAGTATCTCATTGACTTCATCTTTCATTTACTGGTGTATAAGCTACATAGGCTATTTCATTTACATCAGATGTAAAGGTTAATTCTCTTATTCCAGCTTATTACTTCGAAGTACTACTAGAAGTACTCTACTCAACTACGTCGACCCTCGCAGGAAGTAGTCTTATCTCCCTTTGAAGGGATCTTTCAACCCTTGCCATTGCCATGCTGCTACCTCTACTTTGAGAAGAATTGATTCCCCTTCGTAGAGTGGGATTGACTACCTCCTTGATGAATCAGCTACGAACTATGGATTGGGCTTTCAATGCGATTCCTGCAACAGCATTAGTAAAGTCTTCCGATACAGCTCCCGCAGCTAGAGTTCTATCCTCTACAGCCGATAGAGAAACTTAAAATACAGGATTTCTTTCATTTCCTGCCTTTCCTTACAGTCAAGTTCTTAAACTACCCTTTCCTACACTTAGGTGAGTTAGGGACCCAGGAAATACCATACTGTCACTCGAAGAAGACAGCGTTCACCCGAGCCACCGGAATTGGGGCCCATACATAGTACATTTCCTTGTTCATCTACATGAATTGCAGTTTCACCCCTGTCCGTTGTACCGCTCTACAGCACATGCTTTCAGTTTCCATAGGTAAGATTCCCACACCTGAACCGCTCTGAGCTTAACGAGCTGCCACTAGCGACTTCAGCTACTTTATTTAATCCCCCAGTTCTCTCCCTTGTACGCTCTTCCCACCGCCCTTTCAATTCCCTTCAGTGCCTCTTCGAGATCTTTCAGACCTCTTCTCACCAACGCACCGATCGGCTAAAGCCCCAATCATTAACATGTATTGTCGTTTCACCCCTGTTCTAGATGCCTCACCTCCTAAGATGATGGAATTGACTTCCTCAACAGCCGGCTTCAACGCCTCCGAAGAATTAATTCTCTACTTTCTCTTCCAACACCTGGCAATGATATAGCATCAACGGAATCATAAAACTACAGGATATTCTCTAGAAAGTACAGCAGTAGCAGCTCTAGTTCCATCTGCATCTCCATATAGCTGTCAAAGCTGACCCGAGACACAACTTGGATAGCCCAAACCCAAGGTCGATGGTATGGAATTCCAGTAAAAACGATCGATAAACAACTAACAGCCAATCAGATCGTATCGAAAACGATATTGATGTCAGGCCTAACCATGCCATTGTGAGGGGGCAACGGTAAACACCACAGCCTTTTTTTCTTTCCAATACGAGTTTTACAATATCTACATTAGAAACGAGTATGTCAATACTTACATTAGAATTGTAAATGCTAACACTAACGCTATGAATTTAGCAACCTGCTTAGGGTTCCAATTATGGTACTATATAATACCAAGCTTAATGTTATCTGTTGACTTGTATGAAATTACTGATTTAATCTCCCCTAGGTGGGTCCAAGACATCAAGAATGAAACAAAAAATCTCGTCAGCGGAAATCCTTGAAAATCTAAATGATTCTCTATTGCAGCCTTACATTGAGAAGTTAGAAAGCACAGAGACGAACGAAAGCACAGAGGCGAACTCTACGGAAAACTACTTTCCATTGGGGTTAAAAAGACAATAAAATGCACACAAACGAGTACTCAAAAAACTAGTAATAACATGCTTCACTGTTTGTTTCATTAACGTAGCCACCTATTTGAAAGAATGCGGAAATGATCTATGTAATCAATTTTATTAGCGATAAAAGTTCAGGTAAAGCGATTGTCATAACAGGAACTGGTACTCCTACTAGCCCAGCTACTAATAATCTTCTATAGGAAACGATTGCACACGTCTATCTTACCATCAGGGTCAAAAAGAAGAATCTGTCTGCTTGCGATATAAGACTTAAGCCAAAACGCGGTTTGCCAACTTTGTCTTGGATGCCCTTGGGCGGAATAGATGGAAGTCAGACCATAAGAAATAGGGGGCACTCGCTGTCGTAAAGTAGACGTGGGCAAGAAAACACGAAAGCAAAGTATGCACTATAACTCCAGGGTCCCCTGAATCATTGTATTCATAAGAAAAGGGCCTCCCTTTCGTGCAGAACCTGGTGTATAGGACAAATAGAGGTTCTCTCCTCCAATGTGGGGTAGGTTCCATAGCCCCAAGACTTCAACAGTGTTCAGGTCCATTATCGACGAATCCAATTTGCTAGGGAAGGTTTTCTGTGAAATAGCGATGCATGCTCATCTCCTTTGTTTATACTCTGCTGAACTGTGTGTACCTTGTATAGTGAGACACCCTTAGGGTAAGGAGGAACGGGAGGGCAGCTTTTTCTGTAAAAGATCACTTATTAAGTACTACTATAAGGTCACTTCTCTTTCGTAACTTTTTTCTCTTCTCTTTCTTTATTAACCATTCTGATCTTAGTTTGAATTGGCTATGGGTTGGGTCACAAACGGCAGAACAATAACTAAGGAGCTCCCCGTATTCCTGTGGTTACTATTAGAACACAAGCCAAGGAACTCAAAACCACAAGACAAGCACCCTTTACTAGTTTTTGGAGTTTTCGCCCGAGTAGCAGCTTTTCCTGGAACTGTTTATAGTAGGAGAAACTCAAGGTTATAAAACAACTGGTAATGCCACTCCTTGAAAGGAAGCAGTACCTGTCTAGGAAGTAACTGAGCTATCTAGGCCGTCAACGAGGGTGATTTCTTACTTCCTGAAATAGCATCAAAGGCGGCTCTTAATGAAAGCATTACATCGGCTCTAGCTCGAGTCTCAAGTACAGCTGAAAGCATGCCATCAGAAAAGGCCTTTACAACAACTGGTAATCCCCCCTAGAGGTTCAGGTTTTAGATGCTACAATAGCTCTAGGAGTGGAAAATAGCTTCACCCGCTTCTACTACAAGAAATTGAAATAGCTCTACGAGCAGAAAGCACTAAAATCATTCACTTGAAAGGCAAGACTTACTCTAGCAGTAACAAGTAAAGACTTTTTCATCGGAAAAAAAGGAAAAGGAAGGTTCCCGCATCAACGGCATCTGAAACGGAGGGTGAAATAGTCCCTGTTGATGGTGTAGCGGTATCGGATGAAAGCCTTTAGGCTGAGAGGCATTAGTAGTAGAAATAAAATTACACTCCAGGTTATAGAGTAGAGGCAAGCAAACTGTCATAGTAGCGAACTTTATCTTCAAGTAAAGCCTTAGACGAAAGGGCCGGATATACCTCTCCTGCAGGGCGGAAGGCTTCTTTCTTACTTGCTGAAACGACAGGTGAAAGACCATCATCAGAGTAGCTGGGAAAATAGGAGTTCCAATCTAGGGCTAAAGTCAAGACTTAGAATTGAATGCTGGGATGTCAATTACGGTTCAAACTACAGCATTAAAGTAAACAACTAGGGACGAAGGCACAGTAAAACCCATATGAAGGCTGTTGCGGGGCTGTGAAAGGTGCCCGAAGAAACTTCGGTCTATCACCTTCGGTGCTGTCACTCGAGTGTTGAGCTAAGTAGTTGAATGAGGTTCGCATGAACTCGCAAGGTAAGCAAGCTAACATAGTTCGAGAAGCGTAGAAGGAAAAGCAACTATAACAGTCAAGCTAGTGAAGTTACCATTGGAAAGCTCACTATGAATTGAAAGAAAGTGAAGTGACAGCTTCGCCTTACGTAAGGGAGAAGTGAACGAGAACTACAGTTCGAATGAGCAGGTAAGCAAACGGGTACGCCCGAGTTCTGTAATAGAACTACTAATCAGTCTTCTCATCTATAAGCCAGCTAATTCCTAACAAGCTACGCCCCTTTGTTGACGTTTTTTCCTTCTGTTTACTTTTGCTATCGTTGGCCACTGTCTAACTATTCTTTCTCCTCTTTTTGGCTCGTTGACCTTGGTGGTTACGCCTGAGTGTACGAGGAGGTGATGCTTGCATACGGCTTGAATAATTGCATTTGACGTTGGGAGCTTCTGCAACTTAGTCACAGTGGTGGCTATCTTGTCTCTTTTTAGGAGTAAGCTCGGCATAGATGCCAAAAAAAAAGGAGGGTCTTTCCTCAAACGATCGGTCACTACCTCATCCTTTATAAATGGAATCGGCATTTCATAGTATCGAGCCCAGAAAGAAGCATACCGGGCATTCGCTTGGTAGGTCAATTTTTGTATAATAAGAGAGAAGTTGATTCAAAAGACGGGGTTTTATAATGATTTATGGGAAGGTAGACGACACTAGCTGAGCTGGGTTCTTTCTTAGATACATGCTGGTCTATGTGCAATGAAAAAGCAATGGAAGAGAGCCGATGACTCTGATTTATGATAGGCCCAATTCCTCAAGAAAGTCCATATTAGTTGGTGCTTTCTTTCCTCCTAGTCTAATTCATATTATATATTACTTATATATAGGACACGAATGGGTACAGCCTTCGAAGCTACAAAAGAAAGAATGTAGTATAAAACGAAATTCCCATAGTTGTAATTCTTCCCTGGCCCCTTTATCTATTTTAGAACGGAGAGGGGGCAAGGCCTCCAAGCTCCGAGCTATTGCTATTCGCTCTTCTTTCACACGATCCTTTAACACACTCTTTCTTATTGAGGCTAGGCTTAAGGCCGACTACTGACTCTTATTCGAAAGCGGGGGAACTAAAGAAAGAAAAGAAGGACCCGTACCGCGGAGTCTTCTCTTTGGTCGGATTACTATTCTATTCCTTTTTCTTTTTCGCTATCTACTAACCTCAACGAGGTATATAGTGATAGAGCGGCATCTTTCTATCTAAGATATAGAGGGCCGAGGAAGTGGTATAAAACTATTCGGAAAAAGGAGATTCATAAACAGCGGGATATGAAATAGCTTTTGACCGCCCTGAAGCTGCTTCTTTGCTCACTGCGATTGCTATTAGATTAATATAAAGCTAAGGGGAAATACATTAGTAAAAACTTCTTCCTTTGCTAGTATGAATCTTCCTATAAAGAGTGAGGTGTCCCACAGGCGTAATAAAAAGTCTTTTTTCTAGGCGACTTCATCTTGAAATATTGAAAAGGAATTCAAAACCAGTTATCTCTACCTTGGAGGCTGAATCTCATAAAGCTAAAGCAAGGCTTTCTTTCTCCCTTCTTGACATGATCAATAATTAAAAAGAGGACAAGGGATGCTTGTTCGACCTTCGGGATAAACGCTCTTTGAATGGGTTCTTTGACAGATTGCCTTTCCGTTGCGCCCCTTGCCTTTCTTACTGGATTTCCTGTTGATGGGGAAGGCTTGGCAAAGAAGCTTGTGTCGGAAGAGAAGTGGAAAACTAAGCTGTTCGGGCTTAACCTGAACCTGATTGCCCTAGTAGGAGTCAGAATAAGGTTGAGGATGAACTACTTTAGTTTTTTCTTTTCTTGAAGACAAAAACTAGGCAAGGTGCTCTAAGCGATCACGAGCGTTCCGCTTCCCAATCTTGGACCAAAAAGCACACCCATTACATTATATTATAACACCAATCTTATTCAATTTCTTTCTAGACAGCTTTGACAGAAGATTTACAACCTACTTTCCAAAATTGACATATAGTCGTTATTGTCACGAAGTTCTTCTTCCTATCTTTTTCGGCAAGCAAAAAGAGTTTTCATCACAAGGCTTTTAAGATCTTTTGAGCGAGGTAGGTCTCTATGTTTCACTCATGTGTATAGTACCCGGAGGATCACCAGTTGACTGTACCGGGGGAAGCATATTCGTAACGAATGATGGAACTATCCAATTTGTAGAAAGGGGAATCCTCTAATCTTATTACGAAGACGGTTAGCGTCTTAAAAAGCCTTTTCTTTCCGGGCCAGAAAAAGGCGGTTTTCTCTTCTTTTTTTTTTTTAGTACAAAGAGATTTGCAACTCTTTCCCTTGGTTTCGAGCGGGGAGAGGCGGGACGACGACGATATAAGTGGTTAGTGTCGGGATGGATGTAGTTCAGGTTAATAATTTAGGGAGTCGTTTAGTCAAATAAGTAAAAAAACTCACTGAGGAACTCATCAGTGGGGGATGACTGTGCTTTCGCAAAGCGAAGTGCTACTCTTTTGTTGGTAATCTATCTCTTTGAGTCAAATCAAGAAAGGGAATAATGCTCCTTCCTTTTACCGGGAATGGCTTCTACCGCCATCTTATTGGTTGCTTAGTCTAGGCCCAGCTCACACTACTGAAAAAACGTAAGTGAGGTTTTGCTTCTTTTCTAAAATCTATAAACATAGATTGACGAAAACATTGGGAAAAGGTTTATTACGAGTCGAGTTATCCCGCTGAGGCAAGGCTTACTGGTGAATTAGAAACTCTAGTCTCAGTCGAGGAAGATGAAATACTGGCTATCTTGCCTTTACCCCAGGTCCTATAGTAGAGTAGCTGTCTCGCACTCTGAAAGTACTGTTTACTCAGCTGTTGAGGAATATTTTACTCCAGCTTGGCTAGATAAGAGAACAGTCCTATATTTCATAGGGGATATGAATGAATACAGGACTTAAAGTACCTGTCTCGGGAGGTTAAAGCATGACATCTTCACTAATAGATCTATTTCCAGGCTCCGGCGTAAGGAAGGAGGGTCGCTGAAGGAAGAGTATCTGAATCGGATTATCCTTTTTAAAATTCATTAGCCTACGTAGGATAGTCTTCTAGAGGTTCCACTCTTCCAGCTGACCTATCTGGGGAGGGGGCCCGAGTAAGATTGAACCTCACCTGCAGGGCGGAAGGCAGTTTAGTTTCCAAGGATCTTTAGCTCACTCTCTGTCATCAGTAGCTTCAGGTGGATAAGCTTCGACGCTCTCAACCTGGTTTGGATCGGTCGTTTGACTAGGGCTCCGCGTTCTTTACAATCATAAGCTCGATCACGAGGGTCCAAATCAGGGTCTCCATCTCGCCTTATTAAATAAGTTCGGGCAAATCTACATTTTCATAAGTTATAGGTATAGCTCAGGAGATGAGATTGGATCCGGAATTAGAAGGGGCTCTGCATCATCTGGAACTAAATAAGCTTCGGGGTCTTGATTTCCATTCTAATCTGCATATGGAATTAGAACCGGGCTACCCCATGATCGTGATTTGATCATCATTAGGTGGTGAGAAACCACGCCTTATGACGAAAGGGCAGTCTTACGCCCGATCAAGACACCAGTCTGCCCTCTAATAGAGGGTGCTATGGAAGAAATTAGGCACTGAACTGAGGTTTAGTAGTGCTTATCACTCAGGACGGCCAGACTCCAGTCGTCGGTTTACTGGAAGACTTTCTGAAGAGCTTAGTGCAAAGACCGAGCAAGTGGGAATAAGTTTTTTCCAACTGGCCTATAAAAACGATGTGAATCGGCCTATGTTAAGTAAGGGGGGAAGTAACCATTCGAAGTGGTGTATGGTAAGAGGACTAAGACTAACAATAAGGGGGAAGCGCAGCGATCAAAGCTTTGGTTTAGGGCCCACTTGGTTTAAACGAAAGAAGAGCAACTTCTTCTCTTATTCGTTCGTGCTCCATACCTATGAAGCACTGAACTCGCTTTCAGTTAATAAAGAAGGGTATTAGGTAATAATGGAAAACTCACTCCCCGTATAAGTCCTACTCAAGCAACTCCACAGCTATTGTTGCCCTACGGCTTACCTTCTTATCGGAAAAGAGTCCTACGCCTTCGATTGTATACGTAAAGGTGTCCTACTCCTACTACTGAATTGCCTTCTACGGCCAAGCCATTAACTCTTGAACTCGAACTCTTAACTCAACTTCGAAGCGGACTAATCCCTAACTCATTAACTCCAATACCTATCTATTCTATACAGCAAGGGTCCCGGACGCCCAGCTGGTCCCCTTACCTCGCTGTAAGTAGCAGGTAGAATGTAGTCCGTATAAGGGAAATAGTAGGATTTATACTCCTGCTAGGGCTCTTGGAATTGGGCTTTATTCTTGCCTTACGGTAAGGTAGAAAGAATTCCCGTATGTGGGTGGGTTATTAAGGAATAGGATAAGTTAAGAATGAATCCCGTAACTGTCCGGAGAGTAGGTAAGGTGGTTGGTAGGGGAGTGGTGGTATGTGTGTTTGGCTTTACCTTATAATTCCTCTTAGCACCAAGTGTCCGCTGATGCAACTAGAGAACCAGCCAGCAGGACATTCGCTGTTAGGGCTCTGTACTTCCTTTCTAAAGCCTTATCCCGGCTATTGAACAGCCCAGAAGCTCATGGCAGATATCGGGATATATGGATTGGTCTAGCCTTCCCTGCCCCTTCCAATTAACAATCTATTCCTTCCCGTTATGAGCATTCATTTTCCAAATTCTGAACGTTCATCTCTCTTTTAGTAGTAGTTGGAGTACTGTGGAAATCTTAGAAAACTAAAAAAGTAAATGTCAACTCCCCTCTTTCCTCCTTGTGCTATTCGCGCTATCATACTCCTCATACCATATAGCGATGATAGCGATGGCTCGGGTCGACCTATTGAGTTGAGATACGGAAGAATCCTTTCCCTACTAAGCTGCTCATTTCACACAAACCCTGTCTACGAAGCAAGGGAATCTGTATTCATTACCTGAGGTGAACGGACGAAAAAGGCTACTTCTTTATGAACATAATTAACTAGTCTAATCACATGTATAGTGATCGGAGGAATCTTTCTTCTAACGAGAAAGGAATAGCGATGGATTCCTATGGAGCATCCAGGAACAAGAAGATTCAATCGGACGACGAATTCTTACGTGGTCTAAGGAAATCAAAGGTCCGCTTCCACGATTTCATCTATATCGAATCTAAATATCAGAATAGCTTATATAGTCATGATTCAATTCAGGTCCACTGACTTTTGATTGATTTCTCATTTATCGGATCTGATTGGAACAATGGAGAAGTAGGAAGACTTTGGCGATTCATAATGGGTATCTAGAATATCTATGTCCCAGGACATAAAATATGAATAATGAAACATGAGGAAGAGTATACCCTGTCGTGACATAGCAGTTCTCCTAATCGACTACTTATCATCATAATGAACATTCCACTTAAAAAAAAAAAAGACTCGCCAGGCGGTTACCCCCCTTTTTTTCATATCTATATTCTCCGCTGAAAAATGAAGACTAAGACAGGAGTTTCGTAGAAAATATAAAGGCCCTTTATCGGATTGGATTGGAACCGATGACTTACGCCTATTTCTTAGGGCGTTTAAAGAGCGTGACTCTACCGTAAAAGGGCCCATTCATTTGAAAAAATTCATGAATTAGCCCACTATGAGTTGACTGCATTTGCATTTATAAATAGATAATCTATTTAATTATAGATTTATAATGATAATAATATATATAATAATAAAGTATATCATTCGTGTCTCTGTTACAACACGGCGAAACTAAATGGTTCGAATGAAATCCAATGAGAAAAAATAATAATAATTTTTAGGCTGTACACCTCATTTTCCTGGGATTGTAGTTCAATCGGTCAGAGCACCGCCCTGTCAAGGCGGAAGCTGCGGGTTCGAGTCCCGTCAGTCCCGACCTAGGATCCGATGAATCGAAAAATTAATCTCTCCATTTTCTGTGAAGAGGGGGGACAAAGAGTAGGATCTAATTCCCAGCAGGAGGATCCTTCTTTCGTTTCGCATTTCTCATCGGACAAATCAAGGAATCCAAATGACAATAACTAGTACCGGGGAGAGACATAGGTAGGTTGGTACAATCGGGGGGATCACCATATTCAGAATTCAAAGAGATATCGTACTGGTCTGGCTTTTTTCGATTGTTCCTGGTCCATCGAATAGAGTAGAATTTTTTTCCCGGGAGCACATAAATTCTTTTTTTTTTACGATACGCAATTAACTTAACATAGTTACCCTGACAGAGTACTTTTCAGATTCAACCTACCCGCTCCGATTTTTTTTCTTCGCTACACCGATTTTTCTTCCAATCAATTCGAAATAATCCAACGTCAACTGCTCTACTCTAATTCATAGGTTTTTGTATTGACCCCGGGATCTATCGAAATAATGGAAGAAGAGTATGGGCATATATAAAAATAAAGCAACCAAGTTCTCCTTTCTCTAACAAGTAAGCAAGTAAACCACCTTTTTTTTTTCTACTTTTATTCTATAAGAAAGAATCACCCATCAAATATTGAATGACTGAGCACTCAAATCCTATCGCAAGTCTTGATACATAGTATCTTCAGTCTTTTCCACAACTCCTAATTGGATTTCCCGTCGGCCCATCCAATCTAATTCACGACTCAGTCAGTAGACACTACACTAGTTGGGTAAGTTAGGTAATTAGGAAAGATTTGGAGTCCTTCCTAATGGCAGCCCCTTTCTTTCTCCTGTTTACCGTACTATTACTCTTCAACTAGAGGATTGGTTAGACCGATTGGACTGCTTTCCTTGGCTATAATAGCTAATAGGCTAGCTTCCTTGCTTGCATACCTTTGATTGCTTAGTATCTCCTCCTTGACTTTCTTTGGTTTCTTTAATGCTTCCTTCAATAACGTTCGTTCTTCCCGACTAGGGAATCACTCACTCCTTTAGAGTCGAGGGGATGAATTTGAGTTAATGTCGAGCTCTTAACACCTCTGGCTCATTAAATCCCGCAATGGTAACTCCTATATTCAATTGATCGAAGAAATAGTAGGAGTGCTTGTGTCACTCACTAATGAAGAAAGAAAGGAGTTAGTTCGTTCTTCCCTAGTCGGGAATAACTCACTTCACTCGGAACTCGAACTCTAACTCGTAACAAGAACTGCGATAACTACTTAGCAACTATAACTCGAACTTGGGATCCTTACCCCGTACTTGAAAGCCAGTAAAACCGGAAAGAAAGCCCTTCTAAGAATTACTAAGATATCAACAAATGAGATAGCTTCAAATGAAAGAACTGAAAATTCTATTCTTTCTCAATAGGAGTGGGATATTCTACTATTGAAGTTACTTGACTCTCAGCTATCGATTTGCGGGCATTTGTCCCACTCTATATTCTATTTACTGAAGTTTCCCTCTCAAGCCAGATGCTGGCTTTCGTTAAAGTAGGTGTTAGGACCTTAATCGCTCAATCGCTCTTCGAGCTCTTAGGAGTCTCACTTCAAAGAACAGAAATTAATAGGAGTTAGTAACTCACGAAGAACAGAAATGACAGAAATAAAGGAGTTAGTAACTACCGTTCGTGATTCCTAGGTAGGGAGATCGAACGTAAGGGAAGATGCTGTGGTCTGCCAATAGTAGGAAAGAGTTCTCTGATCTATCAACTACTAGAAAGAAGAATTAAGGGCGACTAGATCCTTTGTAAAGGCAGAATTACCTGCTTTAGTAGCCTCCTCTACTATAGAAGAGCCATCCGATAGAGCTACTATTGAATAAGTAGTCAAGTCTTTCGAAACAGCAAGAGCAAGTAAAGAATAAAGAGTGGATTCAGATCCAGCTACAAGAGATAAACAACTCATTCTAGGGAATGAAGAGCTACAGAGACTCTTTCATTAACTGAAGAGGATGGTATAGATGGAATGGTTGAAGCTTCCTCTCCTCCTGTAAAGGCAACATTTGATGGTTCTAAACCAGGAGTAACCTATTCCTCTTCTCTTGATGCAACTATAGAATTAACAGGATTTGATGCTTACGTTTATGATTCCGATTCTTAGTCCGATGAAATATCATAATGTATGTAATTCCTCAAATTCCTCTAAATCCTATCAAAAAACACGGGTTTTTGAAACAAATATCGTATCCAAATTAGATTCGTTGTTATATGCTTAACACATCCAATTGCAACTTATCTTTCCCTGTCTTTATAGATTGAATTGCTTCTTTTGCTATAGTAGGACTAGGAACTTCTTTCCCTTCTTTTGTGATAGTAGCCAACGCTGGGGAATCAGCCCTTTCTTTAAGAATAGTACCTTTTTCTCCATACATTGCTAGTTTTCCGACCCCTGATTGATTGACTGACCTGGTAATCATTTCTTTCAGAACCTTTCTGACTCCTAATGTGACCATTGTCTAATTGTTCAGCTAATTCCTCTTTCTTAATGGAATATCAATTCCTATTTCCATGATATCGGGACAACTACTGTCTTATGACTTGATATCGGATATAGGTGATAAATGCTTACGAAGAAAGAGGTCTACCTCCCCTCCTAGGGGATTCCTCACTGCTCTATAGTAAAGGAGAAGTTAGTCACTAAGAAGTGCTTTCGAGGTAGCTATCACAGAAAGAATGTTGAATCTCCAATAGTTCTATAATAGAATCTTTCATCTTTACAGTCAGAAATTCCATCTAAGATAGATGTAATCAAGAGTGTATGATACCGTTCGTCCTTATCGAAAGCACTGAACTGCTTAAGGGATTCTCTTACTTTCCTTACTAGTGGACTATAAAGTGCTTATGTAAAGATATAAAGAATAAAGTTAACGAAGAGTGAAGACTACTTCTTATTAGGCGCTTTCTTCCGAGAATCTTCCTTCTTGGCTCAGCATTATTGGTATTCGGAGGAATCCCAATTGATTATGGGTGATTCCCCGTTGAAGCTCCATTCTTATTCAACTGCTAAGAACCTTTATCGAACAGGAGTCCTCAACTATAGAATGAGCTCCCTTACTTGTTGAATCGGAAAGAGGAATTGAAGAAAGAAATCCCTCATTTGCTAAATAACTGCCTTTCCTTCTCCTGTGACTACGTACGAAGCATTTTCACTGCTTAAGTTGCTATCTTACTTGCCTTACTAATCACTATACAGAGATTATGTAACGATAGAAGAGAAAAGTGAACGAAAAAGAACATCTAAATAATTGAGTATTAGATCAACAGAAAGTGTTAGGGTACTTTTCATCAATAGCTCAAGATAATAACATAAGATATGTCTTTTCTTCGAAACCTCTAAATCCTATCAAAAAACACGGGTTTTTAAAACTTTTTCAATGAAGAAAAACTCTTTCTTTTCTTTGCTTAACACATGTTCTTTCTACTCTTTACCACTGGATGATTCGAACTATTCCGATACAGGAAATCTTTCATTTTCTGCTACAAGCTAAACTGCTACTTTCGCTCCTGAATCCGAGTCCTATACTGCTATGTCCAGTAGTGGATGCCTCCTCCTACAGAAGAAGTTACGTTACTAGAGCACCTGCCCTATCTAGCAGGGGAAGATGATATTAACCTTCCCTTTTCTCACTATAACCAGTCATTTCCTGGAGTGGAATTACTTGAGTTTAAAGTTCTTTCATTTACAGTTGATTCAAAACCTCTTCTTTCTGATGCTTAACAAAACCTTTCTGGTATTTCAGTTGATTCTAAACCAGGACTTTCAGCTTCCGGGAAAGGTTTAATTACTTTCCTATTCCTCTTCTCCTACAGCTTATAACCATATTGGAACGATTGTACTGAGATTGATTGACTTTCACCGCCCAAGAGGAGATTCCTCCGCTACGGCTAATGAATTGACTTACGAAGCCAGTCCATGCCCTCTCTAACCCTAGACCTCGTTGACAGATGATTGCTTTGATTGGCCTGCTGTATCAGTTTATTCAACTACTTCATCCATACCGTAATATAGTTGACTTCCTTTCCATCTGATGTAGGAGCAGCGGAAAGGGCAGCTGTGAGAAGCTTCTCTGTCAATTCAAGTTATATGAGGGTACAAAGGTTCCTCACCCACTGAGCTATCGGGAAGAGCTGGCTCAAAGTGCTGACTTCCCAATCATCAGTCCGGACAGGCCAGCGGTGACCGGCTTCTCCGACTCCGCAAAGCTCTACTGGAGAGCTCTATTGGGCGCTAGCTTTTCGATCACTCTATCCGGACTATCAGAAAGAGAAGAGCAATTCAAAATATGAAGCGAGATAGCAGTATCGGAATCGGACTAAGATCGGGAATATGCTTTGTGTGCAGGCTAAGGCCTAAGAACTCAAGCAACTCACAGATGGAGGAGAAAGAAAGCCACCCGGACAGGCAAAGAATGAGTGAACTCGTACTTCAGCTAGCTTCGAAGTCAGCCACTCCTATAGAAGAAGTCTTAACTCCGTTCGCCCTGGAATCACTACCCCTATTCCATAGTCCTCAACAGCTCCGGCTACTAAAGCAGAAGAAGCTAGAACTCAAGAAGTGAAAGATGCCGCTCCCCCACCACCATATGCAGGAAGAAGCCCCACCGCCGCCTCGTAGCAGTGAACAACTTATTCTCATACTTCCCTCCGCATCGAAGTCAGTGGAGGAGAGGTCTATTCTACCATGTCCATTGTACAGCTCTGACAGATCCACATTCATTGAATGTGACAGAAGCGGCATCGATCAACTGCAACTCTTGAATTTCCTGACTCCGATTCTGGTACTAAAAGAACATCCACTCTTGACCTTGAACCCTAAGGCATTTCCAGCCGATACTGGCCTCGTCAGGAGTAGCATTTACAGAAGCCGTCGCAGATGGACTTACCAGTTGTTGAATTCACAGCACCAGCTAAATAAGAGGGCTTAATTCCCAGTACTTACAGATTCCGGGACAGATGAGGTTAAATAGAACGAGTCTAATCTATCTAGTCCCCTCCCTTCTACGTGATCTTTTCTTGCCTCTAGGCCCCTATCTTTCCAAGCAGTGGATTCAGATGATAAGGTTTCGGCTTACCTTTCCGATCGATTGGATTAGTCTTTCGTTGCCTGGAGTGGAATTTACATCTCCTACTGTTATAGTTAGTCATGCATTCAGTCTTAACAACCAGTCCTTTCAGCTAGATCTCTTTACTTTGGAAAGGCAAGATAGCCCGTAGTAGAATTAACAGCCCCTACTTTAAAGAGGGAATTAACAGAAGAGAAGGCTAGTTGAAGCTCCCGTCGTTTATGAGTGCGATACTGGAAGTCTTTCTGTTACCGTTCTTTCGTATGTAGAATTGGAATGGCCTTCCTGCTAAGACGAACTCTAACTCTATTTTGTGTTCCGTGAGTCCAAGCCTAAACAAGGCAAAGCGTATCTGTTATATTGGGAAGAAATACCCTACTGCTATAGTAAGGTGATAGACATATTCTCTTATATGTTTACGAGGTATAGAAAGTCGGCTAGTTTAAGTACAGTTAGTTGTATACTCCCGATAGGACTCTATCATTCTCTTCTTCTCCTACTATAGTTGCTACTCCTACTAGGAACTCTTACTATTGACTTTCTGCTACTAACAGCTGTTGAGGTATATGATACGGATGTTATTGGATATGAAATAGAAGATCTAGTAGCTGGTAACTCATCACATTCTATAGCTGATGAAGTAAATGATTTAGTTGCTCTAGTAGCTGTATCGGATGATTCCACTACTTACAATGAACTAATTGAGGAAGATGAAAGACTTGCTCTAGTATCGGAAACCTTATTCCTTGGGAAAGAGTTGCTGTTGTTGAACAGGGAACAAGGGATGTAACCTGGTAAGCTTACCAGGACTTGTCTGACTAACTAGTATCGGCATAAGAGCCCAACTCAAGGCTTCCTTGCTCCCTCAAAGCAATGAATGCGCTCAAAAGCACGCCATAGCACGAGAGAAAGTTTCTGCGCGACTGAAGACGGCATCTCTATCATAGGTTTGATAGATCTGAATCTTGTGTTTATGGGCGTGTATGGATCCCCCCAGCTTTGATTGCTTTTCACCTTTTCATATAATGAAAATTTTTTTATACCATTGACATTGATAGTTGTAAACAGATAGATAGTGTGCATTGATGGATAGCAATGGTAGTTAAGAGCATTCCTTTCCTAGGGCCAAGATGGTCTCTTTCTTCCTTCCCTTATTCCCGCTGCAGTTGATGGAGAAGCATTGAGCAAGGCAAGATCGATGAAAGTACAAGCCGAAGCCCAATTGCAGCTACGCCTTTTCAGAAAGCCTTTACTCCAAGAAATTCAATAGCTTCTGTTGACTTCACTCCTTTTGAGCAGCGGATGACATAGCAATAGCAGCTCCCATAACTATTCAATATACGCTAATATCTGTTTGTGATGAAATCGACTCTCACTTCTCACCCTCGGTGCTCCGGTACCGCTTCCGGTGATGGGTGGAAGGAGACAAATGAGTAAGGGTGCCACCAGGTTCTCCTTTCGAGCTCCCGGGTTCGATTCGCTTGGCTGGCAAGTAGTCCTGGCATTTTTGCTTACCTAGGGTTCCCTGCCATTGATCTAGTTCTTGGGGACTTTCAAGCTACTCCCCCTCATTCTACACTTTTCAACTGAACTCGTAGAACTGAGCCTATTAGTGTCTGCTGCTTCCTCCTCCTTTCTTGCCAGGCTTCCTTTCTAACCAGAAGAGGTCTCATTGTTCTCTTGCTTCTAAAGCTGCAATTTACCTTACCACTGCTATTGCTATTGCAGCTGCTAGAGCTATTTATCCTTCTGCTGCTAGAGCAAGTCTTGAATTAGCACCCGTTTCATTTGCAGCTACATAAGCTATTTCCTTCCTTAGAAGTAGATAAAGCTATTGAAGCAGCTAAAGCCATTTCATTTCCGTAGACGCTGGTAAAACCAATTACCTTTCTGCTGCTATTTCCCTTTCCACTACTAGAGCGGAAATTGGCTAGGCGTTGCTTGCCCCTGGGTCTAATTGGGCCTAACGCACAAATCTCGCTAACTAAGACTTCATCCCCCAACAAGGGTGTCAACACGTGGTTCCTACTCTAAGGCTCCATTTGTAATCTATCCTGTTCAACACATTTACTTTTCGATCCGGCCCTT
>JACWIL010000016.1:367552-502295 GCA_018132145.1 Boehmeria nivea var. tenacissima | reverse complement strand
GGCGTTGAGATCAAGCATGAGCCTCTCCGAGCTGGGAGCAGTTGATCGATCCGTATACGTTTCGGAATGGAAACTCAACCTTCAAAGATTGACCTTAGGGGAGAGAGCTGAAAAGTAAGGTGTGCACTGAAAGGGCTGGGGACGGGGACCTGCCAGCGTGGATATTATAGGATCTTTCAGATAACTGGAATTTGATTTGCAAAAAGCTCAAAGAATTCTCAGCTTTGATCTGGGGCCCCCAACAACTAACCATGTCCAAAATGATGGGTGGAATGGCGCGGCGCTGTAGGAACCGGTCGGATTCGAACCGACGAATAGAAGTTTTGCAGACTTATGCCTTACCACTTGGCTACGGTTCCCTATCAATGTCTTTTGTTTCACCAGGGTGAGACCCGAGACCCGACAAAGAATTGATAGTCAGTCAAATGTAGTTTGAGTTAATTCCTCGATGACTGACTATCAATTCTTTGGGTTCATTATGTATTTCCCTCACTGAGGGTGTAAAGCCCTATCTATATACATAAAAGCTTCAAAAAAATCTTACTTAATATACACCAGCAGCAAGACCCACCCACTGACCTGACTATTCAAAAAAGAGGAGAAAGAAGGATGGCTTCGAAAACAGATATAGAATCGATCTACATATATATATTACGCAATTACTTGGCTTGGCCGAGAATCCTTGTTTTCTAGTCAGGCATCACTACAGCACAGGAAGTGGGCGGGCTATCTCACTGAGGCTAGAATAGATTAGAGCACGGTCCTCAACACGCATCTAAGGCCACGCTCTAAGCCCATTTTCCCGCTTTTGGTAACTTGCATTAGGTGGTTCATCTTCTTGTATCAATTTCTCTATCTCTTGCTCAAGAATCTAGTAAATGAGATTAGTTAGCTGGCACTATTCCTAAATAAGGCAGAAAGGAAGATATTACCCTTTTCTAATAAAATTAGCCTTAGGGTAGGTAGAAAGCGATATCTTACCAGGGGTAGGTAGATATCCTTTACTATTATGAATATCGATATTCAATATTTTACAACTGTATATTAAGAGAAAACTAAACTATAGCGGTTGAAACTGTTGAGCGCGCAGCGGAAGAATAAGAACTAATACACCCACACTTAATTTGGAACACTCACGTACACAATATTACTCAAACACATGATTCACACTATCATCTACATGTATATCTCCACACTAAGACACTTGCACCGAGACACACTAATATATATCATTAAGACTCTAGATGATTGTACACACAGACTTATATCATTCCTTGAGTGGGACTCTTACTCGGTGAGACACATGTGGAGACCCAAAGACTACTCTATGGCACACACAAACTGTGACATGAAGGTCTCTTTATATAGGAAAGTAAGTCGGTTAGTTTGCCGACTTAGAGAAGCTTCTAGGATAGTTGGTTTATGTGCCAACTTATCCACTTGGATTTGCTTCAGCTTGAAGCTCTCTCAAGATTCTACAACCTTCTAGTATGTCGGCAGATCTACTGCCACTTGATGTGATCTTGCAACTTCCTTGGTTAGATAGGTTTAGGAGACTTCTAGAAAATCCTAGAAAGTCAGTGTTGAGGGGGAGTGTTAAAAATAACCACTGACTTTCTTTTTCATCTTCACTTTTGGTTTTCTTTTGATCATCTTGGAGTGACCGAGCACGTTCTCTAGTCTCCAATTCTCTTTGGACTTGACAATCCTTTGGTTTTCCCGCTTCATAACGTAGCTCACCGACTACGTCTAACACTTTTATGGTCGGAGCCTTTTGGCATCTCCCGCTCTATCACTTTAACCTGGTCTTCTACAACGTGATTAGAGCTCTCTATCTCCGATGGAAGATTCTTGGCCTCTTCTTGCATTGTCGAGCCTTCAATTATCGATCGAATGGCCCAATTGGATCCCAATCCATTCTGGGCTGAGCAAAAAAATAAGTTGGTCGCTGATGGAATATTACACAATAACGCGGAGTATACGATCGAAGCTCTCGAGAGGAACCTTTCTAAATTAAACGACGGGGACGGGGCAAACACCCGTTTTTTTAGAAAACTCCTAAAAACACGGTTAAACCGCCTGCCTTAATTAACAAGCTCCTCGACTCTATTCTTTCTTATGGTTATGCCGGCGATGATAGGTGAATTTTGGGGCTTTCTTACCAGCCTTTGTAGTAGTGGTTTTCGGGTAGTACGGTGGGTAAGCTGGAGGGGACCCCGGTGGGTAGAGTAACTAACTTTCCGAGCTATCCGAGAAGGTTAGCGAGGTCCCTGCTATGGTGAAGTGAAAGATCTTTCACTATAGTGGGGAGAAGACACGTGGGAGCAAGCGGAGCGAGAGCAAAGCAAGCCCTAGCGGTGGGGTGTCTTCCAGGTCCCAACATTTCAATATCTTTTGAATCAAACAAAATAGAATAGTAAGAAGCAAAGGTAGGTCTCTTACTTAGTGCTTGCGCTAAAGACTTACTACAACTACAACTACAAATAGGAATTCTAACTAATCTCTGATCGGCGATTAGTCTCTTCTTTGATTGAGTTAAATGATTTAGGAGTTCATCCCCGGAAAAGTCCTCCCATTAGTTGACCGGCAAAGGCCTCAACATACTCTTTTACTACATTAAATAGAAAAGAAAAGGCCCCTATAAAAGTTCTCCCCCGATAGGGAACCCGTGCTGGAGCAATGTAACTGGAAAAAAAAAGGATATATTTCCACTTAGCTATTGCTTGAAAGAGTCATTTCTCTCCTGTCTTTCTTCTTTTTAGTAGGTGAAGCTGAGTGAACTCATACCCTTAGGGGAGGAATCACTGAACACAGACTTAATCGGTTCTTTTATCCGTTTTAACTACCCTCAGACCGGACCTGTAGCTCCGGTGTTAGAAAAAGGGTTGTTGGCCTTCTATCGGCACATCTGCTAACCGACGGACGGACGCCAACAAGCACGCTTTCACGCAACCCTAGGCTTTGAAGCTTCCTTCCCCACCCACCTTACCTTTCAAAAAAATAAAAAAAGTAGCCGAGCCGAAGGAGCTGCGGATATGCGAGACTCTTCCTTAAGCAACCTACCTATTGGGAAGATAGCCAACTTATCTGCGACATATCAATAGAAAGATCTGAAAGAGAAGAGAGAGTGCAGAGAGTTGAGTTTGAGGTGGCACATCTCGACCGATAGGGAGAGGGCGCCAAGGGCTTTGTGACATCTGTGGAATGGAGCCTGAATCTACCATTCATCAATAGGAGGAATAAAAAAAGTGCCTTTAGTCATTATACAGGGGAAAGCGTACGAAAGCGGCCTGGTCGACTACCAGAAGTCACTTAAGCTTGGCTGAGATCCAATCTTTGGGGCAGAGAGTTTACTTCAGTAGAAGTAGGTGGAATTCTTAAGCTAATTAGATACCGCGGGCAAAAGGACCACAGGGGTGGACAGGTGTTGGGGTAGGCCAGCCCACGAAGGCAGGAGGAAAACGTATCGAATCGAATATGATACAAACGGCCTGGACAAAAGCTGTTGTATCAAATTCCGCTTTGTGAGCAGCATCCAGTACCGAATCCAGAAAGAATTCCAATTTCCACATCTCCCTCGAAGACATCTCTCCAATTGACTCCATGAAGCACTGCAGTGAGAAATAGGCCATTCTTTGTTGCTGACGTCGTACCAAAGCAATCGACGCCGCTGGCATTTCCGCTCGGCTTGACACTGTAGGCTCTTGATGACTCACACTTGGGGCTCTAGAATGTCCTGCCCCTGAAAGTGGAGAAACCCTAGCTTGACCTTCAGTCGCCATAGCAATCCGTTCCCTGGCTACGTTGTCTGCAGAGCCAGCACTAGAGGGTGCAGCAGGCGTACTCCCCAACATCTCACTCATCAAGCCTGCGGGAGTAGGAGATATCACCAACACCCCTTGTTGGGCCCCTGAAGATTCAACATGTCTAGGTGGGGAGCTCGGGTGGTATGAGGGAGATTTATCTCGCTGACTCGGATAAACCAGATGGTAAGAAAAAAGGAGAATTCGGAGGAGAGGCCGGATGATAAGAAGGCGACTTCCCTGCCTGCTTGTGAAGTGGTCGGGCTACCAGGGGGATGCTCAAACTCTTTCTTCTCAACTGTGTTCTTTTACACAGAATAACTTCCCACTGGTACGAAAAGCACTCACTGATATCTAACCCCCCTTTCCTAAGGGGAAGGTAGACGCGAGTATGCGACAGGAGTCCCTCTCCACCTAAAAAGGTATCCTATAAGTTATTCCAGAACCCGCAGGGGAGTAGGATACATTAGACTCGGGCAGGCGAAATCCATTCGGTCAAGCAAGATAGGACTCGCGTCCACTCTGAACCTATGGGTCTAACCGGCCCGAGCCGGAGACTCCCTTACCGAGAGAGAATTACTTTATAGTTCTAGTCCGCCTACGCATGTTATGACATTTCCACGAACCATCACGAATGGCGAATGAGAAGAGGAACCCCGGCACTTGAGATGGGTGCTTTCCTTCTTTTTTCTTTCGAAGGTGTTCAAGGGCTGATTGAGGTTCCGAAGGAAATACATATAATTACAATTTTTCTTGATTTGGTGGTAACCCATTTGGACGAGAAATCGCTACTTCGTTCTCGCCTTTGAGTGTGCAGGGCTTGAATCATCCATAAAACGCCTATTCCTAGGTGCCAAGCTTGTGTGAAATATCTTACTTGCCTTATTCCCGGAAGTGGGTTAAAATCCCAAAAGTGAAGAATTGCAAAGATTTTAGATATTGTCTCAGTACTTGTGGCTAGTCCTCTTATATGGACTTGACCATACTACTATTCCTTCAGAGGAGAATGACTTACCTGCTACTCTTACTAAAGACCTATAGAATCTCAGCCTCTTCTTTCAGATGGTGAAGGTATTGAATTAAGAGGGCAGAATGCTAAATAACGTATTGATTTTCCAGTGGATCAATGCAATCCTCGTTGTCGGACACTTACCTAGACTAGATAGGGCTCTAGTCTCATTTTATGATTCAGATTTCGAGACCTCTTTCTATTGTTTTTGTTTAATATGAGACTTTTTATCTTGAATTGTAAGTTGATTCATACCCAGGAGTTTCATATACTACTATTGAGATTGAATAGACTTTACTTGATGCCATTTCAGATGGATTGAACTCCTTTCTTCCAGGAACCGGCTAAGAGTGACTAAACGGACAAACCCTATTCATTCCATAGCCTCATCAGGTCGAGGCATTAAACAATCCATTCCAATCCTCTTTCCTTTGGTCTCCTCTAATGATGTGCACGTTCGTTGGTGGAATATATCTTTATACCGACGATTTATATGGGGATTGACAACGATAAGGAGATTTATCCGCTCAAAAGTGAATGAGGCAAGCACTGGTGCTACTGGCATGGGCCTCTACCCTGTGTAGTCTCAGCCCGCCAATAAACCATTTGAATACCTGGATCTGAAAGATCAGATCAGATCGCTGAATCGCAGAAGGGAAGAACTATCCTCAGCTTAAAGGACTAAAAGCTGCCGACCGATAGACACAATCTCCTTGAAAGGATTAAGAGAGCCCCTCAGGGAAGAGTTAAGACCTATCAAACAAACCCATCCATTTAAGATAGATAGCCACTTTAGAGAGCTTCCAGCACTGTAAGGAAGTCATGGTTAGTCCTACACCTAAGATAGATGGATTACCCTTCGCAAATTCAACTTCCGTAGAGAAATCACAGTCGAAAGAGCAAACTGATTCAACTTCGAGCTAGGCTTTGCTGACTTGAAGGTCCAGGTGGAAGTAGTAAGAATTGATGACAAGCAGAGCTCTACTGAACCTACTTTATAAATGCAATCGCCGATCGTATCATTTTTTTGACGGGGCGACTGTGAATTCGGAATTTCTTCGCGAACTGCCTCTATCAGAGAGAAAAGACTGCGGTTTTGATCACCCTCAAATGATTAATTAAATCCTTATAAACGTGCGCAACCGCGGCGTCTCCGATGACGAGAAGTGCCTATTTACTAAACTTCTTTCCTAGGTATACCTTGTTTGTCAGCACAATGCCACACCACAAAGTGATGTGATAGAGCGAACAAAGGCCAAACCGAGAGTCGAATTTCTCGGCTGACACGCTGCTCGGGATTAGCGCGAACGGTGGTGAAGCTGCGATTGATTTCACTACGATCTTGTACATGCAAGCCGCGAGTCGCCAGGGTCCTTCCTTTCCTAGGCCCATGTACTCCATCTACGAAAGCAGCCGTACCTTTCTCGCTCTCCGTTGAAAATTTAGGTCCTGTAGATACTCGCACAACATCTCCTATTCATAGATCTGCGCCTGCCTTTATACAATTAGATACAAAATTCTCGATTTTTGAAACAGGAATTAAAGTCGTAGATCTAACTCGATTATTTCCTAATAATTGCTGTACTTCACAAGTTACATTAATTTGTTGACCAAGAGTATCTCGACCCTTAACTACCAGAGAGTTGTAAATATTAGGCATCTTGCCGGGTGGAAAAGCTACATCCGGACCAATTATTTGAGCAATACGCCCCAGGGACTAGCAGCTTCGGAAGAAAGGGAATAAAAAGACTCCACGGTCACGAGAACAGGTCAAAAGGTTAAAAGAAGTAATGAAGACCCTACCACCACTATCCGGGCAGGGAAGAAAGAGAGGCTAGGATCTTACTTCCAGAATCAACCACTCTTTTATTGACCGGGCCCTACCCCCCGGGAAGTCAAATTAATCCTTGTTCATACATAGGCTTCTCTGGTACGAAATGAGCCACTTCAAATAAGTTCATTGCTCCGGCCCAGAATACGATTAATCCTGCATGTGCTATCTGAGCCCGTTTCCCGAGGAGATCCGTTGAGACCTATCAATCGAATGTGAGGCCTACGGACTGTGGTTAATCCTCAGAATCCGCTTGGTCTTCGTGAGATTATCCTCTTGGGCCTCGTACTGTCCATCAAAGAGCTTCATTCCCGGACCAATAACAATACCATAACCAGGGAGAAGCTACTGCCATGAAACGCACTTTTTATCCGTGAACGTATTTTTCAATATAATAGAGAAGAAAAGATTTTAAATACCGGTACCGTACTTCAAGTAGGCGATGGTATTGCTCGTATTTAGGGTCTTGATGAGGCAGGTGAATTAGTAGAATTTGAAGAGGGTACGATAGGAATTGCTCTGAATTTGGAAAAAAAGAATGTCGGTGTTGTATTAATGGGTGACGGCTTGATGATACAAGAGGGAAGTTCTGTAAAAGCAACAGGACGAATTGCTCAGATACCGGTAAGTGAAGCTTTTTTGGGCCGTGTTATAAATGCCCTGGCTAAACCTATTGATGGTCGAGGTGAAATTTCAGCTTCTGAATCTCGTTTAATCGAATCTCCCGCTCCGGGTATTATTTCGAGACGTTCCGTATATGAGCCTCTTCAAACAGGACTTATTTCTATTGATTCGATGATACCTATAGGACGTGGTCAGCGAGAATTCATTTTTGGGGACAGACTGGTAAAACAGCAGTAGCTACAGATACGATTCTCAATCAACAAGGGAAAAATGTAATATGTGTTTATGTTGGTCAAAAAGCATCTTCTGTGGCTCAGGTGGTGACTGCTTTACAGGAAAGGGGAGCAATGGAATACACTATTGTGGTAGCTGAAACGGCGGATTCTCCGGCTACATTACAATACCTCGCTCCTTACACAGGAGCAGCTTTGGCTGAATATTTTATATACCGTGAACAACACACTTTAATCATTTATGACGATCCCTCCAAACAAGCACAGGCTTATCGCCTAATGTCTCTTTTATTACGAAGACCGCCGGGACGCGAAGCTTATCCCGGAGATGTTTTTTATTTGCATTCACGCCTGAGCTGCTAAATCAAGTTCTCGGTTAGGTGAAGGAAGTATGACTGCTTTACCAGAGACCCAATCGGGAGATGTTTCGGCTTATATTCCTACAAATGTAATTTCCATTACAGATGGACAAATATTCTTATCCGCTGATCTGTTCAGAATCAGACCTGCTATTAATGTGGGTATTTCTGTTTCCAGAGTAGGATCCGCGGCTCAAATTAAAACCATGAAACAGAAAATGAAAATTGGAATTGGCTTTTCGTATAAAAATGAAAGATTACTTGTCTCGCCTGCTAATGCTTTCGAGCGAGTAAAAGCTAGGGCCGGAGTGCTATCATTTCTACTCTTAATACCGAGCATAAGAGCTAACAGGCATACCATAGGGATAGCTTTTATAACTGTTCTATCTGGTCCTTTCCTATTTCTTCGATGTCGTACTAGCGGATGACAAGTCCATGGCCTTAAAACGGATTTTTCGATGGATAGGACGTTCCTGATGGAAGGTCCCATCAGCGGGTAAGCGGGATAAAACCTGCATAGCCCACTCATGTACGGGATGTAGAAGACGTTGCCTATAGAAAAGATAGGCCTTTTACCTATCCTTCAAGAGCCTGAGATAATCTACCTGGCCGAAGAGGTTCAATACCAACGGACTATTCAAGTACTGCTTTAGTAGACAGCTCTTGAGGAATACCCTTGAATTTCCTTGTTTTGCCACTATATGGAAAGGAACTGCTTCTTAGCCCAATACAGCGTATACTTCTGGTAAGGCGGAGACAAAGGTGTGGGTGCAGCAGCTGGGGAACCATCCTTTTTGTACACCGCCTCCTCGATATGACTGGGTAGACTTAAGGGTCGCCCTTATGCCGATGCAACGAGTGAACTTGTCGACTTATCTCACAGACGGGAAAACCGGGTCTATGCCTAAAATCAAGGTATTTTGATCGAATTCAAAGTAAAGTTCTGAGGGAGAACGGCTTGACAAGCCAAAAACACGCTATAGACGGTTACTCCGACAAGGATTCGTTTTCGGTAGATCGAGCGATTCCTCCCCGTCTCACTTGGGAATCTTCCTATTATACTCTTCCTGCCTGGCAGCATTGGCTTCAGACTCAGG
This sequence comes from Boehmeria nivea var. tenacissima, assembly GCA_018132145.1. Taxonomy (NCBI): domain Eukaryota; kingdom Viridiplantae; phylum Streptophyta; class Magnoliopsida; order Rosales; family Urticaceae; genus Boehmeria; species Boehmeria nivea. The sequence goes on along the minus strand of JACWIL010000016.1, from coordinate 493,339 downwards.
ACTGATCCCTTAGATGGTTTTGACATCTTGCGATGTTTCTTGAGACAAAGCACCTCGTTCCATTCCCTGTGTACCGTCCATCTGAGAACCTTGGTCCCACTTCGAAGTTTGTAACTGGTTGCGATACTGGAGCTTCGTGATTGACAAACCAACTAAATCTGGTCCAACAGTTGATATTGACATTTTATGTCTTGTGACGGATTGCTTCTTTGATAGATTGTTGCGTCACCTGGGATGGAACATGAAATGCATATAGAAAAGATAGGTTCAATTCAGGACAGGTTTGTTAAGGTAGTTGTGTAGGCTCGCCAGCCTTGTTTCAGAGTCCTTGGTACTCTCTTCAGCTAAAGCCCTTAGTTAAGACTATTAATGGTAATACCTCTGGTTGCTTCGACGTCTGGTTTTGAAGTTTGATAATTTGATTGCTATAATGGAACTTCACGATTGGGATTGTTGACTCATCATGATAGGGCATGATTTGCGTATAGAGAAGGTCCAGTTCATTAAGTTGAGACAGCTGTAGGCTCGAACTGACGTGTAAAGAGCCCTAGTTGAAATAAATCCTGGTGAATCTTCTGGCTCTTCTGGTGTCTCAGGGTAGGCCTTCGCCCAGGATGCTTGGATCAGATCTGCTTCATCACGACTTGGTGGTCTTTTTTCGGATCTCTTTCATTACTCGGTGGTATTTACGCGGCTAAACTAAAAAGGAGTTGCTGACTATCAAACCTCGGCTTAATAGCACTCGATCTTCTTATTAACAGGTCGACCTCCTCATAATACTATCAGCCTTCTTCTTAACTTAATAAAATAAATAGGTGGAGGTCCTCGAAACTTACTTGTCAGTTCGGTTGTGCCTTGATACCTATCTATAGCTTTCCTAGCTACTTTGTTTACTCATCGCTAGTAAGACCGTCTGCTGATCCCAGGAGATCTACTGATGCACTATCCTCTTATTCACTTCTTATTCAGCCCTTAGCTTCCGCTTTTCCAACTCCAATCTTTGGCCTTTGACTTCCCGAAAAGGCATTCATCAAAGAGCAGGCTTTGCCTATTTATTGTCTCGAACACATTCCGATCAAAAAACTTCCTGTACTGCAGCACCGACCAACACGAATCTCTCAGTGGTTCCTATTCAATTATCAAGGTACAAGCTCTCCGAGCCGAAAGGTGAGGATATAGAATGATTACAACGACAGCGATCGATCGACTGGACGGTAGGTGTATCCACCTCACATTGCCCAACTATGGCGATTGAAATCCCACTCTTTCTATTGAGTGGAGGCACCATCTTCTGTAATATTATAGCGTTTCCTACCAGGAAAGGTTAGTGGCTAGGATAGCATTTCGGATTCTTTTTCTTGGGAAACCTGCCCCTAATAATAGAAGCTTCACTGACTTGTTGACTATTCAATTTGCACTACCTCCACCGCTACTCAAATAAAATCGATCTTTTCCGTGCCGGTTCATCACGATATTCATTCGCGCAAGCACTTTCGTCAACACAGCAGTAGGACACTCCGGTCCGAATACGGGCAATGATTTCCAAGGGATCTAATATTACCCAAAAGAAGTACCTGCAGTCACTGGATTTGACTTCTCACGCGTGAGCGAAGCGTTAACAACTCCTTTCTTCTCGTTTACAATACAAGACGGACAACCAATCAGGATGCTTATACACCTCTATAGTCTAGCTTCATCTCTTCTCAGCCGGTTGCTCAGCTCTGTTGTTGGTCGACATGATCAGCTCAGGTTGGTTTGGAACGCATCTTGCTCATGTGAGTTGCAGGTTTGGAACACATCTTGATCAGCTCCAGTTTTGGTCTCTTCCCAACAGCTTATTTCCGAATTCCTACTCAATGTAGTGCACTCGCTCGCCTTCGGGTGAGGGAAGAGTTCGTCGCTTCCTAACTTGCCGAAGAGAAGGTATTCATTAAAGCAGTAATCATCGAAGGCATACCGATACCGAAAGAGTCAAGGTAAAAAGTCTCCGGGTTAGAGTCACCAAGAAAGCAAGCCGGGAAGGCATAGAGTCGACGCAGTCAAGCAGGAAATCCCGTAATCGACGGCAAAAAGGCATAATCAAAAGTACAGGCAGAAGGCCAAGAGCCTAGTCGTGCAAAGATCCAAGCAGCGTATTCTGATTCAGGTGCGAAAAGAGCTTCTTCTCGACGCAGGATATTCGTGAACAAGCCCATCTAAGAGCCTAGCTGTAGCAGCCTTTATTGCGAGAGAGAGAGCTTCCAACAAGGAAAGCACCCATCTCAAGTGCCGGGGTTCCTCTTCTCATTCGCCATTCGTGATGGTTCGTGGAAATGTCATAACATGCGTAGGCGGACTAGAACTATAATGCCCTAGCAGGGTAAAGGTTCAGGACGGTTACGGTATTTGTGTCGGGAATGCGTGAGGGTCTGCAAGACAACGGACACAAGGAGGCGACAGCCAATACTTCTGACGAGTCTTATTTTCCTATTACTATATATATGGAGGATATTTGGTTGCGTGAGACGATTCATTGCGCGAAAGGCGGGATTCTATCCTTATTTTATTTCCGCGTTCGGACGAAACGAGCTATATTCCCTTTCATATTAGCCTAGCCCAGTCTAGGCCAACCATATGGCGATGCGGGAGACCTCCCAGAGATAGATACTTGATCTTAAGAGGATTCACATGTTCAATGGTGGAAACTTAAGGAATATTCCACCTTCGGCGCCTTCGAAGCCTGGAGTTGATGGAAAGGTATCATTTCCAGCTGGTAAACCTACTATTTGAAAGGCAATAGCACTTCGAAATGGAAGCTACTTCACCTAGTAGTGCACCTTACCTCCCTACAACTCTAACTCTTATAGCTGTAGGCAGCTTTCTCAAGAAAAGGAAATAGAAAGAAATTCGATTTGAAGTCTCATCACCGAAAGGATCTTGCAACAAAAAAGACGGGGGGAAAGCCTTTCATCTTCCGATTCCTCTACTAAACCCTCCTCCTGTAAAGGTTTCACCTTCATTTCCCGAATTCGATCCTGTAACAGAAGTAACTAGACAAGAGCCCTTCCTTGCTTCGAGGAGCAGGTAGTTTTTCTATTACTGGAACTCCTACTTCAAATGGTAGCCTTGATCGACCAGCTGCTGCCCTTTCACCTGTTGTTGTAAAGGCTTCTTTTGAAGTTCTTTCACCTGGAGTTTATCCTTCCTCAACAGGAACAGATACAAGACCTTCTGATTGAATGCTTAAAGCATCTAAACCCTCTGACTGGAGCTGCCCTTGAGCTAAGACTCCTCCTATTTGTTAGTGAAACTGACTTGACTAATAGAGACAGAGCAGTAACTTAATTGCCGTCCCTTAAGGAATCCGAAACCTCAGCCATTATAGATACATAGCATTTCCTCCGCTCGTTGCCCTCTACACAATGCCTCATTTCCCCTCTTAGGCGAACTCTCATTGAATTGTCGCGAATGCTATATGCTCTTCCCAACCGTATTCCATTCCCCATGTATTGGCTGCCATGGTGCTTGTTGATTAGGGCTATCCCACCGCTCAAAGTACCTCTTACCTTCGGAAGTTCATTCCACTGCAGTTTCACACCTCCTCATCTAATTCTCCGTTGTTTCCACACCTGCTCTTGCACATCGCAGTGCTTCTTCGAACCCTTTACCTTCTCTTGGAAAAGGATATACCGATTGAATCTAGAGATGAAGGAAAAAGAAGAATCTACATCGCACTGAGAAAGCTTACCATCGTACCGTCTGTCATGAAAGTGCGGTAGAATTGGGTGAAACTGCTCTATGCTGTTTTTTTCACTACAGTTGAACCGGGAAGCTAGCATCTCTTGCTGCTATGGGCCTAAACATCTTTGCGGGGTCATCGACGAATACTTTTTCAGATCGGTGCGAACCCTCCTACCGCTGGTGCCACCCCCCTTTTTGCCCGAGTCCTTGGTGAGTGTACCTCTAGACCTGTCGTTGAACTTCCAGCCACCAGTTCTTCTTCTTCTGATAAGGAGAAAAACGACGGTGCAGACCCCGTAGAGATGCGTACTACATCAAGGAAACACAGCTCCAGGCGTTCGGACGCTGATCCTGACAGACCCAGACCTCAGGAATCTGCTTCCAGATCCCAGTTCGCGGGATGGTGTCCCTCCGCCTCACAGATCTCTGGTACCTGTTGGTGACACATCCATCCCCAGACCGCCAGAAGGTCCCTCCGGTCATCGTCCCCAATCTCCTAGCCCCCTGACCGTCGTGATCGTTCTAGGACTCCTCCCCCCTCTCACCAGGGGTGGTTCCATACTGAAGCTTTCAAGGAAGTCAGGAAGCGCATCGATCAGAAAATTGGTCAGCAGACCTATTTACCGCGTAGCTTCCTTAATCCTGGATCTGGCAACTGGTCGCAACAACATGCTTCGAGATGGGCTCCTCAATTTCTCTGGGCAAATGGTGATCCCATCATGGGCTTGGACTATACCACCGAACCTTCTGTATCTCAGATCACTCTCAATGCTCTCAACACTGCTGCGGACATTGAGTACCAGATGACTCGGTCGGCTAGTCAACTCCTTCAAGTACTCCTTTTCCCTTGTACTTGTGCAATCACTAAAGCAGAATCCCCATGAATTTCTACTTCTTTAACTCCCAGGGCAAGCAAAGCTTCCATTCCCCCTTCAATATCCATATTCTGGGAACCTTGGACGATAGTTTTCCCCCGATTCACCGCCTATATTATCAGTCGGCTTGCCAATCAACTGACCCGCTTTCCTTTTTCTAAAGGAAAGGGGATCGATCCCCGACCTAGGGCGAAAGAGGCCAGATTCAATTCCTTTTCCCATAAAGGTTTCATGTTTTGAGGCTAATTCCTTTTCTTAATTTAGGGAGGCTCCTATCCGATTGACAAGAGATGCTTGCTCTTACTTTTAAAGGAGTATGCACTGGGCCCACGCTTTCTCGATCCACTATCTTATTCATTAGAAGAAAGACGGTTCACCTTAGACCACCAGGGAATTGAACCCCAAGTACCCAACCGGCGTGCGTGGGTAGATTCCTTCTGATCTTGAAACTGAACTACGTAAAAAACGAATATGAGCTAGACAAAAAAGATAAGGAACAGAACGAGGGACATTAGAACATGGACTCACGACAAAGAGCCCGCGCAGGAGAGGAAAGGTTGGTTGCACGTTTTCCGTGTGGGAATAATGCCTCCTGCCGATTACTTTCGCTCTCTCCCGAGGACGATGGATCTCGAACGGAAATAAATGAGCGGAACTACCCGACTCTGCGACCTCTGGCTATCACCTTCGGAGCACAGTTTTTCCTATCATTAAAAAAGTAAAGCGAAAGAAGCCTCCATACCCTCTCTTCTTTCCCCCTATCGCAAGGGGCCTCGCCTTAGGAAAGGCTACAGACTCGAAAAAGGTGAAGCCCACCTTTCCGGGGCTTTCCTCAGACCTCTGTCCTATCCATTAGACAATGGACGCTTTTTCAACAAGTGATAGCATTGTAGTGCCATCTGCAGGTTTAGTAGTTGCAGTAGCTGTTCCATCTTCTACTAGGAGTATCGGAATCATCAACAACAGGAGTAGGCAACCATTCGTTCAGAGTCGTAAGACTAAGAGGAAGCAGAGCAAGACGAAGGGAGTTACTTGTATGGTGGTCTTGATATATAAGAAGTTGTGTGTAAATTCCCTAAATCAGGGATTAGGTTTTGAGTACCTTTGATATGCTTGATGTCGAAAGAATACAGAGAAAACCACGTGGCTAATCTGAGGAGCTGGGCATTGATCACTTTCTTTCTTTTGAATGTGATCATTCCTTTCGAGGCAGCAAAGTCTGTTTCTGGTGTCCTATTAAGTGGGATTCAAACTTAATGATTCCCATCTTTACTTCTAACAGTTCTTTGAACGTGGAATGGTGATGTAGCAGGGAATCTTTAAAGCTTCCGCTTTTGTAGCTACAGATCTTTCTTTTCCTGCTGTTGTCTTCGGATTGCACCCCAATGCTTATCGCTGGCATCTGTCTGTTATTTTTCCCATCAGAGGGATAGGTTCATTAGTCATACTACAATAAACGACAGTAAACCAATAGCATCTGCTAGAGCAAAACCTCGAGTTGCAGATGCCGATTCAGAGTCCGTCTCAGTCTCAGATGGAATGGATTCTGCTTCTGATTATACTGTTGACTTTGAAAAGTCTATTTCATTGGAATTGACTCCCCGGTACTGCTACTGGAGCACTTTACGATGTGAATGGCATGTTAAGAAGGTAGCCAGTCAGCTTACAGTGAAAAGCGCCTTTACGTTAGAGTAAGGCAAAGTAGTTGTTACAGTGAAGTGGGAGTGAAAAGCGACAGATTATTCCCCGAAGTAAGGGGAGAAAGTAAAGGCTAAGTAGAAGGGGTGTTGGTAGCAATCGCAGTGACTTATTAAAGGTTTATTAATGCTTCGTAGAAGTTACAGGTTAGAATATGCTTTGTAGAAGGTGAACTAGCCTGGGAATGAAATAGCTCATGAGATTAAACATGAGGGTAGATATCGAGTTACGAAGGCGGGTTAATGGCAGCTAAGAGTAGCTTTGGAAGCGAGTGTTGAGGTGTCTTCGCCAGCGTCGCGAGTGGGAAGAAATCCGAGATTTCACCCTATAACCTGCACCAGCAATAGTAAATAAAGTATTCCGAGTTAAGGAAGATTTTTCACCAAACTGACACAGGCCTATAAGACTATAAGCAGCTAATAGAGACTTAGCAGAAATGGGAGAAAGATTACGGTCTTTAACCCAACTTCGCAAACTCTAGCGCTCCCACTTTAGAAATAAGAGATTTCTGAAGTGAGATGGAGAAATAAAGAAAATAGGTAATATAGAAGATTCAAGAGGCCCGATCAACATATAGATGAATGAGCCAACTTGATATTTTGGCATTATAACCACAATAAAGAGCTTTCAGATTTTTATTCTTTCGTATCGGCAGAAAAGAGTGAATCGTACAATTAGTCAGTTTCGAACACATATCTGATATAACTTGTATTTTGGTCTTTCTGTTTGAGCCGTACGAGATGAAATTCTCATATACGGTTCTCAGAGGGGAGTACCTCGGTTTACCTATCTCAATAAAATCTATGATTGGTTCGAAGAACGTCTTGAGATTCAGGCAATTGCTGATGATATAACTAGTAAATATGTTCCTCCTCATGTCAACATATTTTATTGTCTAGGAGGAATTACGCTTACTTGTTTTTTAGTACAAGTAGCTACAGGGTTTGCTATGACTTTTTATTATCGTCCGACAGTTACGGATGCTTTTGCTTCTGTTCAATATATAATGACTGAAGCTAACTTTGGTTGGTTAATCCGATCAGTTCATCGATGGTCGGCAAGTATGATGGTACTAATGATGATCCTTCACGTATTTCGGGTATATCTCACTGGTGGCTTTAAAAAACCTCGCGAATTGACTTGGGTTACAGGTGTGGTTTTGGCTGTATTGACCGCATCTTTTGGTGTAACTGGTTATTCCTTACCTCGGGACCAAATTGGTTATAGGGCAGTAAAAATTGTAACAGGTGTGCCGGAAGCTATTCCTGTAATAGGATTGCCCCTGGTAGAGTTATTGCGCGGAAATGCTAGTGTAGGACAATCCACTTTGACTCGTTTTTATAGTTTACACACTTTTGTATTACCTCTTCTGACTGCCGTATTTATGTTAATGCACTTTCTAATGATACGAAAGCAAGGTATTTCTGGACCTTTATAGAGAGTATAGCTCATATCTATTTGTAATCAATCGTTTCCAGTTGGGGTAGGGGACGCAGAAGCATAGGGTTCGAAGAAGGAAATATCGTATTGGTTTGTCACTTCATCACCTTGGTAGTATCCTAACGCAATTCTCACTTAGAAGTGGTCTTCGCCAAGCGATCGAATATTTGTTTGTCTGAGCTAGCCATTCACCGGTGTGCTACTCTAAGAGTCGGAGAGGATTAGATATTGATCCGCTTGTTATCGAAGAACGGATTATGATGTTAGAACACCAGGCGGTTAAGTCTCAGCCCTTACGCGTTCGCCCTTCTCTCCTGCGCGTCAAATTACAGAGATTTCGACAATAACGAGCAACGAGCGGATAAGGTATGGCGCATACAAACGGACTCTTGGGAGTGCGACCATGTCTCAGTCAAAGGGCCTGCCGGGCAGACATGAAAGTGAAAATGGACCGTAATCGGGATAGGATCTATTAATGAATAGAGTTTTTCTGGGGAAAAGATGTTATATCGACAGGGGGAGGGGAATTCTTGTAACAAGATAGAGCATACTATCCGCGAGAAAGAGCAAAGCCGTAGTAGGGAGCTGAAGAATTACGAGGAATGAGTAAGAAGTATAGGGTGGACGTATCGGTTGGCTTCGGAGTCCGGCCTTCCCCTGCCCGCAACCTCCTCTTATTAACACCATTCCACCTACCTTCAGAACGCCTACGTAGCGATAGGCGTACCGCATCCAAGCACGAACTCCTTTGTGGTCGCCCCTTTCTAGATAATAGATCGGATACGGGACTTTGATCCGTCTACGTCTGTTCTGAAGAGGTCTCTTCTTGACCCGGCCAAGGTACTCCTCATTTCTATACCGCTGGTCCTATCCCGGGCTTTGGTGGAGAAGTAGGGTGGACTAGGATCCACTAGAGAGAAGATCTTTTCAACCCTCTGTCTGGCCAAGGATGGCTTCCACAGCATCATCTCTCTCACTTAGCTAAATACTTCACAAACTGCTAGGTAGGGATTGAATTGCTATCATACTATGATGCCTTCCTCTTTAGAGGAAGTAGTTCTCTCTTTCTAGCTATATGGGTAGGGAAGTAGTGGAAATATCATTAAAGTACCAAGTTCCACAAGCTATTATTCTGGGGATCTCCATTGATGCTCCACCAATGGGACGAGACTAGTCTAGTTGTTCGTTTATCAGGGAGCACCGGTCTTATAGAAAGAAGTATATACATAGAGGTTTCTAAAAGAGAACAAGTATGCTGTAATTACATCAATATAGAACTTGCATATGAAACTTCCGCTTCCGCTTCACTAAGCACAGTTAGCCCAGCTGCACCAAGCCCTGTCTTACCGGCCAAGAGTTCCATTCTTCCAACTCTGAATTCATCAGCCCAGTCAGAAGCTATTTTCTTCGAAATGGGTCACTGCGAGTTGTTCGTTCAGCCTTTCGCCTATCTGAGCCTTTCTTCTCCTCCCAGTGTCCTAGATTCCCCATCGCTCTGTTCTTCCTATGTAGGAACCCCATTCTTCACTCAACGGACTTGAACCATGTCTTTTCACGTGAGTCGACACCTGCTTCCATTATTGGATTTCTAACCAATTCAAAAAGATCAGCGAACGCTACTGAATATGGCCAGCCAGATCGCTATGGCTAAAACAGTGGGCCTTTGATCGGATACCAGAACCAAGAAGCTACTAATTTTTTCAAAAAACCACTGCTATCAAGGGAAAAAAACCTCGATCCACAAAGGATACCGATTCCCCCAATCAGAACTATCAATCCTTACCTTATATCTTCAAGTGTGAATTAAAGGGTCGGGAGAGCCTATATACTCGGTCAAAAGAGGAAGGATGCCATTCCGTTTACATTATAAAGAGGTACCATCTTGCTTAAGAAACCGGTCCCTATCGGTCATGGACACAACCAAACCACTTCCATTTGTATATGTAGGGTCATCTCTAAGCAGACAAAGAAGTCCGGTCGTAAAGTAAAGGTTGCTTATGCCGCTCTAACCACGACTCAGACTAAGAAGATCAGCTAACATGAATTTCCCAACGAGCCGGGTTGCTTCAACATCTGGTTTTTCCTCCTGTAGCTCACAGTCTTCTAATAGTAACGGGCCATACTGATGATAAGGATTCGAGAAAGCGAGAAGAATAAGTAACCATAGTGGCATGCACCATAGGGCTATAGAAATCAGAATTTGCAATAGATAGTATAAAAGTCTCCATCTCACCGCTTTCGGAATGGCTTGATACCCCGAGGTTCTTGCTTACCGCTCTTGCTTGGCAAGGAGCATTTTCTCCATCTTTAATTGAGATAGGCACCCTTTTTTTTTACCTTTTTATGTACCTTGATCCATGAAACATGGTCTAACTTGCTTTCCAGGTCTTAAAAATGCTAATACAGCATCGTTTCGAAATCACAGTTCTGTTGTTCTTTGCCGGAACTTCTTCATTAAGTTATTGCTTTAGCTTTCTTTCTTCCATCAGCTTCACAATGAAATCCTTCTCCAGATAATGCCTTTCTTACATAAAAAATCTACTCCGCTACACCTACCCGGGGTATAACCGGGCGGACTACCTTGGTTTTAAACGATCTAGACTATCGGAAAATCGAGTATTCATATTCATGAGTGCGCTCGCTTTCTCTTCCCTTGACTGAACTACTTAGCGCCCTTCGAAGCTACATCTGCTACCTATCCTTAGAAACTTCTTCTTTCTCTTTATTTCCCTGTAACCAGAAAAGGGCTCGACTTGGTCAGATGGGTGCGTGCGCTTCGGATAAGGCAAATTTATATGCTTACACTATAACTATGGCTCACGAGGAGGCCCTGGTCCTGACTAAGGAATGGGATCCCCGTACTTTTCCTATTTTCTTTCTTCTTTCATGTCGAGCTTTCGAAAGCCACTGGGGAGGGAGAATGAACGATCGACTGCTAAAGATCTTGAATAAAGCATTGATAGCTTTGCAGAGGAGAAAAACTTGGATTCTTCCCGAAGGTCTTCCTTGCATGCTGAAGTGAACAGGGGCGGTACCAACTACGACTAGAAAGCGGTCACTCCTGTCAATGAATACCTTTCATAGCTGTCCATATTAGTAAGATAGCCGTAACGACTTTGTTTTACTGCTCGAGGTGGTGTCAAGCAGGAATGGACAAAATGTCTTCTGCTGCTATCTTATCTGCTAAAATGGATAAAATCTTCTTTTCTTCTCTATGTCACTAATCAGAGTCGGAGAGACCCACGAGACTTTCTTTTCTCCCGGCAGGCTCTAGCACAAGAGCAAGGCGAACAGCTGATTCTCAAGCAGGGGATTCGTCGAAAACAACCTATCCTTCTACTTTCTTTCAGTTCTGTTTCCGTGTCGATCTTTGCTTGAAGCTCTCAACCTATTCTTGCGCAAACCAAGTTCACTGCCTGAATTTAGGAGTGAAATAACTCGCTATGAGTAGATGGAACTTTCCGGGTATTCCTTCTTCTTGATAGCACAGGGGCACAGCGGTAAATACCGAGGAAAGAAGATAAGAAAATTCTTTTATCCCACGCCACGGTAGCAAGTGTTCTGTGAAGGAAGGAAGCCAGGCATAGAGGTGCGTATCCGCCTTGGAAGTTTTAATGCCCAAAGATGGTCCTTCGACAAGCCCTTTGCTCAAGTTTCTATTGCACCTTTAGAAAAGGAAATCGCCCTCCTGAAACGCTCGTACGGACTTGACAGCTTCAGCGTACAAGGACCCGGGCGGAGACCAGAACATAGAACACATCACCATAAGTCTCAGGAGGGGTCATCCCCGTGGTAGGAAAGACGGCCCAGTTCCTTACCGCTAATTACCCGGCTAGACGCCTTACCCCTTACCCCAACCAATACCATGAAAGCCCTACCTTACCATACAACTACCATAATATCAAATCTCCTCAGAATCCAAGAAAAAATAGCGGTAAGTGCAAGCCCGAATGAAAAAACTAACTATTAGAAGCGGGTTACCTATCCTTTTCTAAGTCACCTGGCATACGCCCCAGCCCTGATCCGAAAAGGACAACAACAATTCCAGGAGACAGGCGTCCTGTCTGTTCTGGCTGCTGAGCCGAGAATCCGTTTTTTGATCTGGACGGAGAGAGGAAGTTACAATAGCTGCCTTTCTTTTGAACTAGTTCTTTCGTACAGTTCTGATACAGAACTAACTCACTAGTATGGATGGGCCCTATCAGAATGGTATTCCCGAGTGCCTCTGAGGGGCTTCTAGTCCTTCCTTCTTGACTCGCTTTCTTCGGTTCAATAGCCACCACTAGTCACAGTTGGGGGGCATGGGATTGACCCATTGATGGGGACAACGGAGAAAGGAATAGGTGAGCTTGCAGAAATCGAGGCGCCAGGATCAGACGATAGAGATAGATATGAGTTTTCGTCAGCTGATTAGCTCCCATTGGGAACGGGACCAGCAGGGGGATAGCTTTGATCGAGGAGTTGGGCTTTTCTCGCGGAATTCGCCATTTTATGAATATTAATTGAATTATGGAAAAATTTTACTATTGAGTTTTTGCACAGGTTTTAGCAGGGATCAGTTCTGCTGTTCTCTTGCTGCTTTCTGGCACCATTCTGGTGATCTTTTTTGCTTGCATTCGATACGTGGGGAAAAGTTGGTCCGCCCACAAGAATCTCCTCCTTGAGATTGTCGAACATAATAAAGCCTTAGGGCTGCCGATGAAGTGTGAATTTGGGTGGCGGGGGGTCCGGGTCACCCCTCTCTTTCGGAAAGATGCCAACCAGAAGCGCGTCTCCGACCGATATTTGATCAGACCGCTCCTGGTGTTCGAACTAGTCATTAATGGTCGGCTTCATTGGTACCCTTTCGGTATGCGTTGCGAATACTTTTATGTTTAGCGTCTCATCTTCTCTAGAGAAGCGAAACTCGAACGGATAGAGAGCAGATGGTCCAACTACATAACTCTTTCTTTTTCATTACTTCCATGGTCGTGCCTTGTGGCACGGCAGCACCCGTACTATTGAAATGGTTCGTCAGTAGAGATGTTCCCACAGGTGCCCCTTCTTCCAATGGTACTATAATTCCTATTCTTATCCCTGCATTCCCTCTTTTTGTCTTTCTACATTCCAGGAAATTCATCCGCTCCATGGACGGAGCAAAAAGTGGAGTCTTGGTCAGAGCAAGCCGCCCTATTCTATTACCAGACATAATTGGGAGAAGCTCATCCGAAACTAGAAAGGCTTTATTTCGTTTCGTTCTCGTTCTTCATTTCCTTCTTCTCGCACCCAAGGGGAACTTCTCATATTTAGAATCTTTCTGCGGTGTGCTCCGTTTACTATTCTTTCGTACTCTCTTCTCTTTAGCACGCGATAGGTCAGCGAAGCGTGAGCGGGCGCGGAGAAGGAAACGCCAAACACTTCGGCCTAACGGGAATGAGCAACGACGAAATGACAAGATGAGGTGCTCCGGGCACCCCCATTTAGAAAGAAGGGTCGAAGGTTTTGGGCCTGTAGCTTTCCCCGTCCCCCCTTCGTCGGGTGGTGCTTGTGTGAGGGGTGTGCCACCAGAAATCGGGCTTGAAGCTCTCGCCTTACCAACGAGCCGACAGCTGATGGCTGTTGGTCACGACTACTACCAAAAAGCTCCAATGAAGATGAATATTTCACATGGAGGAGTGTGCATCTGTATGTTGGGTGTTCTTCTGTCGTGCGACCCGGCGGCTTATGTGCGACCTGTGGCCCACGCCTCCTATTTGTTCCGGGCGGGCGGCGTGAACTCTGATTCGATCCGGGTATTCAATCCCGCCGCTGAGATGCTCAGTTGACTCCTTAACCTTGATAGGAAAATGGCTTATTCAATAATTCGTGCATAAGGGTAAGGAACTTTGGATGAACTAATGCGAATGGGTGTAAGCCTCGCTGCTCGGAAACACCCAGTGCTGACCACACTGAGAGACACGAAAGCACAGGTAACGCCAGTTGGCGAAGTGGCGTTAAGCATCCCTAGCGGTACGAAAAGAGAGGTCGTGATGATATCATCTACGTCCGTACCGCTCTTCGTGGAGTAGATCCCGCATCCAACCAAGTCTTTGACCAGGGAACGGGAGAATTTCCACTACCGCTGGCAGGCCAGCCGGGCCGTGAGCGCGGTGGGAACGGGCTTCCCAAAAAGCCAGCCCCGGGCCGGGGTCAGCATAGAATGAAGGGGACGGCCCTAATGTTGTGTTGGCTTTGCCAACTTCTTGGGTTGCGGGCGGAGAAGAGCGGACGTGGGGACTCGGGTCAGGGCGCAGAAAAACTAAGAGAGCCATTCCATTTAGGGCGAGACAGAATGGGCGGGCACGAGCGGTCTGGTGTCCGAGCAAATTGGTCAGACGACGACTACTTCACTTATTAGATTAGTATTAGCCGCCTATCCCGAAATAAAAGAAATGGGATGGAATAGAAAGAACGCGAAGCGCTAGCGCTATAGGATCGGTTTTTTGGGGGTGGATAAGCTTGTGAAGAAGCAAGCTTATCCCCCCCGACCGGCAGCTGCTGGGTCTCCCCATCTCTCCGAAACTTTCCCCGGTCTTCGGCCCGAGCTGTATGAGGCAGAAACTCGTCTCACGTACGGTTCGGAGGCCGAGCCCTACCCCAGCAGTAATGGTGCGGCTTAGGTCAACTAACACAAAGAGGATACAGTTCACTCAACGATTGCCTTTGGGCTCCGAACTCCATATGGGGAAGGAGCGTTGTTGTTTGCGAGGTCTCGATCATTTACATGGACCCACTTTTCATTCCATTTGTGGGAATTTGATGATCTATAAAGGGTCCCTAACGAACGATCGGCTCATGTTTGAGCATGATGAATCACTTCGTGCCGACCTGTTGCCAATAAACTTTCCGGCCTCATATGAGAATGGAAAACTGGAGCATTTTCTGCATCGGTGGATGAAGAATCGCGAACATAATAATTTCCGGTTGACCATGTTCCCAGAAAAAAGATACTTTCGAGAAACGACGAGCACGACTGAAGTGGCTATACATACAAATCTATTTACGGATCTATATGCTTCGATTGGAACTGGAAGTTCCAGAACAGGCGGCTGGTATACCACCATAATGAAACTGCCTTTTCTTTTTTTTATTCGGATAGGATTTATGTTGGCTTCGTCGGGAGGCTCGCGTAGTTTGTTACGTCAGCTCCAAAAGGATAAGTTGCGTTGGAATTGAGAAAGTTCCGTGGAGTTCATAATTGCATAAAAGGAGTCAAGGTAGTGGCTGCGACGCGTCGAGCTATCACCCCGATTAGAATAGATATACACAGCCCCTCTACCCCCCTACTCTAGTCAGCTTTCTATCTCTTTCTCCAACC
Source organism: Boehmeria nivea var. tenacissima (assembly GCA_018132145.1). Taxonomy (NCBI): domain Eukaryota; kingdom Viridiplantae; phylum Streptophyta; class Magnoliopsida; order Rosales; family Urticaceae; genus Boehmeria; species Boehmeria nivea. The sequence goes on along the minus strand of JACWIL010000016.1, from coordinate 478,270 downwards.
TTCAATGATCTTCCTGCAGGCAAATCATCGAAGAAGTGATGGGCCTGATCTTCCGATATCGATATCTGATCCATAAGCTAGCTCTTGGTTAATAAAATCCTGAATATGCAGACCCGGGTGCAGTAAACGAACTTATATTCTCTTTCCTCCCCTCTATAGTTCTCCCCTTACATAAAAGGTGAGTAACATAGCTTCTACTGAGGGACGCCGTGCGATCATACAACTACTCCACGTGGGCCTTAATCTGCGCATACGAAGAAATAAGAACATGTTTTCAAAGACCTCTGGAAATGCCTTTTTTGTCTACTTAACATATGGGACGAGCTAAGCTATATACCGGCTTGGAGCTTTCTTCACCAGTTCCCATAGCCTCTTCTCTTCCATTTTTTCCTAAAGCAGGGTTGGTTGGCTTATGCGATTAGTAGAAAAACAATCTAAAATGTGTTGTAAATTTAGAATCTTGAGTTTAAGTCCACTAGAACTCAGGCTTTTCTATTAATTAATGAAATTTGTGCGCCACCTCATTAATGTCTAAAAGAATTACTTCGTAAATAAAATTTGATGTCTCTAACTAATATTATTATAATTTAAGTTCAATTGAAAACTTTATCTCTTAAGCTTTAGTTTTTGACAAACCGAAAAATAAGTCCTTAACTTTTTCTTTTTGGTTAGAATTGGAAATGTGTTAACTTTTAGCGCATGGAAGATTATCATGAGCTGTGTTTGCGAAGAGATTTGGCTTTTCGCGAGAACCACAATCCACAAAAACCACCTAACCAACAGTTCCCGTGATTATTAGCAATAATACTTTCTTTCCGGGTTCAGACCCTGAATGCCATACCTTGCTGAAGGCGATTCACGAGAGAATCGCGCATAGTTCCGTTTGACCGAGATATGAATGCCCGTGCTCTGCTCGGTATAGTGATGGATTTCATGGCCGACGTCTAACCGGCACGAATACGCCGACATGAAACGAGTTCCCCGCGGAGCATTTTTTCTTTCGTCCTCGGACGTTTTGTTCGATTCCGGCACTTGCGTTCTCATGCCCGAAAACCTCGCGATTGATTGGGAGAAAGAGCGAAAGCGAGAAAGATGGATTGTTATCCATCGGAAATCGATAGGAATTCCCCGGGGATTGCCTTCTAATAGTTACGAGGCCATAACAGATGGTAAATTAGCGGTTTCTGCTGGAAAGAAGGCAGAGCTAACCCTGAATTCTACTGCTCTCTAAAAGAAAAGGCCTGCCTATTCTATTAGTCAAGCTTGGAGAACATAGTACTCGGACTTACTAGATGAAAGACCGTGATTGGTGAAAGGCTTAAAAGCGCCTTAGGTAGCTGCTATCTATCGGATCTTTTCTAAGAAGGTGGTTGAGTCGAAGCGGAGAAGGAGACTAAGTCATCGGTCGTGCCGGGATTGATTTCCTACTTCCCCCCGCTCGATCGACTTCAGTATGCGGACAGGAGGAGGATATGTGTGACTGTCACCCCCCATGCTATGAGAAGCACTACTCAGCCTTTTCCCCTTATTAGTAGCCGAAGTGTAGGCCAGAGGAGGCAGGTTTTCCAGGGCTACTCTTCCTATTCTTGATGGGCCGGGCGATAGTTAGGTGGAGTGGCCTGCCAACAAGGAGTAGAACCCCCTCATTCCGATCATCCATGAGGCCAACTAAGCGCTTTTTAGGGGGAATAAAGATCTTTCTTTATGGGTTGTAGATGCGAAAGCATCCCCTCTGAAACAATCATGAAGTGGCTGGTAGGAAAGCGGGAAATGGCAGTGGGAAGGGAACGGTCCGACATTGCCAAGGGCACAGCCAGCTACGTAGATTCGCTTTCATGCTTTGAACGTCCCTGAATAGGCGCACGAACTGATCGGTGATGGTAAGAAGACCCCCTGGAGCGATGGAAATGGTCCATGGTTCCGTAAATTCCACTCGATCCTTCCCAAGATGATCAATAATGAGGGTTTCGACCCCGAATAGATACATCTACGCCCAGCCTCGGGAAAGCCCTTCTTAGGCCTTATTCAACGCTTGAATGCGCAAGACCGAAACTCAAGGCGGGGCGGATAACCTTCTAACTGGGGCCAGGAGGTATTCGATTTATCGGATTTCGAGCTAGCTCCCGCCTTCCCAGATAAAGATTCATTCTGTCTTATTCTGGTCCGGAAGAAGAAGCTTGGATCAGCAGAACTGGCATCTGTCCGCCGGATCGATAGCAGTGTGAGGGTGGTCTACGATCAGAGCTCAGAAGATGATCGCCCGGAAAGTTTCTTTCGTCAAATTCACCTCTCCCACGCCCAATCTTTACATTAGTGGACGGACACCGCCCAATCCTAGAACAGGCACGAATCTTTCAATTGCAGTCGACCACAAGATAAAGAAACCGATTGAAGCAAGCATTAGTAGTATCCCTTCCTTCGTTGTGGATCCCCCTCCCTTTCTTATTTAGAATATCTCTTTGGCTACCAACTCAAAGAGTAAAGCGGTGGTAAGATATGGAGGTTTTTATCCCTCTTAGAGCTTTGAACTGACCGGCCTATGATCATTTAGGGGGATTTTATATATATAGCTGGTGCGCTTGTTTGCGTCCAATCCGGAGGTGATGACCGCCGGAAGGAAGGAGCTAGAAGCGAAAAAAAAAGTTTCTTAGGCCTGGGCACTGTGCAATCTATTAGTACAAGACTGGCTATTGAAGTCAGAGACTCTACTTATGCTTGCGGAGGGGTGTAAGGACTACTTTTATGAATATTTAATTCTTTAGCTCCTTTCTTTATCCGATCCGGCCCGAAAGGAAAAAGAAAAAAATAAGTCATGAACCAAACCCCAGTTTTCAGGCTCTCATGAAGCCTTAGGGCGAAAGCCATTATTCCTCTCACATTGGGAACTTCGCTCACTTCCTAAAACACTGGAGACTGAGGCGCATTCGCAACAATACATCTATGACTAGAGAATTAGGTATTGGAAGAATATATCTAGCAATACAATCACCAAACTATTAACACTTCCAATACCCATACCATCAACTCAAAGGAAAACCATTTTGTCACCACGGAGCATAACTGCAACTAAAACTATTACCAGAAAGACAACTATACTGGCACGCCACCTATACGGGCACGCGTACTCTTTCCAAAGCTAAAAGCACCTCCTACACTTGAGAACTACTACGCATTGGAAACGAAGCAGATAGTCACCATTACCATAAGACCAGCGACCAACTAATGGTTCTTTTCTTACTTAAGACTCATGGAAAGGAAGAAGAGTCCTAACACCTGCTAAAAAGAAGATTTATTATCCCTACAGGGCGCCGTCCTTGGCAACGCAGCAGACAGTTCCTTTAGTGCATTAGACCTGGAAAACTCGACCGGAGGTGCTTTCAGGAGTCTGAGTTCCAGGAATAATGAAAAAAAGACAAGACTGCCGATTCCCCTTTAAGTAAGCCACTCTAGTTTCAGTTTTCACTTTAACAGTTTGTGGACGCCTTAAATTAAAAAAGACCACCCATGCGAGCATAATAAGACGCCTTGGAAGGGCCTAACCTTCTGGATAAAGTTAGCCACTAGAAAGAGATTCCTTGGCTCCGGGAATAGGAAGACTTAAACTTTACTGGCATAAAGATTTAGTCTAAGACTAAGGCGTGCGTACCACTTACAGCACTAAGAACACCGACTACGGATCCGGATCACTTCCTGGGACTGAGGGAGGATTGCTATTGTTACTGACACCTCCGGTAAAGGAAGAAGAGCGATTTACTCTACTGACAAGATGGGTGGATTCCCAACATTAGCCAGCCGCTTAGATACTAAACCCTACTAGCCAATTCCCTAGCTGCCAAAGACTTGCGAATACTAATGTTCTTTGGTACCCTGCTAAGGGTGGGTCAATCCTACTAAGAACCATGCTAAGGCTTCGGGCGAGCAAATGAACTAATGGGTGAACTGCTTGCGGGGAAGACCCGCCATAAAACTAGATAAAGAAAGATAGAACACTATAAATACTGGGGAATTTCCCTGATAGACAGGTAACTCAAAATCTGAGTCGGGAGGGAAGGCTAGTAAGACCTCCAGCAAAGGAAAAAGAGACAAGTAAACCCCTGGTAGTTACAGGACGATCCTTCGCCGCGAGAACGAGGGGAGCTACCAATATGGAAAAAGAGAGAATGGTAGTCACGCATGCGGACTCAAAATGAAAGCAAGCAACTAATAGACTTCGCGAACCCCTGACAGTACTCTATCTCGCACGCAGACTACTGACGGAAACAATACATACTAGCCATACGAGTTCGGTTCACCTGCACTGACAGCCGCTTAGCAACTAAGCCCTAATAGACAAAAATAAACCAGAAAACCACCCCTTCTAATGTCGTCTAACTTCCTTCTATTCTGTATTAGATAGGCTTGAGGGCTCTACTCAAGAGAGGGGTGAGTGAGCAAGGCTGACTTGTGTAGAAGAGAGGTCCGTTGCACAAGTGCCGCGCGGGCAAGTTAGCTAGGCAAGCTAGAAGTCCATGACAACTGGTCTCAGAGCGAGGTTGTGCTTAGAGCCATGGCATCCTCAAAGGTTACTGACCCAAGGCCGTCTGACGATCAACCTAAGAAGAGGTCCAAGTCAGCGGAACGTGTAGCATTGGAGACAGGCGTTGGAGAATTGAAGCTCAATGTGGCGGATGTTAACGGTCTTTCTTGAAATAGTCGGGGCCTACCTATAAGAGTAAGGAGAAGAGTAGTTCTCTAGCCTAGAGGAAAAATTAGGGGTAATCCCTAGCCTGTAGAATAAGACCACTCACCTTTAACTAGCGAAGCGGATCTTTCGGTATCTTAAGGGTACCTTGCCTCATGGTTGATTGTTCACTCCCGCAGAAAAAGTAAGAAAAGAAGGAATAGGTGGTCTAGCTCAAAGGAATAGGTATAGCTCACATCTTAAGTATACTTAGTTCATTGAATGACTTATTGAGAAGCTAGGCCCTTTCCTCACTCTCCGGAGGGAGATGGGTGGATCGTGCTTGTGCTATCAAGCCGACAAATGACTGCTCTTTTCAATGACTGCTTTCGAGCGGTATTCACGGAAATTCAAAAGATTGAATGGTTCTAAACAGATTCGCTAGTTGGGTCAATTGGCACTTTTTCACTAGTGATTGTAAGCTAGGTGCCCTTAAATGACAGGAGGGGAAGAAGCTCTAACGGAAGCATCCAATCAACCGGGAATCCCACCTTTCACATTCTACATCTGCTACTGCTGGAGTGGATAAGGCCTCCACTACCTGTGCCAGCAAACAAACAAATACTATAATAAAAGGCTAGGTGTCCATGCCACCAACCAACTCCTGAAAGAAAAACAATATAGCTTCTCCGGCAAACCACTAGAAGTACCCATCGAGTCGAGCAATGATCCAATTGGAGAAGCAAGCTGCTCTTTGTCACCCCATTTCCCTTGGGACCAAGAACAAGCTCCAAAGAAGAAGAAGGACTTATCGCAATCTCAGGTACAATGGCTAGTTGGAAAGCCGCCAATCTCTTGATTTACATTCATGTGAAACCGTTGCAACCGATCCTGCATACCAATCATCCGCCGCTTACAGTAATGGCACTAAGCCAAGGTTTCTATGGATTCAGTCCTGTGGAAAAAAACATATATTAGATCAATTAAGTTAGTAGTGTCACCGGTCAATCCCTGGGACACTAGCGAGTCCGTCCTTAAAAGCCCTATAAATTTTGTCCATTAAGCCTTATCTACTCCAAGCCTCAATCTGATCAAGACCAGTAAGAGGAAGCAACATAGTCATATTAGCCAGAGCACCCTAAACCGGCAACAGCACGACCACCCAAAGCAATAGGAATAGAGAACGGGACTCGGTTGAACGTATCAATATACATTTCCTTTACGTCAACTAAAGTCTGTTCGTTTCCTCCGTAAAAATGAAATGGCAATAACTCGTTTCGTCGATCAAGAAATTCAACACTGGAGTGCAGCGCAGGGCTTCCTCTTTGAGTGGAAGCCCCAGCGGAACGGTCAACTAAGAGTGAGCAATTAGAATTGACTAAAGAAGCTAAAGGGGGAACAGTCTTATCTTAAGAGTAGGTCGAATGAACGTGAACGAGTTGGTCGACTTGCTAATCGGCTTGATCGAGTAGGGCGATTGTTCGAGTAGGTCCTATCGGCTTGACCTCTTTTCGTCGGTAAATCACTCTTTGTCGTCTGTCAAATAATCTATATACTTACTGGAGTGACCGAAATGCTTCCTGAAACAAGCACGAGGGAACGGTCAGGAAATAACTCGTATCGGGAGGAGGAATAGGAGACACCCCGTATGAGCTTTTGTAGGAGCAAGCCGAACTCGTTGTAGTCTCTGTCCCACCTCTGTCCCGTTACCTACGTACCCTGTCGTTCCTCTCCCGAACTTTTTGCTACCTTACTAAAACTAAAAAAGGAGGTCAGGGCAGCCCAAACTATATGGAAAAGAGAGGCTATCACGGCCTAACCAATAGATACATTCTAGTTCCCCGCGCGGTCTCAACCTTCGGTTCTTAACCCCTCCTCCTTACTCTCCGTGGATTAGCTAGCCGCCTTACTTAGTGAAAGTGTCTCCGCCTCAACCAATACAATAGGCGGGTCTTCTTCAGTCCGCTTGGAAAGCTATATTATATCTTCAACCAAAGTACCCGGCGCTTGACTGAAACTAGGAATGCTAGAAATGGTGGAGTCGTGTTGTGCTGGTTCTAGGCCTGCGTTCCCCCCAAGTGAACGGGTTAGCCTCCCTTTTCATTCAGGGCATCATATTCACGTGGGGCAATCCATGACTTATAGTTAACATTGAGCTGCCTCCCTTTCGGAATCGGGGTATACATAGGAATGAGTTCATAAGCCACACCCTTATACTCCTCTCATTTTGAATGCGGAATTAAGTCTTTCCTCCCCTTCGGCCTGACATATTTATCAATCCATGGCAACCACTCCCTTCCTAGGGTAGGGGAAGCGACCGATATTGATCCGGTACGGAAAGAGAAGAGAGGGAGTAGAACTAACCACCTCATGTTTGGGCTTGGCTGGCACCAACCCCTACTGAAACTCTTTAGTATGGTAAGCGGCCGCCACCTTCTCGTCGGCGATCACCGTCGCCAAGAAGGCATAGTCGCAAAGCTTCGTCGTGCCATACAGCAGCTATCCACACAAGCATATGATGTGTAAGTGTGAATAGAGGCCAAGAACTAAAAAATTCGAGGGGTTGACCGTTCGTGAACGTCACAACCGATGACCTATAGCCTTTATAAACTATATGGTAATTGAAAGACTACAGAACAAAGTATGAACGTCCAGAAAGTTGCAAAGGCATCTCCGACCGAACGGTTAGGCAAGACTACGGCGCTGGGGTAAACATCCCGTTTACCAAACAAGACGTCGAGAGTTTCACTTAACCATTCCCCTCCTGCAGCCAAAGTGATAGCGGTTCTAGCATCCACCGGTAATGCGTGGAAGAGGGTAAGCTTACTAAAGAAGTGGGTAGGGGTCAAATTTCCTCTAAACGAGAGTCAGCCGAAGATGAGGGCATTCGTTCATCCTTCAGTTCAAAGCGCCAACAGGATTGGCTACGACAAACGTAAACCATTTCTTACTTCCAAACAAAGGTTGAACGTTGTCTAATCAAATCCCAAGTCTACCCGAAGACTTTTTGGTTGAGTTTTTAATTGTCGGCCTGAAGGACGAGAGTTGCGGAGGAGTACTGCTGCTTAGGCCCACCACCTTCATGCAAGCATTTGAGCTTTCGCAATTAATTAAAGGAGGAGAACATTTCTTTGATAAGGATAGAATCTAGTCATACTAATCCAAAAAAGGGGCAATGGGTTCCGGGGCTAAAGGGGGTGTTATGCCAACGAAGAGGTTCACCATTTGAAATGATGGAGAGAAGGAAAAAGGGTCTTTGCTTTAATTGTGAGAAAAGATTCATGCTTACTTGAGCCAAAACCCCATGGCACTGCTTTGCTCCCTTCCATTGATTTAGCTTTCAAAGCCTTTCTTCCCACAAAGCCACCCTCAACAGTAGATCCTGTTGATTCCGTTGAGGTGTAACAACAAAAAAGAGTAGCATACGTTAAAGACCAATCACCAGCAGCGAGACTTGTTCCAGCATCCCTTAGCCTTAATCCAGCAGCGACTTTACTTAACAAACAAGACCAGTAGCCAGCCATTGATCTTGTCGATCCACCCGCATTCCCCAACCCCAGACGAGGAGGAATGGGTCGTATTTCACACCATCCTTTCAAGGTGGGTCACACTCTTATTAAAAGAAGTGGGCTACTTCGGAACATAAACCAAATCTCTACTTGATACATATCAATGAGCGCCATTGGGCTAGCTGAATGGAGAACTGCCAGAGAGAAAGAAGAACTTTAATTGACTACGGGCTGGAGTGAGACGATAAAGACCAGTCTCCCTTATATTATATACGCAAAATAGAAAGAGTCTTTCTGACGTAAACGATTGAAGAGATTCCGCCTCTACAAAAAAGGACTTTTGGAAAACACCGCATTTCATGGGGGAGGGAAACTGAGAAGCGAAAGCTCTCACATCATAGCTGTTGGTAAGGAACCTATTGCTTCGCTTACTTCTGACCTACTCACGCTGTCTTTCTTTGCTCATGCATGGACAAAGGAGCGAAACCTACTACAGTCTATCGGGGGAATATTTATATCCCATTCTTGGACTGACTCGCCACTTAGGCGAACCACAATCAATAAGTCTTTGCTTTCTACCGAAAACCACTTCACACTAACCTCCTGCTCTTTGCTATCGCTTCCATGCTACGCTCAGTGAATCCCGTGCGCTCGCTATAGTCTCTCGAGATGAAATGGAAAGATCTTCCCATGATCTAGTCTTCTACATTTCTGCTATTGAAAGAATAAAGCGTCTTGACTTCTACCCATGCTGATAGATCGGTTTACGCACCTCTACTATTTTAATAAAATTTATAATTAAATGAAAGCTAAAGCCCCCAATCGATAAAATAGCTAAGGAAAAAACAATCGAAAAATAACATAGCATAGATGGATATAAAAATTACATGCACCACTTTCAAAAACTATTTGCCCAAAAACCCTTTGTATATTCAAATTACTAACTAGAGAAAGGCAGGGCAGCAGCTATCCAACCCCACGTCCCGTCCCTTACCACCTACAGGAGCGAGCGAGATTGCTTGTTGCGCGCTTAAGAAAATTACCCTTGGTCAAAGAAGATGATTCTTTTTGAGGATTGACTATGCTATACTATATAGGTTTGATCCATTACAGGCTCATAGGAATGGAATGAAGGTTGCTAGCGGATGAGATTGAAGACGAGAATCCAGAGGTAGGGAGAAAGAGATTGAGTGGTTGGTGGGACCGATTCAATACAAAGACACCGGAACGAGGGAACTAGTTGGTGCCTTTTCGCCTTCTATAGCAGTTCCTTGCATTTGATCTGAAGACATGCGGGATTGAGGGTATGAAGCCTTTTTTCAAAGCCCGAAGGCGGATAAAGAGAGGTCCCCATTTGCTTCAGGCGAATATTACCTTATCACTTTTGATTGTTTAGTTTAAAAACCCGCCAGATACAAGTTTTGAAAAGGAAAGACATTCTTCAACGAGTGAAATCGAAAGAGCAAGCAGCCCCCTCGGCATACTATTCATCGAACATCACAGTAGAAGCCATACGTGGGGCGCAAAGAGCTTGTTCCCTTTAGTATGTTTCTAAGAAGCCAGGACAGCTAAGAAAAGAACGAATTAGCTCTTTCAAGCCCCGTTTCTAGAAGAGAAAGCCAGAAGATTGGCATTATGAGTGTCAGAAAGCTGCCGATGCTGTATTGCTGCCTGCTCGAATCAACATCCCTCTACGAGTTTCCTCATTCCTGTGGTTGTTCTCTTTCCTTCTTTTGTGTTTGTTTTTTTTGGATTTCGCTCTAAAAGGTTTCGTGGGAGTCAAAATGTCAACTTGGAGATGGTGCGGAGGAAAGAAAAGGAAATTGGATCGATACCCATTTGCCGGTCTTTCATGCGAACAGTTGCACTTTTTGATTTGATATATTAAAAAAGTCTCCTCTTTGTCTACGCTCGTTCCTGCCTTATATGAAGCTCCCCCTGTTCTCCAGAACTGCCTTGTGAACGAGAGATGATCTAAACGACCTCGCATTGCCGGTCGACACATCCCGCACGCAATGTGACCTGGGATATCAGCGGTCAAACTAATGGTTACTCAGCCGTCTTCCAGGGTTCAAAGTCCACTTTATTAGTAGCTCGACTGTAAATGAAAGTACTGCTCTTTCTCTAGCCCAGTTATCTGTAAATGAAAGTACTGGAAATGATGCCTTTCTCGTAGCTCTAGTTGCTCTTGCTCTAGCATCAAGTCTTCCATCAGAGGGTTTACTAGCTGGCTAATCAATCTTTCTAGTATCTACATATTCCACTACTGGTTATGAATCCACTTACAATTCTTTAGTTCCACCAAGTATCCGAGTCCTGAGCGAGGAAGGGCTAAAAGACCGGGAACAGAATCAACGGGAGCAGTTGCTTCAGGCAGTCCGTCGTAAATAGGCAAGGAGGAACGGGAGGGCAGCTTTTATAGATTCCTTCTCACATTTGATAGGGAAGAGCGATTCTCCTCATTTATCAGGGAAGGCTGGAAGTGAAAACTAAGGCTTGCATGTCTCAGAGAGAGAATTGGGGTCTCTAAAAAAAACCTCCTTGTTGCAGATTCCCGAGGACTATAATTGAGTCGGAAGACTTCAGAAAGTGGAAAAGACATGGGATCATGCTTTATCTTCTCGTTTACTACGCTTGGCAATAGGTTTCATCAAGAATGAGAGAAATAGGTGCAATGATCTTAGTTGACAAATGAGTTGTGGGATGCGCCCGTTGGTGGATCCAAAGATGAAAGGAGTGCCACTGTATCGGGAAGAAAAAAGCTTAGCTTAAGAGATTTGAACCTGCCATGGAAAAACCAAACCTGTGAATTTGACTTTTGATGCTCCTTGTATGAGTTTGATTGTTATAATAGAATACATTGAGAGGAACCGCCCCCTCGGCACTCAGGCAGTCACTCGCCCATTCTTTCTCTTAATGCGAGAAGTAGACTTTCATTTACTCGACCAGTTACCCTCGAGCCCACTATGAATGAGGGGAGGACGGCAGACCACGATGGATTTGGTTTCCAAAATTCCATTCCTTTCATAGCTGGGGCGAGCACTTCGTAGAGCCTGGGCGGACCCTGTTCCCCTTCGTCTTGGGTGTCCAATGACGGATAGGCTGGTTGAGTGAGGCGAAAACTTGAGGTTAGGGCTGGGAAGAGTTTGTTAATGGGCAAAGGCTTTTCTTTCTATTAGGTAGGGGCATTCGGGGAATTTGAGGTAGAGATACATGTTAGTGAAAGAGTTTGCTACGTTGGACCCATTTAGCTAGGAAGGCTTTCTGTGGGCTGGGAAGGCCTTCTCAAGGGCGAAGGAGGTCCTCGGTCAGTATTCATCCCGTGGTATACGCTTGTGCACCTGCTACCGGATCCCGTTGAAGTTTACGAATGGAGTTCGGTCTAAGGCAACGAGTTATTATTCTTCAATAGCAGTACCTTGCCCAGCTGGGTCGAGGTACCATGCCTTCTACTTGACTGATGGAGATAGCTTCGAATGATGAGAAAAGAAAGTGCGATACCTACTTTTAATGGTAAATGCTGTAAGCTCCGGCTTTGCGATATGACCCACGTTGCAATGTTCTAAGATGATGCTTCTGGAAACCTGAATTAATAGAATATGCTAAAGTTGCGGTTAGCCTTTCACCTTCCTTCTTTATGATGGATACCCCCTACTAAATGAAATGTAATTATTTACTAGACATTGACAGATGACCGCTAGTGCAGTAAGCAAGAAGTGCCCCAATAATTACTATTGTATAGTATAGCCGGAAGGAGCTCTTTTTTTTTTCCACTTTTTTTGAAAAGAGCAATCCCTCGCGATTCACAAAGTCGCTAATAAGACTTCGAGTCAACGAACGATTCAAGCTCATTACAGAAGGAAGTTCAGCTTGAAAACTAGATAAGCTGTATTGAGAGAACCAAACCACTCTTTCAAAGGTGGAATCCCAACCTATTCTTCTTAGCCTAAGAGTCTATTCGCGGAAGAACCAGACATTCTCAAAAAACTATCCTTACTAGACCTGACATCCTGTCATCGCTTTCAGATAAAAGGAAGTTAGACTAGCAACCAACTATCTCACGCTCTCTCTAAAACCCAGCCAAAGGGGCACATCCAGTTGCAAAAAGAACTCTTTTTGTCTTTTGGTTATATGGGGACAATGGAGGTCTATGAATGGGGTAAGAGATTTTTGTTCATGGCATTTTGGTAAGTCTAGAGCTTCTCTGCCTTCGATCTAGTGTTCACACTTCGGGGTTCTACTCTACTAGACATCGGGGCCCAGAACATGCTTATTTTTTGTGTGGTATAGCTCCGAACTTCAGTGTCAGCAACTCCATTACTTCTGGTGGGCTGTAGTGTAGGGTGCCTGCGAACGCAGAGCTGAGCCATCTCCAGAGCTAAGCCATCTCCTGCTACTCGCGCGGTTGCTTATCAGCCCGTAGCTTGCTTGCAGGCGCGGATCAACAAAGTAACCATCGGAAGGGTATTTTGAGTAGCTCGACAGTAAGGAGAGGTTCGATGCAATTGAGTTGACTTGATGCTTCCGTTAAAGATTTCGATCCTGTAACTATAACTAAAGAATTTCCTGTATCAGTATCTGTAGCTGGAGCTGTAGATCTAGTTGGAGTTCCTAGTATAAGTCATAGCTACTCCTGGAAAGATGCCATCCTCAGCTTTACTAGCTGTCTTAGAAGAAAAGTCCATATTTAAGGATTCCGCTACTACTTTCTAATGTTGATGGTATTTCCCTTTTCTGGAACTAATACTTAACCTGAAGAGGTTGAATTGACTGTTGTTGGAAGAGAAACTAGAGAATCTCCTTTACGTTAACGAACATCTAACTAATATCGTATTAGATCAATGTCCAATTCGAAGGCTAGCGCCCAATAGTGCTTTCCTTAAGTGCTCTGCGGAGTCGGATCGCCGGTAACCTCTAGTTAGTAGAAAGCTATTGATCACTTGAGATTGTAGGGGAGAAATTGCGAGAATAATAAAAAAATGTTAGAAGGAGCTAAACTCATAGGTGCAGGAGCCGCAACTAAAAGACATGAAGATGCTGCTCCCGAGTCCGCATAAAGAAATGCAAATCCTTTTTCGTTGAAAGAATCTAAAACCTAATCCACTCTAAATCCCACATTCGGAGACCTGAGATAGACAACTGCTAGCTCACTGCCTTGAGATAGAAGAAAAGTGAATCTAAGACATATATGAGCTCACTCACCACTCTTGAAAGCCCTCTCTCTTTCTGCTTTCAAGACCTCTATGAGCTACCATTAGAGGTAAAGCGTCCGTGTTGTGTTCGCTTTGATCACTCACGATTGCTACCCCGACTCTTCTTCTTTCGCTCTTAGATCTACCGGACTTAAGTCTCAACAGTGAGTTGTCAGACTGTCTTCTCTTGTTCTCTGTCTGTGGGACCCCATTGATGTTAAGAGGTCGCCCATTTTATAATATAAACCATGAAAGTCCTTAACCACAGGCAACTAACTGGTCTATCCAGCCGTTTGAGTCGGCATTTGAGAAATAGGTGTGTTCGTATTGCTTTGGTTGGAGCTGCTGTCGGAATAGGAAATGTTTTTAGTTCATTAATTCAGTCAGTAGCTCGAAATCCGGCATTGGCAAAACAGTTGTTTGGTTACGCCATCTTAGGATTTGCTTTAACGGAGGAAACTGCTTTGTTCGCCTTAATGATGGCATTTCTTATTCCGACTTCTCTTATTGGTTATCGTTGGTTATATAACCCATATTCATATTTCATTCCTCTCTTTTTACTAAAAACTTTTCCGAGTGAAAATAAAATATTGACCTTTTTTTGTGCTTTACCACTTGTGATAAAGATGCATAAAGAAATGCAAATCCTTTTATTTTATATTTGTAAAAGCTTTTTTATTTTTATTCTATCACGATTATCCTTTTCACTGGGCTACATCTTCATGGACGACCTAAGTCGTGCGGTTAATCAATTTCTTCCTTCGGGAACGGGAGGAGGGATGTCAAGTACACTACCGGGCCCCTCTGGAGATCCTTCTTTTCTTCCAATTCATACTGATGACCGCGAAGAGGGGTCTCCTTCTTCGTTAGGCTCGCTGACGAATTCTAATCTGGAGTTTCTCCATGATTTTTTAACTGCAGATGGTACTACCTATGAGGAACCTACTCAAATTAGTACTAGTTTTTCACCTTTGATGTCAGACGACGTTCGTCGACAGGAATTACTTGATGAAATGGACCGTAGAGTCTCGAACGGTCTAGAAAAAGTTGTTGATTCTAAATTATTAGAGGCCCAGGTGGCTTTAGAAAAAAAAATAGAAATATGTCTACAAAAGGAAGGGTATACGAAAGAAAGCATTTTACATTCTCGCCCCCAGTGGCGAAATGCTGCTTTTTGTACAGAAAGCAAAGCCACTTATATTTCGAAGAAAGGAATTGAGCGCACTTTAGCAAAATATACACAGGATATCCGGGATAGCCATAATTTAAAGCGAATTTTTTCAGGTGTCAAATGGGGATCAATTAAGCTTGTGAAAAAACCATGATGGCCTTTTTATTGATATAGAGGACTCTTTTAACCGGTGGGCCCGCAGATGTAGGTGTAGAAATATCGAACCCGAACTGCGTTATCAAAGCAACTCATCATGTCGGAATCTAGGAAAAGCTCTGTCGGTTTTTCTATGTGCCAGTTCGAGTCTGGCGAGTTGCAAGTAAGGTTAGAGAAGATTTTCAACTGTAAAAGTGAGAGTCGAAAGTAGGGGACGAAGGAGCTGTAGCACTCGATCAAAGGCAAGGATTCGTCCTACTCGTTAGCTGAGAAAGGAGTCTTCCGGAAGTTCCCGACTTACGAAAGTAAGCAAGTTGTAGTTCCGACGAAAGAACAGGTGATGAAAGACTAGCTGAAAGCTTTCATGAGGATGTCAATTCTATAGGAATCAGAAAACTGCTACTAAAGCAACAGATATTATTTCATTTACAGCCTCTACAGGAACTACTAAACTAAAGAAGTACTTTCTGCTATTGAATTGACAGTTGATTCATACCCTGGAGTTTCACCAACTACTGCTAGAAGAAGAGCAACTAAAGAATTCACAGCTACTAGAGCAAGTAGGGAAAGAACTGCTACTAAAGAATAAGCAGTGGATTCATTAACAGCTACTCCTTCTTTGAAGCGTTATAGTCAAACCTTCGGAGCCTCTTGTTGATCCTTGAGGGCGATAGCGTTGATCCTGACTCCGAGTCCGCTCCTACTATAGTTGCCTTTGTTCACCTTGAAGCAGGCGACGGGAAAGCTTTCTGCATACCTTTCACAGCTACAGGGGACGAAGGAGGAAGCGGAAGCATTCGTTACCTTACCTTACTTCAGCAACCTTCGTACTGGCTAGCTATACCAACACTATCTACTTGATGGCGTGCGAAGCATGTAAGCGCACTCGAGTGAGAACTACGGGAACCTACCTCCTTACAGTCAAGTTCCACCCTCGGTACGGGACCTATAACTATAAAGACTATTAGCTCGAAGCTGTGAATTGAACTACAACGAGTGAGGGAAGCTATGGGCGATATGCATAGTTTCGCTGCTATGAGTCCTAAACATCATCAAATCTTATGTATACCGGAGCTTATGCGAAGGTTTTGCTGCACGCTGTTCGGAAGGTAGTTGCCTGTTCCTTGCCGCTGTTACAGAATTCATGGTTCGTAGCGGAAGTCGTTAGTGGACTGACAGAGCGGAAAAGGCGTGGCTCGTTAAGAGCGTAGTCTTGCTCTTTTCTGTAAGAGCAAAATAGCAGGTTTGGAAATCTCATTTTAGTAGCTATTACCGAGATCCCGCTCACAGGTCTCTAGAAGACGGGGATTACCTATCTTGACTGTGCTTATAGGATGGTTATAAAGGCTCTTCCAGCCAAGAAGTAAACTGGCCGCGAGAAGACTGTTCACGTTGACAGCTATAGAGAATCACACTATGAAGTAGAACGTGCGTCAGTAAACCTTAACGCCGGGCCACCTGGATTCGAACCTTTGCATGCCGGTACCAAAAACCACTCCAAGTGGCCTTATTTTGGGTCTCAGTATCTACATCCTCAACTACGGGATTCGAAGCATCAACAGTAGGGAGTTGAAAGCTAGTACGCCTAGCCTACAGTCACAGGTGCGAATGGAAAGGCTGACTTCTTGCGATCATTCCCCGTAGTTGTCCTACCTCAAGACTCTTTCTCTCTAGCGATCGACCTCCTTCAGACCCTTCTAGTGAACCTTAGACCTTCTCTACGGCTACGAGTGGATTGTTCTTATCGTTCGTTCCAGCGAATATATTCACAGTGACTTTCGTTCCAGCTTTCAATTAAATCATTTTTCCCGCCGGTCTATACATTGGCTATCCTTCCTTATTATAGTTAATCCTACGATTTTATAAGGCTTTGTAAAAGGACTAGTAGTTCACTTAACTACTTCCCAGGAAGGTAAAGAAAGTCTAAATAGAGGGATGTTTGGAAGAACCAAAGGTAAGAATGAAAGGTCACTTCACTCGCTTTCAATAACTACGGTCATGAATTAGCTCCCTAAGTGAACGAATAAGGACTAGCACGAACAGAAGCAGCTGGAACGAAGTAACTGCAACGAAAAAGCTTCCCGTTGACAGCACTGTAATGATGGCTAGGGAAAGAAAGCTACGTGGCGCAGGTACGGGGCTTTAGGGGTAGTAGTGGAAGGAGGAACGCTTGTTAGTAGTTACAGGGTCCGAAGGAGGCTTATACGTAGTGAAAGGAGGCTTGTTAAAGGAATAAAGCGAAGTCTCACTAATTAGACAACGGGCTATGTAATAGCGAAGTTAGAATCTTTGTTATAACTCTTTCCTTACCACTGGAAGTGACATAGTAGGAGTTCAAAGCCAACCTGTAGTAGTATGAGGGAAAGCAAGAACACTTAGTAGTAGCAGTGGATGGTAATCTATTAATAGAAGAAGAAGGGAAAGCTAGAACGCGTTTACGTAGCTCTTTCAGGTAAGCTAGAAAGACGAGTTCCTATTTCATGTCCTTCCCCAGCGGGTACTCCTACTGAGGATGGAAAGGCGCCTACACGGCGAAGGAGCAAACAAGCAAGGGTAACTACTATACTTGACTTGCCCACAGAATTTACTACAACCAGAAGTAGAGAATCGGGCTATTTCAGCTCACGACTTTAGGCAGCTTATCCGACTCATAAGCAAGAAGTGGATCCTAGCTCAGGAGGAAAGAGCAAGCCTTCTATCCTGTCTATAGATCACGAGCTTACTCGAAGAAGTACTTAGGATTATCAAAGTGAGCTTTCCGCCCTGTACTGTAGTTCAGAAAGCTAATTGATGGCAAAAGTTGAGGTTGAGATGGTCCTCGAGAGAAAGTTGAGGCTTCGAAGCCGAAACAGCAACTAGAATGATTGAATTCCCAGCCGGAGATGTGATATTTTACGAGTCTAAGGTAGATTGTCCCCTCCTTCCGTTGATGCTACTGCTATTGATTTTACAGGTGTTGTGGGATATTCCTATACTAAAGCATTATCTGGAGTATCATTTACATGAGAATCCGCAAACTCTGTGAAATTGCCTTCTATTCCTCTTCGTAGGGTACCATCATTTGTAGCAGAGACGAAGCTGCGGGTGCGGGGGTATTGAATACCAACGTTTGGTCCCATACAATTTCTATAATTCCCTAAACTTAACGTATCATACAGTTCCTCTAAATTAAACTCCAGGTTCCGAAGGTGACGCTATAAAATAAGGCTTCGTAGAAGGAAGGAGGCTAGTAAGCTCATAAGGAGGGTACGTAAGGTGATTAGATTGCCAGCTGACCGGCCGATAACGGAAGGCTCTATAGTAGAGTCAAATGAAAGGGAAAGTTATTAATCAACTGTTCCAGTAAATTCAATAGCCGTAATAGGAAATAGAGAAGAGTTAGTGGCATAAGCCGTAGATGAGTTACTTCCTTTCCTGATTAGGACTTAAATAGACAGTCAATTCTACCTTTCCAGTAGAGGTATTAAGATTCAACAACAGGTTCAATAGCATCTGCTGAGGAAGATAGCAGTAGCTGAGGAAGAGCATCTTGTCAAGGAAATGAGTTTGCCGTAGCAGTTGCAGTTGAGGACTAAGAATCAGAACTTTTCATTCTCTAGTGACTATCCGAGGATAACAATGCTTTCGCTATGCCAGATGAGATAAAAAAAGGTCTTCGAGAAGGCTTCCCAGAGGAACAATGAATTGCTGTTATATCACTGTTGTGAGCTGAGTCCGCTACTTTCTTCTATTCATATTCCGAAACTGAAGTGAAATATATCACAGTTCTAGGCATCTATCCACTTTGACTATAGCTATGGCTATCTTAACTCACTCCTTTATCGGAATCTTCCTTTACTCCAAGCTTTTCCATTCCTATTCAAGCATAGAATATCGATAGATCTGTCCTATCAAGGTTACAATACCTACTATCTACTACTCTCTATAAGGTTACTCCTTTACCCTATTTCTCAAAGATATAGCGGAGTGCTTATCTTCTTCGTGAACTATGAGTTACTTCACTTGCATAAAGGAAAGGGAAGAATGGGGAGCTATCTACTAAACTAGAATATGACTGATTTCAGGAAAATCTCATTAATATGTATGTGACTCTTAAGAGTAAGACATAATATAATGAGATTTTCATTTACAGCTACTATAGTTGACTTTGAACCGTAAGGAGTCTTTGATGCTATACTTTAAAATTCAACTGAAAGTAAAACTACTATTTATATTTCATTGTAAGGAGTTGAACCAGAAGTTGAATGCCGCAATTGAAGAGGTGAAAGATTGTCCCTTTCAGCTATTTCATTGTAAGGAGTGGTGGAAGGCTCTTTTCTTACCTCCCCTAGTAGGGCTCTTTCCTTCCTTGCTCATTCTGGCTGGCTTCCTCAATTACATTGACCCTGTTGTTGAATTACCGAAGTCACACTACTCAGTGAGGTTCATCTGCCACCGGAACTGATATACTTGAAGCTGGAGTTTATGAGTAAAAATACTGGAACAATTGAACCTTAAGTTATAGATTCTTAGTCCGGTTCGGAAGTAAATTCAAGATTTATAGTATAACCTGACGCTTGTATGTACTTTTATTAGTAATATATGACTATTTAGTTCACTCACATTATTGAGTACTTAACTTCGCTAGTATGTTGATTTTGAGATAGCAAACATCTTAGTTTTCCGACTATAACCTTTGTAAAGTCAATTCAATAGGTTCTATAGCTGTTATTAGTAGCAGTTCGCTGTCTCGGACACAAAGTCAAGAGTTGAATTAGGATCGGATTCGGGTAATTCAATAGCCTATCTAGGTTTAGATGCAGAAAGCGTTCATGAGAATGTCAATTCTCGAGTAGATCTTGCGAATCCCTTAGATATGATGCAAAATGGAAATCCGCTTGATCAAGATCCATGTCCACCACTCATTGCTGTGTCCACCAATGGCTCTTGTCCAAGACCTCCATCTGCAGTCGGCAGTCAGTCTTTGCCAAGCACCAACCTCGGACTACGCCTAGCACCAGGGCGTTGGCTTTCCTTTCTTTCAGAACCTTCTCCTGAGCTTCTTCTATTATTAGTACTACCTTACCTGTCTCGAGTGTTGAAGCCAGCAGAATCACGGTACAGTAAAATCGAGCAGGCTTGTTTAGCTTTAGTCTTTCTTTGCGGCGTCTAAGCTCCGTCACTACCTCCTGTCTGAGAAGGTTCTTTTGATCACGAGGTCTGATCCGACCAGGCATATGTTGAAGCAACCGGTCCTTTGTTAAGGCTGTCCGAGTTCGACATTACGTGCACTTCTCGAAAGGCGATGAAAGGGCAAGCTATAGCGTTTCGTCAAGTAGCTAGAAAAAAAAAATGGACTTTGGTCCATGGTCATGGCTTAAACATCAAACGAGAGAATAGGGCAGTACTCGAGCTTCGGATCAATGTCCCCAGAAGCAAGTAGGACTAGAAAAGCTCAACGGGGCAATCAAAAAATGCCTGCGTCTTTCAACGAAAACTAATCCAATGGAACTAGGAAATTCATACAAATTGATCTTCCCTTTGGGACTAGAGGAGGCTTCCGATGGTAGTTCGAATCGGTAATTAGAGGTCTTCCTCGGGGAGAGGGACTCGGAACAGAAAGGCGGCCAAAGGCCGTTCGTTAAGTCCCCGTTTCTATCTGAACTAAGGGGCGGGCAGCAGAAAGAACAGTAAATGAAATAGTTATAGTGACTTACAATTCTCAATCATTCCTCCTCTTGCTCTGGCATTTCTTCCTTCCTTCGTACTCCCTTAGTGAATGTCTGGCTTATCCCTTTGAACTGAGTTGTGAGTTGTGGGCTTTCCCTGCCTTTCCTCTTCTTAGTTGTGTAGGCGACCCCTTCTCTCATCTAAGGACCTTCTCCATCATCCTTAAGCATTTCGATGTGTTAGAAAAGGTCTACTTTAATGATTCCTTATTCTCTGTAAAGGAGATTAAAAGAGTTGCAGTAGCTCTTCAACTCTTTTCTATTCAACGTAAAGTTCTGAGGCTTGACGACTACCTGTTAGTTGTGATCAATCAGATCTAGTTGGCAGCAAACTAATCTATGAGAAAGATTATCAATGACCAGACATTCGGAACATAGCTAAGATGCTGGGTGCGAAAAGGTGCTGTTGAAGAGTCTCTCTGAACAGGGTCAGGGCTAAGACAGAAGACCGGGAATCTCCAAGTCAAAGATATGCTCAAAGGTTGAAGAGAGAGTAGGGTGTCCGTTCAAAGCGATATGCTTCTTCGCCTCGCTCGCGGATTTGGGAAGAGTCGGCGATTCATCTCTCATCGAAGAAGGAAGATAGCACTCGACGTTACATAGGTTAAATGTTGGGCACGAAGTTGACGCGGAAAGATGAATTGAAGCACACAAGAATCTCACCAGAGGAAGTTTCTTTGAGGTCAAGTTCTTCTTACATATTGCGAGGGGGCGGGGCGATTAACCACTACAAACAAGCTGAGGATTTGAGATAGATAGAAAGGAGTCCAATCTAAGCAAGCTTAGTGAAGGGAGAAAGAATCCTACTAGTAAGCAAGCGAGGAATGAGTCCCTGCTAGTGCTAGTATTGGTTGGTGTTACTTTTTCATACATAGGATTGTGGCAAGCAACAGAAACTCAAGTTAGTGTTAGGGTGCAGCGTGAAGGCCCCCTCGAATGTTCCTTGAGTTGACGTCACTGGGACATCTACCGCTACCGCGAGGATCTGCTTCAGCAAGTCTTCTCCCAAAGGCTGCTGTGACTCCCTTTGTCGTGTTCCTTTTGCTATCGCAGGCTGAGGTGGACTGGAGTTTTTTCGTGAACCAACGAGTCTTTAAGTAAGTGGGCGTGTTGCGTAACGAAGGGAGTGGAGTATACTTTTTTTTTTCAAACTATGATATAAAACAAATAATATACTAGGTGAATCAGCAGTTCTCCTCGCCTACTCTATAGTTCTAGTCCGCCTACCGAACGGAGGAAACAGAGATTATACCACATTCCTTCCAGTCTCTGTAAACGTTCCATATACGGATCCCATTTCAGTTTGAAACCCATAACCCTTAGTAGCGGACGCAGCTGCCCATTTTAGCCGCGAGATCCATTGGTGAAATGGTAGCTTCTCGGTCGCCTCTGGTTCCATTTCCAAAACGGAGTGGTGTTTGAAAAGCATGAACCAATGAAAGACGCTCGTCTGGATGGAATCTGTGACTAATAGCTTCTTCGCAACCGGATGGATTTTAGGTACTCCACAATGGGGGGTTTTATCGGTGGCGGTGATGCAGGTAGACAGGGTGGGTTTACAATCAAAGCTCCAACTGTCACTGATGCCGGGTAAACCACTAAAATGGGGTATTCATTTTGATCTAGGACCGGTAGCGGGCGGGAATGCTGCCTCTGCACCAACCCATGATTCTGCGGCTTCACCTTCGCCTTTGTGTCTCTTGCTCGCGTCTCCGCGGGATCGACCTCAACTGAACTGGAACGGCTTATTCGACCTGATCGATTTGTCTGTCCCAAAACGTGTGCTTCCACGGAGTATGGTTCAACCCGGGCTAGCTATGGAACAGGCTTGTGAACTAGGGACCCCGCTTCGGGATCTTCATCGACTGGATAAAGAGTTTCAACTGATGGGGCTGGAACGGGTTCTTTAACTGGGTAATCCACTTAGTTAATCGGCTCTGACGCTCTGCGCAGCAACTTTCCTCGTATATTAAGGCATTGGGTAGACAGCGGAGGCACAGGTTGGGACAGAGACTCTAAATCTAAGGCAGAGGCAGATGCAGTGAAAGCAGGAAAGGCATTTCGCCCCGTATCCCTTCCAGTTCTAGGGCGATACCCAGTGCTAGCAGCTGATTTTCCAATCGCATATAGAGTGACCGAAGCACGGGGAGCAGGAGATCCCATTACAGATTGAGTAGCGGGATCCCCAGCATCAGTAGCAAAGAAAAAGTCAGCAGCAATTGCAGTGGAATCTGTTGATCTGGAACCAGCACTATCAATAGCAGCATAAGCAGAAGGAGCAGGAGGAAAGGTGGCTAGTTAGCCAGATGCATTTGAACCAGAACCAGTTTACTCACCAGCATTCGAGTCAACAGTTGACCCAGCATCCTTGTCATCACTTAAAGAGCCAAAGCCCGTGGACGGGGTGTAAGCCATTGATCTATAACCAGTAGACCGGAAGGTAGGAGCACTACCTTTTTATGGTAAAGGGTATGAAATTGGCACCGGAACTCCTTCTTAAGCTGCTGGTTGGGAGTGAGGGGCATCGGTAAAGCATCTGTAGCAGGCGGTAGTAAGCTCACATTCCTGTTTTTGTTAAAAAAATTGGTAAGCGTTAGCGCCCCTTTATCAATCAAGTTCTTTCGCGCAGCTCATCCCTTGCTTCTTTCGAGCCGGAGTTTGCTTGTTTTAGTCCATACAACGCCTTCCTGAGTCGACTAACTAGATGTTAAGAAACGGATCACCCTGGCGAAGGTGGCATGTAAACCTCCTCATGTAGTTTTCCTTTCAGAAAAGCATTCCCCACATCTCACTGGAACGAAGGCTACTTTCTCACCGTGGCAACTGCAATCAGAGCCCGTACAAAAGTCACCTTTGCCAGTGGGGCAAAAGTTTTATCAGAATCGATACCAAGAGTGAGTCTGAATTTCCCTCAATAGTGGTATTTCCGTCAGGAAGAGGTTTTTTCCCCTCTCTATCTGATAAGGTAATGAACGACGTCTTCTGCAAGACTGGCAATTCCTCAGACATGGCCTGCTGCCACTGAGGGATCCTTGCTGCCTCACTCTCATTTTGCGGCTTCAATCAAAGAAGAATGAACAATGGAAAGAAAAGCACTATGCTGGGTCAGACCCATATGGATATGGGTGTCACAAATAAGAACAACGTACCTCAGGCAAGGACGAAAGGCCAACGGGCAACACCATCCAATCATCTTTTGATAATACATATAATCTTCCAAACAATACTGCCGACAATCAGACGGAGCATAATATTTTTTATTTTAATAAAGACACTTCTCAGCACATACAGATTTCTGCCGATCCTTCAACCAGTACTGCTTCTCATGATTCTCAGTTAAGGGTTTCTTCTTCTCATCAGGTAATAGTAGATGCCTTTTACTCATCTCTGGCTGCTAACAATTCCCATTTTGAGAATTCTGGTATTCAGGCTATTATGCCTATTCTCTCTCAGCCTGATCATGAACTCATAAACAAGATGGAGTCTAATATATCCCTTGTTTGACTGAAATCCAAAGATGATGCTAACGTTCCAAAGGAACAAGCTGCTCAGACTAAGGGAGACTTATCGGACTCTGAACCTATGAGAGAAGCAAACACTTCTTTGCAGGAATTTTGGACCATGTGTAAGGAATTCTTAAAAGTGTTATCTACAGCTTCGATATTCAAGAACACTGACTGTGCCCAGAAATCTAAAGCTTCTGAATCCTACAAGGAGCAGCCAGATACATCTGTCAAAGTAAAAGAATCGAACTTGAAGAGCTCCAGAAGGGTTACTAGAGCGTTGGCTCGTTCTTCTCATCTTCCATTGTTAGCCATGAATAATACACTCTTGTGGAATTTCAGAGGCATAGGCAACATCAAATCAAGAAGGAGGGTTGCCAAGCTTGTAAAGATGTATAATAAATCGTTGATTGCTATTCTTGAACCTCTTCACCATGCTAATAAGATTCAGGAATTCTCCAATTGGTTTCAGATGACTCGCTTGTTCAGTACTGCTAAAACTATTATAGGAGGATGCCGTCTCCTCGAGACTACCAGTAGTTTCGGTTGTTGAATCTCGTGCAAGTTAGGTTGTGGTTGTATTGGCTGCAAGCGGAACGTAGGCGCTTTAGGTGTGTGTTGACCATGCACTCTCGCGTCATGTAATGTCGTATGTATGATAGAGGTGGTGTGGTGATTGACCTCAATGCTAATGGTTATCCCCAAGGTTCAACGAATGAATGAAGCTATGATCGTACCCGGATAGAGATGAGGGTCTTACTCTGATGTCTCCAAGCCGGCCATAATAGAATAGATAGGCGAAGCAGCCAATAGCAGTCTGTTCTCGCCTATCGATAGATAGTAGATTGCTTCCAAGCTCAAACCATTTGAAACTGAATTGCTACTTTATTCTTGTTATTGATAGAGTGGTATTCTCCGCCCCTGTAAAAAAAAGTAGAGGGAGAGAACTGGAAGAGAGAAGGGAAAAGGTCCTTATAGTGAGCAGTACGGAATGAACCGATGCTGAACGTGTAGGACTTCTTCAATAGAATAGCTGCGGAATCGTGCAAAGAGTCATTCTGTCTTGATGGCAGCTATCAAGCTCAGTTGCTTCCCCTTTGGGATATAGAGACTTTGAATCAAGGACGCTCAAGCCCTTTCCCTTTGGTCTCGCTATTTCATTAAAGTATGTCCGGCAGATGAAAGGCAAAGGAGTTGCCCTTTTTGTACCTCCAATCCAAATAAAGCTGACTGTATCTCAGCCTAAGCCGAGAAAGCTTGACGATGACTTTGTCTTTAAAAAAGAGAAGGTTGGCATTATCTTTGCCCATGACTTAAGGGCTGGACTAGAACTTCCCCCAATCACCGTCCCTGAAGAGGCAGACATGACGGACAATCTAAATTACTGCCCTTACCACAGACGTCTGGGTCACACTCTCGAGATCTGCTACACTTTGAAGTCGTGGATTCAGAACCAAATCCATCAGGGGAACATTGTCCTTACTCAAAATTTCTACAAAGATCTTTTACGAGCGGAACCCTGCACCTGTAACATGGTTGGCTTCGGGAGCGACTCAGATGAAGAGCTTAACTTCCCAGAAGAAGAAGAAGAGCAAGAGGCGCCAGCAAAGCATTCTTTAATGAATGCAAGTGGGATGCTGTCCAGCGGTGTTGTCCACCAGAACATCGATGTGAGGAAGAGGCAATGTCAATTGGGCTTGCCTTGTTTAGGCTTGGACTCACGGAACCTGCTTTCAAATTGAGGGAAAAACCGTTCTCGAAGAAGCGTGACCATCCATCTCGTTACCCTCCCGTGTGGTTATGGGGGCGGGCCTACTTTCCAGTTTGTTATTATGGAGCCGGGCGGCAAGCAAGTGAATGTGATCCCGCCCTCCATCAGCCGGTGTGTGTGAGCTTCGCTCCTTATAGCTCTCCACCGCCGCCGGCCACTTTCGCTCCTCTACCATATTCATTGATTCATTCTTTGGAAGTTAGGCACGTGACTCGATAGCGCAGGCACAAGACCTTTGAATGCAAACAAAGAATAGCGAGACCGCATATCAAAAGGTTTGGAACCCAAGCTTACCTTATTCTTATGAAAAGGGGAAGGTTTGATAAAGGAGCTTTTAAGCCCTTTTGCTGGATTGTTGGTCCGCAGCCCCGCCCTATAGAATGAATAAGGAGAGGCCTATTGATGACCGAGCCACTCTTATACTACTCCTTACCTCACCCTCCTTGTCACTTAAAGGGCGAAGTCGCTGAAGCGAGTCTAAAGGCCAAAGAGTGATCTTTGAACGCTACTACGCATCCTTACTAATAGTATAGTGTAAGGTAGGTTTGGGTATAGCAGGACTTGAACCTGCGACCATTAGGTTAAAAGCCCAATGCTCTACCAACTGAGCTATACACCCCAAAAAAGATATAGTAGTAAAAAAGGATTGGTGCGGAAAAGAGGGCGGCCCCTCTTCTTCTCATCATATTAAAGGGGCGCGGCTCTGTATGAGGCTCGTACTGCAGAGCAAGCGAAGAAAACGTAAGGGCGCGCGTTAGCACTCCTGCAAGAAAAGGGCCTAGCTAACGCGCCCCTTATTGAAAACTCAAGGAAAGCCTTGATCGATATGAGAAAGATGCGCTCAAGCACCCAACCTAGCAAAGGGGCTTGGGCTCGAAAGCCGGCCTTACTCAACAACTTTATTAGTAAGGTTGTTTGTTTCCACTCATTGAAGATTCTATCTACAAAAGAAGGTCAACGGGGGATACTAAAGTTGCTCTCACTGACACCATCTACGAGAAGGTGAGGTCGTCTTTCTTTCCAGCCGCCATACGGTTCGCCTTAAAGACGGAGAAGGGGAGGAGCAGTTATCTATGTAATTACGGTCTTTGTTGGCCGTTGTTCCGGTCGAGCACTCTCTTTGTCCAATTCCGTCTTACCAAACAAGACTGACTTCTGACCAACCCGCGAAGGGTTGTGAAGTTGGACCAGGTACGAAGAATGAATCTATATCTGTGTACGGAAGTTGCTGGCCGGCGGCCGCTCAACTGTTCGAGCGCAATACAGTGGTGGTTGGTTTCGATTCGACAAGGGTAGAATGCCTGGTCGAAGGTCCAGTACAGTAGGTAGCAGGCGTGTTCGTTTTGGCTCCCGAGCGAGAACGATAAATAGGCGATGCACCATCCTTGCTGCTACGTACGTTGACCTTGACTTGACAGATTCATCCAATTGAACCCACACTCAAAGGAAGACCAAAAGCCCGGGACTCGACGAAACAGAAAGTATCAGCATTAAGAAACTTCTTGGGGTTAGCAGTGCAAGAAGGAGCCGGGCATTCATTTCTTCATTCATATTCATAGCTTAGTCTACTAAAAGAGGGACCAGCCTCATCGTGGTAATTAGAGGACATCTCTGATCGTTCACCTCTAATGTAACACGTTCCCTCCCAGTTATATGATCAACGGGATCAGTCGGCTAGAGAGCGGGGCTATTCTTCTTTCGGGGAGGCAAAGTCGTCCCCTCTACTGATCGAACCCTCAGTTCGGAGGTCTTCGTCAACATGTTACGAGGCTTCAGTCTTCGGCGGGTCACCATTACTTGACTTAGAAAGGCGTTCTCTAGTCTAGTCTGCCCAAGAGCCGGCTTTTCAAGAAATAGGAGACGAAGAGGAATATTATATTCACTTCTTTCAGGAAATTAACCTACGGCAGAGCTTGGTGATTGGGTCTATGAAGGAAGCATGGGAGAAGAAGAGGCTAGATCACTGTTGCGTCACTTTCTAGCCACTATTGCAGACCACAGACTTTCTGAACTCGAAGACGGCGACATTCTTATTTCATTTAGTAGCTCTTTGAGGAGTACCTTTTTCGAATGATCAAAGCATTAATGATGAACATACAAGAGTCTTATCAGCCAATGCTCCCTCTATCCCCCCGCCCGGATTCTAGTTTAGAGATTTCTCCGAACAAAAAGATATCTATTCCGGGGAATGACTTGTGCCCTCAAGTATGGGACGAACCGCTTATGGCTGTTACCAGCCAAAGAAAGAAGTTAATATGGGAAGACAACTACTCGACTCTGGACGGCTAGTCTAGGCAGCGTGAGGCCGAAACCATTGATGAAAACCCAAACACTTTCAATACCTCTAAGTCAAATGTGCAATACTCAGAAGTCATTTGCACGAGAGCACTCACTCTGAAGGTTTTCTCACTGAAAAAAGTGGAGATCAATACCGGTTGGATCGACCACCCATGGAGCAATTGCCCTACTGACTACTGACAATTCCGACCAAGATCTCTTGACCGATGACCGCCCATCTGATGAGCGAACGCGGGAAGCACTGCGAAAAGCAGATAGATCAAACTACTTGATACTATTCATCCGTGGGCATGCCCTTCTTCTTGCCCTAATTGCTTGCCAACCACACCTGGACAATCCCATGAAAGCTTTTAGTTGGATGGATGCCCCGCCCTTGGAAATCACTTATGCGTACTAGCCACTAGCAACTAAAGGCGCAAGTGCTGCCATGCTATATGTGAGCGATCGATGTGAATAAGAGTTTCTTTTTCCAGGAGGGTGATCGGATCGGGATAATAAGAAAGGTACACGATCGACCATTCATTGTACACAAGGAGTGGAGGTGAGATAGATGTGAGTTAAATGCCTCTCATCTGGTACTGACCGGGTCAAAGAGTTCTCCACCACCGGGTAGTTCTTCTTAATGCGCAGATGAATGAGCTAGCTTATCTTAATCATTTCATTGGAAAACGTGAACGACTACAATTGTACATTGCCTAAACTCAAAACCTGAACCACGCCCACTGTCGCTCTCCTTTCAGGACTCTGACAGTCTCGCTTTGGTCGCCTGCCTTTCTGCGATTGCCTCCCTTAATTTAATGGGCGGGCTTCAAACTCCACTTCTCAAGATAAGTCCCGGAACTGACGTACCGTACCCTGTCAACCTTTAATATTTTACAACACGATAATATCGGCACTCCGGAAAAATTTTAATTGTCACAACCCGGTCTTCAGGTCTTCTTTCAGAACGTAATGCCCTTTACGACAGGCGCTAACCGCTTTCTACCAGCTAAAGCAGCTCGGCTCGAACCCTTCTCATGGGATCGGCTTACCTCACTTTCAAGCATCCACTGGATCAGAGATCTTTCTTCCTTTAGCGGCTGAGAAAGAACAGGAAGACCAATCCCTGAACGTAGTGCAACCTTCGGTCCTTCTGAAGCCGAGAAGGAACTACTTCTTTCAATCCCTGCTGCCCGGCACTGCTCCTCAAAACCACGCTAGCTGTTCAGCTTCTAAAACTAAGCTAAATAGAAGGGAAAACCCGGGACGGGATACTGACTAGCTCGTCATGCTCAACAAACTCAAAAACAGTCGTAAAGCCAATTGATTTAGGGCAAAAAGCCACCTTGGCCGACAATTGTATGAAGGAGGTTACTAAGTCATTTCAAAAGACTTTGATCTTCTCTTGGCTTGTAGGAATTTACTTCTCGTTAGTGGATGTTCCCTGGGAGTGCCAGGTGTATCATACTTTATGAAGAAAGTCTATTTCTAGTCTTAAGCTCGCCAGTGTTCTTAAATAGATTATCTTTCCTTATGGAAGCAGGTCAGTAAGTGGGACTTTAGGTAAGAAAGATTCCTTATATCGTGACTCTTTTTATAGGGTATAACATTACTCGTGCGTGGGAGTGGAGGATTCCTATTATAAAGAGTCTTAGTACCCATAGCTTAGATCCTCGCAATTGTTTATATGATTATGATATGGTGTACTTTCCAGCCAGGGGATATGCTATAGTATATTGCACAGAATGCTCTTGACAGCCTAAGACCTATGTATAGTCCCTGTTAAAGTGGCCATAGGGTGACCGTATCAGGCCATTGATCCAGAGTATATACTACTTTCCTTGCTCCTCTTGGCATTCTAGGAGGAGGCCATTTCTACTTCCATTGAGCCTCCTGGCACTCCAACTGACATGTAAGGGCATTTTGCTTAAATGCCTGAATCTTAATAGTATTCCACTCCAAGGGAAAGAGAAAGAAAAGGTTATACAAGGGCAATAACATAGCCTACTACAAAGGAGGGGAACTCAAATGCTACCCTCTTCTCTAGCTCGTCCTCCCAAGGAAAGAAAGAGACTGTCCGGGTACATACCATCCCCTTCCCCTTGGAAGATCAAGGAACAGAGATGACTACTATCCATATTAACTGGGGACTGATCTTACCCCGGGACTGGGATTGCGACTAGCCTAAGCTCTCTCACTGGCTCGCTTTCAACCTCACTTGGTTTTGACCTAAAATCCATAGTCTAAGAAGAGACTGCTCCCAAGACTGCTACCTCTACTGGTCTAGGGAGAGAAACATCATATTATGGTCCAAGGTATCCATTCAATGAAGTTGAATGGATAGAAAGCAGATAATGGAAAGCTTATCTGTCTCTTTCATCTCCATACCAACTCTCCCTACCTCACCGCCTGCGGGTGCCTTTGAATTAAGACTTCCCTCCGCTCATTAGATCTGAACCGCTGGGGAATTTGTCGGATAGAAAGATCTTTGTGAAACCGAATCAATTGCTTGGGTGATCGCCCTTTAGCCTGTTGTTTGGCGAAAAAGACCCCTGTTATAATGGGTCAAACTCTCTCCTGATAAAGGGGTACTGGAGTCATAGCGGCGGCCATAACCCTTTCTTCATTGGTCCATGTTGTGCTTCCCGACAAACTCCTCCTATGCACAGAAAGAAGTGGAATCCAAGAAATGAAAGCTTATGCTGCCTTCTTTTTCAAAGTCAAGTTTCTCGCTTGTTTAGTATTGCTTTGGCTTCGCCGTCCGTATCTTGCTGGCGCGGAAGCTACCGCAATTAAAAGAAAATGAATGAAGGAAGAAGTCATTTGCATTAGAAAGACTACAAAGGCATTCTGGGCCGACTACAAGACTACGACTACAATACAAGTCATGAGCGATAGCGAAGCCAAGCCGGATAGGCTTTTTTATGTCGAAAGCCCCAAAACTAGCTATCTTATAGCAGACAACTAACACAAGCCTACTCAACTAATCTCATAAGTAAACGCCTGTTCGCATCGCTACTAATAGAAAAAAACAACTACTAGAAAGAAGACTGGTACTAGGAACTGCGACTATGATGCTATTAGTAAAACTACTACTATTTACATAAGAGCTACTAGTAAAGAGTTACTTTATTCACTGCAACTACAGCAACTATTTTACTATCAGCTACAGCAAGTATTTCATAAGCAGTAGTAAAGTCTTCATCAACTGAAGTCACTATTTCATAAGCAGTTGATTAATAACCTGTAGTTTCATATTCCGATACTTCTAAACCATCCCTTTCATCTGGAAATCTTTCATAATCTTTTCTTTCTTTAACTGACTTGACAAGGAACTGGCTTTATCACTTCGATTGGAGGAGAAGACCTTAGCTCGCTCTAGAACCTGCTTTTGATTGACCTAGAACCAAAAATCAGCTATCCTAAGCTTTCTGTCTATCTCGCCCTTCCAGTCCATCGCTTGTTAGTTCTCTTGAGACTTCTGTTACATCCCTTAAGTCAGTCTTAAGGGTAGATAGCGCTATAGGCTAACGATAAGATTCAAGGGTAGGGCTCTCCTTCTATTTAGTCGATGCTTGTTTTTCCTTTGATGGAGAAGTAGTAGTTGCTTCTCTCTTCAAGCGAGTTGTTGGAGTGCTTTTGTAAGAAGCCCCTCTTGTTGGCGTGCTATAAAATTTAATTTGAGTGATAGGCCAATGCTAAGTCTTCCATGTCGTTGGATAGTCGGTTCGAGGGCAAGGAAGTTATCATTTTTAAGCCTGCGAGCTAGTAATTCCTCTCCTCGATAAAATGGGCATACCTTTTGATCTCCTTCGCTTCGTAAAGTAAACGACAATGGAAAGAGTGCTAAAAAGAGTGGAAGTTGCACCTCCTAGGGTTCCAATTGGAGTTTTAGGTTACATTGGAGTCTCTTACTAGTCCATTTCTAATCCTTTTTAGCCAGTTTCCTTCTATCCCATTGAAGCAGTTGTACCAATTTCAACAGTCTGAAGGCCATTAGTTGGAGTGCTAAGTGCTGCTTTGGCAGTCGAAAAAACCTAAAAACTTAACTTTTGATGGAGCTGGGACTAAGGGGGATTTTTCATTGCCTAGTAGTTACTCCATTTCAATTTAAGTAGTAGTAAGTCAAGCAATCCCCTAGTTGCCCGGAGAAAGGATCCTTTTGCCAATAAAAGAATGCCTTTTCTAGGGCTTTATATACCTGAGGATCTTTTTTAGTTCATCATAATGTCACTTCTGCAGAGATAGCATAACATACATTAACAACCAATCCCAGCAGAAGACATGTTAGTAAGTAGGACGAATGATAGTAAGATAGATGAAACTTCCAACTTATCTTCTGCCCCTCTGTTATCGAAAGGAGGATCATCAAGGAGATCTCAATTCTCTAAAGAGAACTTGTGATTTTGCCCCCTTTTCTAGTTGTAAGGTCTTGTCCACTATAGCTATGGGAGTGAAGTGCTTAAAATAGAAGACTATGACGTCAACAGTTTCAACTATAGTAGTAGCAGTCTTAGAATCAAAGAAAGTAAAAGGAGTAGTTAATGAAAGTACTGGTTTAGTAGCTGTTAATTCAATAGCAGAAAGTACTGTGAATTCAATCTATCTACTTTCTCTAGTAGCTGGAAAAAAAAGTACAGCTTATTCAATACTAGCTCTAGCTCTTATTAGTTGCAGTTCCTATCAGCTCTTCTTAAAAATATCACCACATTCTATCTTACTGATTAGAGGTAATCACCTCGGGTTAAAGATTCATACCCTTTATCTTGCTCTTATAGAGGGTAGGACTAGCTAGGCAGGAATAAGAGAATCTGTTAGCAGTCTTAGAAATTCCATCTTCAGGTTAAGTAGCAGGAGAGGATCCAATACCGCGATCAGACTACTTCCCGGGCCAGCCATGGGCAACAGCTGATCTACGACCAAGGGCCGGATGTCTACGAAGGAGAATGGTCCTCGATGGATTGGACGAGAGTGGCCTAAGAATGACAGGTGCGGCCTATGTCAAGCACCACTTCGACGGCCGAGGGAACATCTCGCATTCGGTATGTATTCGAAAGGACCAATTGAAGGCCCCGGAGGCGGAAGGTAGGGTGTTCAAGTTCTCAAGTGGCAACCTAATCGGCTTTTTCACTTTATTTAATGGACTGAAGGACTGGTCCTTCTCTTGCCTTGCTCTTTCTTTTTCCGGTATCCTATATCAAATCACAAAACTAAAGAAAAAAAAAAGATATATATTGAAAAAAATATTCAGCTACTTGTGACCCCTCAGGTACTGTCTTATTCAATGTTTGTTCAATTACTCTTTTACCCGCAAATGCAATGTAGGCATCGGGTTCGGCAATAATGATATCTCCCAACATACCAAAACTAGCTGTCACCCCACCCGTAGTAGGAGATGTAAGGATTGCCACATAGAATAACTTGTACTTTGATTGATAATCATATAAAGCAGAAGATATTTTAGCCATTTGCATCAAGCTCAAACTTCCTTCTTGCATGCGTGCTCCTCCAGAAGCACACACTAGAATAAGAGGTCAAAATTGATTGGCAGCATACTCGATCAAACGTGTGATTTTCTCGCCCACTACAGATCCCATACTACCCCCCATAAACTGAAAATCCATAGCCCCGATTGCTACCGGAATACCATTTAGTTTACCCGTACCTGTTTGAACAGCCTCAGTTAATCCTGTCTTTTTTTGATAAGAATCAACACGATCTTTATAAGGTTCTTCCTCCGAATGAAATTCAATAGGATCCAGAGAGACCA
Organism: Boehmeria nivea var. tenacissima; assembly: GCA_018132145.1. Classification (NCBI taxonomy): domain Eukaryota; kingdom Viridiplantae; phylum Streptophyta; class Magnoliopsida; order Rosales; family Urticaceae; genus Boehmeria; species Boehmeria nivea. The sequence goes on along the minus strand of JACWIL010000016.1, from coordinate 444,553 downwards.
TGTCTTCATCCATAGGATCCCAAGTACCCGGATCAATCAAAAGTTCGATTCTATCCGAACTACTCATTTTCAAATGACATCCACAATGTTCACAAATATTCATTTTTTATTTAAAAAATTTCTTATAATTTAATCCATAACAATTTTCGCATTGAACCCACAAATGCCTGTATTTTTGAGTTACATCTAAATCATTAGAACTTTCTCTTATAGTTAAATCATTATCATCCGTACTAATTCTTATACTGGAACTCTCGCTTTCATTACTATTTCCTCTTTCGCCACAAATATAACTATATATGTAACTGTCATTGTAATTTTCACTATTAGTTAAAATGTAGCTATCAATACAGATTTGATAACGAAGATAACTGTCAATGCAACTATTAATGTGATTTTTTCAACTATATTTAGTATCATACACGTAACGATCATAGCGAGGATCGTCATTCTTCGATACATTATTCAGATAACTATAATTCTGATAACTATAAAAAAAATTTGCTGGTTCACTTATAAAAGAATGATTATTGTCAATCTCAAAAATTTCATTTTCAATATCAAAATATATGGAGAAACTATCCTTATTACTATCCCTAACTAAAAAAGTTTCATCAGATATGAAATTCCGAATGACGCCGCTTAAATGATCAACATTACTGTAACTAGAATTGTCACTCTTACTCCCACTAGGTATGTATTTATCCATATCGTTTCTAATCGGATCTTCATTTACGCTGGTATTTTCAATAGGATCACCAAGACTTTTTATTGATTTACTTAGACCACACCTGTATTCTAATACCCCGCTAAAGAACATTGAATTTTTCCGCCATTTTTCCATAGAATTGTCTTGCTCCTAATTTACATTAAAATAAATAGATGAATAGTCATTTGATGAAAATCATTTGAATATGCCGATTTATTCGAATCAGAATAGAATAAACATATAAAGCCAATCGCTAGGATTATTAACTAATAAAATAACAAGTGGGTACTTAAAAAAAGATTATCTTTTGTGAGAACCCGAAGTATCGCTTCGCTATATATGCTAAAATTGGAAGTTTTAGTTTTTCTTTTCTTTCAGTTATTTCCCTTTCCTAGTCTATTAATAACAAAACGGATTCTTCCAATGTATAAAATAAAAACTCCAATGGCTTTTGCTACTATAAACCTTCCCTCCCCCTCTTTTCTTGCTAAGCCTTTCTATCTAGTCCATCTCCTGCTTCGGACAAAGACAAAGCTGTTATATTCTTATCTCCTGAGAGTTCCCTTAGAGGACTATTGAAAATGGCAGGAAGTCAAATAGGCAAGCATCCTCCTTTACTATTACATGCATATGAACTGTACCTATTATAAGGAAAACTGTACAAACCTTTATATTATATGGATTGTAAGCAAAAGTTTCTCTCCCTTTATTGACTCCAATCGAACTCCTAGCCCTTGGCCTACTCTCACTTTCTTTCACTGGCTGTCTCACTGACTAATCTCCTGCCAATTTTACGCTTTCCTCCTTTCCTTGCTATTTGAAAGAGTGCTTTCTGCGCCTTATAAAAGACTACTTACCGGCAAATTAAATAAAGAAAAAGCCCTTAACATGGACTCCACGATAACTAGCTTGACATGGGAAAGAAACCCCAATTTCCAATTATATAAAATAAAACTTTAATGGCAAGGAATAGTCTTTCAAAAAGAAAGGCGTTGCCTACTTTACTACTTACACTCGGGGAACTAGCACTTGCTGTCTGGAAGGGCTGCTTACGATTACGCAATGACTGCTAGAAAAAGGACTCAGTGCCTTGGACTGGTATGCTTGACGGATTTGACTAACCTACATACTATAAGATAAGACGATCTTTCCTACGAGACGTAAAAGTCAACTCCAGCAAAAGGAGATTGGAGCCCTACGACTGATCATACTTATCACACTGAAAAGACAGGACGGAATCGAAAGCCAGTGCCAGCTACTCCTACTCGAAAGATCGCATGCATTGAAAAACTATTCGACAGACGGGCCTAGCTGATTGATGTCATAAACAATCTTCCTGGTCTAAGAGCAGCCTGAAATCTCCAGTTCACACTCAGCGTGAAGATAGATGTGAAAAGCGGATTCCCTTTCTCGTTATCCAAGCTCTACTTTATGCCAGTCCTTGATCGATCGGTGAAGTTATCTTATTTGAATAACCCATCAATGCCGCACTTCCTGCTCTAACCGCGCCCAACCGCTACCAGCCATCAGAACAATTCGGACGAGCCACACGAAATAATCCTTTCTGTTTCTTCAGATCACCTCCGGGAGAGGAAAAGCTGAGCAAGGAAGGTCAATATCGTAATTACACCCGGAAAGGATTTGCGTAAAAAGATTTATACCACAACGGGAAGCAAGGCAGCCTTTAGCTACCCAGGTTATCGAACCCAGAGAACAAGGGAGAGAAACTAGCGAACCTGCAATTAATTATAGTATTACGTAGCACAATCACTTTCTCTGTCTCCAAGTACTCCCTTTCTAGATGTCCACGTAGGAGTGCAGATCCCCCCCCCCCTAGTTATGGATTTCAAACCCTTTCCCTCATAATCAGAACGAACAATAAGTCAAGAAATGAAGATGGAGTTGGTGGGGAAGGCTTTCCGGGGCGGCGAACGAGGAGATAGGAAGTTTGGCCAGGTTTCGATACATGTTTTTGGTCTAGTTGGCGCAGTTGGAAGTTGCTTGGGAGGATCTGTGCTGGCTGGTCCAATTCCTGAAGTTTTCAATCCCTTCGTACTAACCAGACGGTGACCGGCATCTCCCACCTTTGTAATAATATGGCACTATTGGAGATGCGCTACTGGGCGCTAGCCTTGGAATGGGATTTCAAACTCAAGATCGAACCAATACTATATAAAAGTCTTTTCGAAAGTCTAATTCCAGGAAGAACAGGGGACTACTTCTGTCTTCCTTAGCAGCCTTGTAATTGAGTTAAAGGCAGAACAAGGGCAGCTGTAATTAGCTGGGCAATTTAGCAAGATCCGATACAGGATTTCAATCTCTATTGAATTCGGATTCTTTTCCTGTAAGCGGACTACTGGAAGTTTTATTACCAATCTAGGAAAAAAGTAAACTAAAGTAGCAATTTTGCTTACCTTATCTTCCGGCTTCTAGAAGCTAATACCATAGGAGCCAGTATCCGAGTTTGAGTTCCTCTTGGTTCAAGACCAGTAAACCGATTTACAAGAAAAAGCAGATCGCTACAAGACAGGAGAAAGAGTTTTTCAGTAGTAGAAGCCGAGTAAAAAGCAGTTTACTCATTCCTTCTCGTCGGGATGACCATGTCACGAACTGGATTTGAACCAGCACCCCCGGCTCACCGGGCGAACTCTCCTTTTTATTCGGACCGTGACTTTGGTAACCCGGTTCACCTTTGCGGCTACGTCCGGGGGCGCTCGGTCCTTCACGCCATTCTCACTTTAAAAACTAGAACACTGCCGGAGCCCCATCGGGGGTCGTGGAGCTGTCGTCCGGCATACACCCCCCCGAGCCGTACAAGATCGTTAGCACTCATCATACTGTCGCGAAAGAATGAAATGGAAAACAAAACGCACGTGCAACCATCAAACCAGAGACCAAAGTAGGGCAAAAAGAGTTAGCGTTTGATGATTATCCCCTTACTGAGAAGGTTCTTAAAAAGTCGACTTTCCTCCTTTTCCCTATTAAGTTCTCCTAAAATTCTTATAGAAAAAGAGTCCAAAGGCGTGTTTTCCGTATTCAAAAACTCTATTTCTTCTTGTAGCGTGGCCCTAGAAACCACCTTTTTACCAACAATAACCTCATATTCATTTGAAACAATCGCATTGACTCCGTTGAAGATGGAATTGAGACTCCCCTGTCGAATCGTCTCACTGTAGGGAACTGGGGTAAAGCCCTGACGTCCTCGCCTAAATCTTTCTAAAACTTCCAGAGAAGCTGGAGAAGGCTTATAGGAAGAAAGGGGATTTGAGGAGCCCGCCCCTTCTTCCGGGTCCGACGGGGGTGGTGAGTTCGAGGTTCTTTCATCTCCCGTAGTACCATAAAAGCCCTCGATCCAGGAGCTTCCCTGGGACGAGATGGAGGGAACGGGAGAATCTTCTCTCCCCGGAATAAGAGGCGTTGTGCCTGAGGTACCTTCCCCGTCTGAGGTACCGGCACATTCAGCAAATGGGAAAGCCATGAAAAAAGGCTTCATTCCCAGACATAAGAGAATTGTATCTAAAATACAAATGAAAATTATTACAAACCAACTGGTCCAATTTGATGGTGATCTTAAACGACCAGGTACAGCATCACATTTGACACCTAAAGAAGAAGAAGGAATCATATTTCTTTTTGACTTTTTCTTTTCTTTGATAGCAGGAAGTTCTCCAAAAGTATGAAAAGCTGGAGGACTTTGTACCATCCATTCCAGTGTGGTTGAATTCTGTTCAACAGCCCAAGGACTTGGAGCACACCTTTTGTTATTTCCACTGCTTAAAGTGATTGTTACGACCACGAAGAAACAACAAATCCCAACTACGGATATATACGAGCCAAAACTGCTAAGGGCGTTCCATCCAGCGTAAGCATCTGGATAATCTGGAATGCGACGTGGCATACCCGAAAGCCCTAAGAAATGCATGGGAAAGAAGGTTAGATTAACCCCGAAAAAAGTGATCCAAAAATGGATTTGACCTAAAGTTTCAGGGTATGTCCGACCAAAGATTTTACCAACCCAATAGTAAAATCCTGCAAATAAAGCAAAAACGGCTCCCATAGAAAGTACATAATGGAAATGTGCAACCACATAATAAGTATCATGTAGAGCAATGTCTAGCCCAGAATTTGCCAGGACTATTCCAGTGAGTCCTCCTATGGTGAACAAAAAGATGAACCCTACAGCAAATAACATGGGTGTTTTGTATTGTATCGAACCCCCCCACATGGTAGCGATCCAACTAAAGATTTTTATTCCAGTGGGGACAGCTATGATCATGGTAGCTGCGGTGAAGTAGGCACGGGTATCAACATCTAAGCCCACAGTAAACATATGATGAGCCCAAACAAGAAATCCAAGAACACCTATACTGATCATGGCATAAACCATGCCTAGATACCCGAAGACGGGTTTTCCCGAAAAAGTCGAAACAATATGACTTATGATACCGAATCCAGGCAGAATGAGAATATACACCTCTGGATGACCGAAGAACCAAAAGAGATGCTGGTATAATATAGGGTCTCCCCCTCCAGCGGGATCAAAAAAGGTTGTATTAAAGTTTCGATCGGTTAATAACATGGTAATTGCCCCTGCCAGTACCGGAAGTGATAATAAAAGTAGGAAAGCTGTCACTAGAACGGACCACACAAATAGGGGTAATCTATGCATAGTCATTCCTGGTCCACGCATGTTGAAGATAGTTGTTATAAAATTGATAGAACCTAAAATGGATGAAACACCAGATAGATGAAGACTAAAAATTGCTAAATCAACTGCTCCTCCAGAATGGCTGGTAATACCACTTAAGGGCGGATAGACCGTCCACCCAGTGCCGCTACCCACTTCTACTAAGGCTGAGCTTAATAGGAGCAAGAGACTTGGTGGCAACAACCAGAATGAAATATTATTTAATCGTGGAAATGCCATGTCAGGTGCACCTATCAGAATCGGAACAAACCAATTACCAAATCCACCTATCATCGCCGGCATAACCATAAAAAAGATCATTATAAAAGCGTGAGCTGTTATTAAAACATTATAAAGTTGATGATTACCACCAAGAATTTGATCGCCGGGTCGTGCTAATTCCATACGAATCAGTACTGAGAAGCATGTGCCCATCACTCCAGCAATAGCACCGAAGATGAAATATAGAGTCCCTATATCCTTGTGGTTAGTGGAGAACAGCCATCGAACCAGATTTCTCATCAAATTGAGAGAAAATTCCATAATTTATATAAGAAAAATCAAATTGATAATTCCGCTTTTACCTAAAAGAAAGATGATCATAGAAAAGATCTTTGATAAGAATCACTCACGGAACACTTTATATATTGGATTCTCCCCTGGCCATGATTCCTCAATCGGAGAGAAAGACCATTCTACTAACCAACGTTTACCGGCATCTCCGACTCCGCAGAGCACTACTGGAGAGCACTATTGGTCGTTAGCTTTCGATCGGTCAAAATCACTCTCAGAGTGAGAATCAACTATTTCTATTTATTACGATATTAGAACGAAAGAGAAACAACAATAAAGAAAAGAAAAGAAAATGATAATAAAAAAGAACAAACTCTGAAATGAAATTAAAATAGAATTCAAATAACTTACAATGAAATGAAATAACAAACTCGAAAAGCAATTGAATAAGGAAAAAATGAAAGAAAAACAATAAAGAAAAGAAAAAACATAAACCTGGTTAGTGTAAACAAACACTGTATAACATCGTTAAGAAAAAGTAGTTGCGCAGAGGACTTGTCTATAGCATTCGCAGGGTTTGATGCATACCCATATCCTTAAGTTGGGTACAAGGCTACCTTTAAGAGGTTCCGTTATAATAAGGAGTGCAATATACCGTTTTCGAACAAAAAGGTTTGTTTTTACCGTGTTTTAGGATAGAAAGTGCATCATTACGGCTCGAAACAGCAGAAGAATAGGTTACAGAAGAGTCCTCATAGTTGGCATCTTACCCCGGGTCGAAGTATCAACAAATGTAGTCCCTCTTGTTGGAAAGAGGGGAATAACCATAAGGGTGATACAGTTCCGTTCCTCCATAGTGCAAAAGCTAGGAATTTTCCTAAAAATGCCTGAAATGAGCACCTTTTTCACCAATTTAGCCGGATTACAGACCAAAGTAAACCCTCTTTCGCCGAAAAACATTAAAAAATGAGGAATTTGTGTCAATTCCCCTGCAATTTAGATAGGAATTGTTTAAAACACTGGGTTTTTGGATAGAAATGTTATGGATTATGGCGCTTCGCGTTCAAAGAACAGGAGCTGCACTTGTGGCCGTGTCTTCTCTCCATATTCTGGGCATAATGATGAGTAGTTAGTCCGCTACTGGGGATTCTGTAGTCTATCTTTCTAAGACTGCTGACAGGGGAATGTGCAAATTAGCATACCCTTTGGGTAAAGACCGTGGAATTGAATCCTAATAAGGAGTGGAATGGGCAGCATAGTGACTAGAAGTAGAGGACTTCCCAAACAAGGAATCAGAAGCCTACCTTTTTTTGCTCATTATAGCGGGCTTAAAGTACAGTTTTGTGCTCCATTTACCTTACACTTTTTCGTTAATAAAGGGTTCCAAGATCCCGGGGGGAATTATCACAGGAATGTCTTAATCTGTAAGCGCACTCCCAGTTCCCGAATATCTTATCCAAGTAGGGATAACCGCACCCCTAATCAAGAAGGCAGCTTGCATCTGCATGGGTTGTTAGAGAAGACATAGATGGAGCTACATACGCATCTGAGCGCTAGGTGTGCGAGCAGGATCATATGTTCTTGCGGTTGACAAACCCTCCGATGTCAGGGGTTCAGCTTCATACTTGGATTCCTTTGCCCTAGCCTATGCCTTGACAATGATGACTCATCCCCTGCAACCCTGCTAACTTATGAATAAGCTGGAGAAGAATACGGATCACAGCCCCACAAATGCACCCACCTTTAGTACAGTATTGGGATCTTAATGAGAGGTATGTAATGGCTCGACCAGAGTGAGAGGTATCCCCAATGGGGAGAGTCATTATATAGGTAACAGAATCTACAGAATACGGTTTAGCGGAAACTCTTCTTTACGAAGATGGACCGGTATCGTCCACATCAACCCCTGCACCTGCTCAAGAGCTGGTTCGTTCGCAGCTTCTCAGTTTATGATGACCTGGCTAAAGAATCTTCAATTAGTTGGCTTTGTGGAATCAGGACCCTCATCGGGACCATAATTAGTTGATGGATCGGCAACTGGAGAGGACTACTTGGAGTCAGTCGGGGCGGAAGCATAAGCCTTTGGGTTTCAAAGTGGGCGCATAAACTGCTGCAAATACATACCCTCAGTCCGCGGCTAACTCTATAATCAAGAATTCAATAATTCCTATTAATGGAAAAGTTGCAAAAGTGACTAAAAGTGCCCGAAAATGACCTGATTTCCTTGAAAAACGGCACTTTATGGACTGATTCGGTACCTTTTTGGACCTCTTCGACACCTATCTAGCGTAAAACCCTGATAAAAAGCGTAAAAAGTTCCGTTTCATAAGGCATCTTTAGATGTTGCAATTTTGCTCTTTTTTACCCGACCCCAAAACGCCTGAAATTGCCCGGTTTTGACACAATCTGAGACCTTTTCGGACCTTTTTCATGACTTCTAACACCGAAATTAGTGAATTTAGTTCAATTCCCGCGTATTTTCGTTACAATTTGTTAAATAACCCCGTAATTTCTATAGGAATTCTCTCAACTCCTCCGGTTTTGAGCGTGAAATGTGCCTCAGTACCTCTCTGGATAGCACCTTGTCCAGCACAGGGACTTCCCTTGATACTCCACTACTGGATTCGAAGGGTAGTTCAGCTTGCAGGTGTGATTCAGCTCAAATGTATCAGCTTAAGCAGTCCCTCGCTCTGTTTAATTCTCTTGAGTGGCGAGTCGAGTTACGCAGCTCATGGAGCAGAAGACAGTCATTAGAAGCTTACAACTAAGATGATGACCCAACTTCGGTTTTACGTGACCGGGTGCTCTATCCTACCCAAAACAAGGGCTTTCCTATCCACAATGCCGAGAAAACATACACTATTTCAGCGATTTGGAATGATTTTCTGTGTAATAAGAGTTGTCGAATTGGTCATAATTGTGCATTTTCGTAACATTTCCACTATGAGGGAATAGGACTCTCTTACCCTACCCGTATGGTTCCTACTGTAAAGAATAGGGTATGCTTTAGCTTACCTGTACCCAAGGGATAGCGTGAGTGCTTCACTTCCCAAACCGAGATCAGTATACTCATAAACAGAAGTAGCCGCTGAATTCGTTGTTCGGGATGCATAGTAAGACAACCTGGGAGCGTACCCTTTTTTGTTTAAGGTTGGGCTATAAGGTCTACTTATACTGTGCTTCAGGTGAGTACAACTCCGCTTATAGGTCTTTCTTTCTCTACTGGGGGTGCTACCCATGTTACCTACCTAGGGGTTATCCTTAATGTTATTGTTGATTTGTACTCCATTTAATAATGGAAGTACCTGATCCCCAATTTGATATGAATTAGCTGACGAGTTACCATAAAGAGAAGAATCATAAAGAGCAGATACCCTAGAAGCTTTTAAAACAAGGCAACCGTAGCAGCTGATCGAGTTGGAGTTTATGAGCCCGCTGAAGAGAGGATCCCTATGCTAGTGCGGGTTACGATCCTGAGTCTTGTCCTTATGAGTCCTGGTACCCTGCCACTTCCTAGTCTTTATTAAATTACTAGACTTCTAACTCTCTTTTTTAAAAGAGTAGCTAGTTCCCTCATGTGTATAGACGTTATAAAGAGAAGTCCGGGAGTCAAGGCCCAGGAACTGCAGAAGACTAAGAAGTTGTGAAGCTGGAGCGTACCCTGTTTTCTTTATATATTGGACTTTGATTATTAAACAAGTAAGAAATGCTTCTTAGCGTCCTACTTACTGAAAGTGAGGAATGGAAGGGAAGGGTCCGCCTACGAGGTTTGCTTATGTGAAAGAAGAAGGAAGCGGGCACCCTCTGAATAGAATCTATCCCTATATAAGACTTTCAAGGACTGCTATGTCATGGATCCCCAGCTGGTCAATCAAGCGAAGGGAGGGATGGAATCATAGGAACTTTAGTAACTCGAGAGTATGGGTCACGAAGGAATAGAATTGCATGCTTTTTGCCCCTGTGAATCTATAATTCCCAGTAGCTTCGCCCCTTCTACTTCGTATAAGCATGCTTAAGGCCCCAGCTCATCTAATTCCCTCTTGCTTCGCACCTTAACGGGAGTGGAAGGTAATATAGTAGCTCTTTCCTGGGGTCTTATAAGCGCCCTTAACTGTAAGAGTAGAGTAGAATGGAAAGCAAGTACGCGCCTTAACTGTAGAGTTGAAAGGAAAGCATCGTAAAGTTACATGTCTCATAGTTCAAAGCCCCCCTTAGCGGGAGTTTCATGGAAAGTCTCGCAAGTAGAAGGCACCGAAGGTGTAGCTCTTGAAGGTAAGATAGTTTAGTTGAAGGGTAATATCAAGTCAAAGTCTCGCAAGTGAAGTGACATCGAAGAGGAGAGTTTAGACAACAAAGGCTAAATGGATGACCTATTCCGCTACTAAAGAAGGCCTATTTATTACCGGATTCCAACCTTGAACTCCCGTTTACAAAAGTCAATAGGAAAGAAGTACTGTAATATAATAGTTGTATAAAAATAGTAACAGTAGCATAGCTTTACTAATAGTAGTAGCAACTAACTATAAGTCAATTAAAGTAGTCACTTATGGTTATTCAATAGTTGCAGTATTAGTGTAAGTAGCATCAAGTACTGGAAATAAAGAATAATTAAGTAGCTGTCAAAGAAAGGTTTAGTAGCTGTACTCTAACTAGTTGTAGTCAATTACACTACTTAAGAGTATATTAGTAGTAAACAATCTTTCTAGTAGCGAAAAGAAGAAGGTTACAAATTCAAGAACTTCAAATTCAATAGCATCAACAGTCTCAGAATCGGACTCATAAACTACAGAAGAAAGAACAACCAATTCATTAGTTACTGTTGCTGTCAATGAAATGAAATAACGAACAGTAAATTCATTAGTTTAGATCACGAACTTTAAACTAATGGAAGAGTTTACCACTTGTCGCGCACCATCCTTTTTGTTTGTTTTTCGGATCAACTTTTTTTGTTTATGAAATATCATATATTATGTAAAAACTATAAAACCTCTAAATCCTATCAAAAAAGACGGGAAATTGAAACAATTTCAATGAATAAAAACTATTGATTTTCTTTGCTTAACACATGTAATTCCACAGTAACTCTGGAATTGACAGTCCTATCTGCTAGTTAAAAGCCTTATTCCTTTGAAATGAGAAAAGAAAGAAAGAAGTTTTGAATACAAATACAGGAACTTATATAGTTATAGTTACAGGTGAGGAATCATAAACGGAAGACGAAACAACAGTAAATTCAATAGTCGCAGTAATAGTAGCTCTTCTTTTCTTAGCTCTAGTAGCAGAAAGAAAAGTCAATCTGAAGTTCATTCTATAGTTACAGTTTCGACTCCTGCTGTATTAGTAGCATCAAAGAAAGGAAATGAAATTGCTGTTTGAACTGTCAATTCAAGAGTTTCTGTCGCATCTTCTGTAAATTCATTAGTTGCGAAAGTGGCATCAAAGTCTGCGTTGAATCCCATACTGGATAAGGGGAGGAACTATACGCATGGACAAGGAGAAGGTCCGTGCTATCACTGAGTGGCAGGCCCCGACCAAGGTAAAGGAGCTGCAATCATTCTTTGGGCTTGCCAATTATTACCGCCTTTTCATTTTCAATCCCCTTTGAAGAAGAAAAGAAAAGGATTCTGCCTTTGCTTTCTTTTTCTACCCTTAGTCTTAGTGTGAGCATTCGTTAGGTCAGACGCGGAATGAGGTTCACACTCTATCCCACACCCTCTTCAACATTTAGACCATATAGTGGAAGACCTCGCAGGAATAGCCTAGCCCCTTTCCCAGGCTTATGGTCTATCTCCTTTGGCTTGATTGAAGGCCTTTCCAGTCGAGTTAGTTCCCTTCTTCTTTGGCACCACGGTCATAAGCTTCACTTCATGCTTTCTCATTAGCTATATCATTAGAATATAATCGCATCATTGCATCTTGCATTGCTATTTATCCGTTGAGATTTTTTCTTCCAAGTAAAGGGAATGCTTAATGCACTTCCTTTGCTCGTTCTATTCACACGGGTTGCTCGCTTGGCTTGAATCCCTGGGTTCTTCTATCCTGGCTGCTCGCTTCCTTCTTTGGATCGGATGGCAACTCAGACCAACCATTGTCAATCGAAGGAGCATAAGCCACTCACTCGAAAAAACTGACTCTCCTTTTCAGTCTCGCTTCTCTCAGATCTACTTTTTCGTCGACTTCTTTCATCTCCTATATAAAGCAATCACATACATATTAGATATAATAAGAGAAAGCATACATCTTTAATAAGTTGGCTACGATTAGTCACTTCGGAAGCCATTAACCAAAGCACCGGCTTTTGACTGCCCTTCTAAGGGAAGGAGTAGGAGGCTCCACTATGGTCTAAGCTACTAGAGTGAAAGCTTCATTGGTACTACAATCAAAGTAGGTTCCTAAGGCCGCTATCTAGCCTTCAAACATGACTTTTTAAGCTTGCTTTGACAGGTCCGGACTCAGCTCCATTTTACTTCCATTCTTTCTAGTAAGAGTAATGGCCTTTCCAGAAAATGGGTCCGAGGGAAGGTAGCAGGTCTCTTGGTAAACCCCTTGTCTCTTTCTGGTAATGGTAATAGTTGAATCCTTTCTAATGCCCAACCTCCCAAGCTCTTTCTGTTGTAAGTGATTGGAGCTATAGGTGAGTGCCGGTACGCCTGTCGTTCTTTGTCCAAAGATTGTTGTTGTAAGTAGCTGCTATGCCGTTTTCTTGCTCCATTGTACTCTCTGTTGCTGTTTTAGTTCCGTCTGGCTATTGGTCAGCGGATCCCACTAGTCCTAAAAGGCTCGAATTTGCTATGGAGTTTGATGATTGCCGCAGACGAGACTCTGATTTTGTATCAGTTATACTTTCTCTTGCTGTTGAAAAGTTCCGGTCCCAATTCACCGGTCTAGCGTACCCAACAAGTAATGTCCGAGCGTGAACCCCCATCAGCCATATAGCGTTAGCGCATACACGTTTTCTTGCTGATGATGATCTGGTGCTGTAGCCTATTAGACGACGTCTACGCAGTAGGATCAGAGTAAGCGAGCTCACTCGACTATAATAGAAAGTTGAGGCACAAGACTCAGACTCGGTTAGCGCTCTGCCCAATAGTAATAGCATCGAAAGAACTACTGCTGGCAGGACTGAGCCAAGGGCACCATTTCCCACTATGCCAGACGTTGTGGCCGGTCTGCCCTCTCTGATCTCGAACTCTTTCTCAGAAACAACAAAGAATCTTTGTCTTTTATGTCACTTCTAATAGAAGTAGGTGTCTGCGAACAATAGGCCTCTTGCTAAAGCAAAACAAAGATCTCTCTTTTAGGACGACTAGTAGCTAGCCTACCCCAAGAGTTCTGTTGAAGTTAGGGTGCTGTACTCTTTCTATTTTGAAGCTAAATTTTATCTACGGTCATTCTTCGATCCGGTTCACCACCCGCGGTAGGGCCACAAGCTGGTCAACGCCTGGCAGAGTATCAAGAGAGATACCCAGTAGTGCGACTTAGGTTAGTTTGCGATGGAAAAGGCAAGGTTTAGAAGCCTCCATTCCCGACGGGGGGACCAGGGAAACTAGTTCAGTGAATGCCCTGTTAGAAGGAATTATTGAATCAGAAGCATCGAATGCAAGCTGTGAGGAAGAAGAATTCTCTTAGCAGACAAGAATTAAATTCAATTAGTCCCACACTTACCACAGGAATAGAAGAGGACAAGGCCTATATATATCTATATAAGAGAAAATGGCAAGACATTGGAAGATTGACATGAGAAGCCGAAGCGGAAAGCCCACATACATGTACCAAGGTTTGGCAAAGCTAGTGCCTTAAGCAGGAAGGAAGTTGAATTTGGTGTGGTGGTATCGTAATCGTATAAGAAGATCAAGGTTTCATTTCACATTCATCCTCCTCTCTTTTCTTTTGAATGGACAGATAAGAAGTTATTAAGGCAAGGAAGTCACTTCTTGCACAGATTACCCGCTACGCTCTTTGCTTTATGGCTTACAGGAGTACTTGACTAGCCTGCTTGACTGATCTTACAGTTCTCGAATCAGCTCTTAGGGGGGAAATTATGCTTAACACAGGGAGTTCGGACATTGCAAACATTCAACTGAAAGAAGGGATTGAGAGAGGGGATAAAGGGGTTTGGCTCTGCAGATGAATTGAAGAAGAAGGATCGCATTCTCTACTTCTATCATTGGTGCTATCGTATATAAGGTTTGGTATGAAAGGTGATCTTAACTATAAATTGAATATCATAAGAGAAGGAAGATCAGCTCTTTGAGGCTCTAGCCCGGGCTGCTTTTCCGCTCGAACTATAACCTGAACTGGAACTGGAACGAGAACCTCCATCTAGACCTAGACCTGACACCCGCATACCGCATATGCCAGTGATTGTGGTACAGGTAGTTGTGTCTTGAATCTGCTGACAATGAGGGCTGTAGCTTGGGGAAGGTTTGCCTGTAATCGATGGCGGAACGATTGGGACTGCTGTGCTAACTTTGCATTAACTCTAGTCTCCGAGAGAACAAGTAATGTTATATTATTGGAAAGGAATAAATAAAGTAACTAACCTCTCTTTTGTTTTCTTAGGGCATTAAAGCCCCTAACATTCCAGGCTGCTAGATTCATGGTTAAGATTTGAGGTGGCTGAGGTTGAACATGTACTCCCTTGCTTTTTAGATTTTTTTTCATTCTTCAGCATCATTATTGAAAGTGGTTGTTCTCCATCTAGTTTGCTAGATCTCCTTGTAACAGGTCAAAGAAAATAGCCCCCTTTTCTACTACGCCTTTCGACCCTTCCGGGTTGTTCTGTTAAAAAAAGAAGGATCTTCCCCGCCGACTTCACTCGCCTAAGGGACGTAGCAAGCAATGGCCGATTCAATAGCAGGGGTTCGTGAAAAGAGTCATTCTGCTGGAAGAAGTCTTTCCTTCTCAAACCCCTTCCTTACCCAATGTCTTCTTTCTATTTTTTTATTTCCATGTCTCCATCAGTACATACGGTCCTTGCCTTGCCCCTAGGAAGTTTTGATAGGGTGCAAGCTAATTTCCTTTCATTGCTAAATGCCCTTCCCTTCGTAATGACTTCTCTGGGCATTGAGTTACTCCTGGATTGGAGAAGTTCGAGTAGCTTTCGATCTTGGTCCATGCGAGCTCTCTGCCAATTGCTTCTGCTTGCCATACTTTTTGCTGTGAGCTAGTGGAAGTGCCCTTTGCTCTCGGTCCCTGGTGAGGTTTCTTAATAGAGTGTGAGCAAGTAAAATGCATTCTCTTTAGGAGGCTAAAGCTGATTATAGGTCAAAAGCTGCTTTCACAAGCTAGTCAGTTACTTTCGAAAAGCGCCATCAGGAGAAAAAAAGATCCCTGCTTTCAGGGAATAGAAGGCAGAAGAAGAACATCTAGCTTTCTCTTCATTCTTCCCCTAAGAAAATTTCTTATCCCTAGACTTAGTCTTACTGGAATTTGTTTCATGCTATGCTTAACACACGTCAAAGTCTAGTCCCGGGTAGAAGGAAGCACAGTGAAGTAAAGAAGGAACTAGAACAGGAATCCCTTATTTAACTTACAGGGCAATCAAGGAATAGAAGCTACCATCCTAGGGGGAGGATCTATTATCTCTCTACCCAGTTCCTTGTCTAGCAGCCAAGAACAAGAGAGCTACTTAACTCAGGTTTAAGAATGATTTAGGGTCAGATGAGAAAACCAACCCTAGGAGAGAGGCTCAATAAGATAAGTTAATCGGAGTTCCCGGAAGGAGGTCCCACCATTTACTTTACTCTTAGAACCTTTGTTGGTTTTGGGCAACGGGGATCAACTTCCAGGACAGGAAAGGGCGATCCTTCTATTTATTTGACTGACCCTAGTTCACGAGAAAGAGTCCTAGAGATAGACCCCTTTGTTTTGCACCGAGAAGAAATCAATAGAATCGTCTGATACTAGATGAAGAGGTACCCCGGAAAGCAGGAATAGAGGAGGCACAGGCCTGCCATTAGAAGAAACCAAAGGTAATTACTTCATCTTTGAATAGGTAGCCCGGTTAACCAGACAACCTGGAGGGACTTCCTGCCATACAGGAAAGGAAAGACCTGGGACCAGTACTCCCCAACTTGGGAACTCGGCTTATAGCGAAGGGGGAGGAGCCGCTTTTTATGCGACACTACTATGGCGAAGAATGAACCGATACTCTGTTTTTTGAGATTTCCTCCGGGTTTCTGCTTCATTCAAGTCTTAATTCAAGTAAGGACAAGTCCTTATCATCCCGATCGGGATAGATGGGCCTGCCTCGCTGCGGGTCAGCACCTCGGGCTCTCTTTCTGCTTTCTGTCTGTCTACAAGCGGAAGGCGTTAATGAAATAGCTGAAAGTCAAATAGTAGCAGTTCCAGTAGAGGACTAAGAATCGGAATTGGAAAGAACTTCAAATGAAAGGAAGTAAGCTGTATTATACGCTGAAAAGAAAGGAAATGAACTAGCAGATAGGACTGTCAATTCCAGAGTTACTGTTGAATTAGCAACTATAGTCTCATCAACTATATACGATCTTGTTGCAGTCAATTCTATTAATTCTATAGTTACAGGTGAGGAATCATAAACGGAAGCTGTTGCTGTCTTAGTTGATCTAGTAGCCGAAACCTTAGCATCTTCTGGTTTAGAAGTCTCACTCTTTCCAGTTGAATTGAAAAACTATTTCTACTAAATTGATTTCTCCCCTGGCCATGATTCCTCAATCGGAGAGAAATTGTCAATACATTACACTAAAAAAGATATAAATTCAACTGGAACTGCAACTAATAAGACAGCTACTAGAGCTACTATTGAATTTCATTTCCTTTACAAGATGCTATTGAATTGACTGTTCTTTCTGCTACTTCAAAGCCTGCCCTAGATAGCCGCCCAGCAGGAGATTCTGATACTGCTTTGCGATAAATTCCTCCTATTTAATTCATTTTCTTCGATAGCATCCGATTACTGAAACCCTTAAAAATCCGACGGCACACTGAAAGAACTCAAGCGAAAGAAGCCCACATACCCACTAAACCATAGGTCGGAGTTTTCATACGAGATTCCTTCCCCGGTCCTCTTCTAGGGGTTGGTCTCAGACAGCAAGAGGAGTGGGACAAAGACAGCGGAATGACTATGGCTAAGATCGAGTGGAAAAGAATCCCCGGATGGGGCCTTGTGAAATGTTTCGTCCATGATACAAAGACCAAAAACAGAATGAGGAAGAACATGAGATCTCGATGCAGATCGGAAAAAGGTGCATTGGCGAAAGGAATAGGTATATCATTCCGTTGATTCAAAGGTTATACATACATTCTTCAAGGCTAGTGTTCTATCACAAATCGGACAATGCTTCGCTTCTTCGGACATTTATTCTATTCTCACGATGACCTTCAGTTCTACAAGCGGAACACCTACCTTTCTTTCCTTTACGTGAGGTTTCACCAGTTCTTTCCATAAGAATTCTAGCAAGGTTTTTCCTCAAATCATCATAAGAGAAGGGCTTCTCTGAGTGTGAGGGTCTTTCTTCATCTCCAGAAGATATCACCCTTCGCCTCTACTTTCAAGCGCTCTATTCAAAGCTTCATCGAAGCTTCGCATCGACCGTCTAAACAAGACAGTCCTGAAATGAAATAGGAATGAAACCTCTTTTCTGAATACTTTTACCCGATAATGTCGAACAGTCTCTCCAGATGTCTGCTTCCTTCAGACCGTACAAGTGGTCGCCCTACAGAAGTCACCGGCATTCTTTAATAGATTGAATTGAAAGGGGTCGGGCCCTTATGTATAAAAGATATAAGCCCCTCAATTCTTTGACTTTTCAAGGAAATACACCGGAGGCCTAATACGAAGAAAGGCAGTTGCTCGATGGAAAGGCTTCGGCCCCTAGAGATGGAGTTGAATATGGAAAGGGAAAGGATTTACTTTTGACGTTGATGGTCTTTCTGTTCCTGTACGTACTTGAATATGTAGATACAGCTTTCTTCAGCTCTACCGTAATTGCCGTCCCCAGCCTCAGATGTCAAGCTTAAAGCTAGTATTTCAGAAGCAGTGGATTCATTACCAGGAGTTTCCGCTATTGAATTTACATCCCCTAGTGGAACTATATAGTCCTTTTTCTTTCACAGCTACTTTCAGCAGAATCAAACTCCAGGCTTACTTACTCCTTTCTTAGGGTAAAGGCTTCATTTTCAGTTGATGAATCGGAATATTAAACTCCTGGTTCTATAGTAGCGGTTGACTCCGCAGCTCCTTTTCGGTTAGAGCGGAGGGTAAGGGAGATCTTCTAACCAAAGATCGAGCAGCTCTTGACGTTAGGCCGAAATGCCAGTGTCAAGGAGTCTAGAGTTCAGAGAGGCCACGGCATAGTCTTCTACTCTTTGGATCCCAGGAATGAGCAGAATCTTTCTTAGATTAGAGGAATGGGCAGAATAGAACTCCATCGATCGGGTCTCAAAAAAGATAACCGCAGATAGAACTGATGATTGGATTGGGAAGGTCACTGAGCCACTCGAAGATTTCGTATCCAGTACACGCTAATGGAAGCCAAGCCGACAGGCCTTCTCTATTGAGGGATCTGGTCTGGGCGTATTCATTCTTGAAAGAATGTACTATGAGAGAGAATACAAGACAAAGCCCCCTGGCACCTCTCGGCCAAAGCATATCGTATAACAAAGAAAGATGGTTTGTGGTCTTAGGTCCGAAAGGTACCCTATACCTGAATTGAGGCGAGCCCACCCGGTTGGAAAGAAGAATGGAGAAGCTGACCTGGAATAATGCTACGCTTCATAGCCTCTTATTTCACACTTAGCGAACTGGTCATTCTCCTATCTGTCCCTGGGGCCTCTTTCGTTCCTATAGGTCTTTAACCCACCCTTCTATACATGTCTGGCTCCCTTTCATTCCTTTCGGAATTCCGATTTCTCTGCATCCGTAGAGGCCAAATCATAGGCTGCTAAAGCCAAGTAGTCCTCAGCCCCCATCTGCTGCATCTAAATATGCTCTTTCATCCGCTGAGACAAAAGCATATGAATCAACTGTTTCAAATGAGGAAGATGCACTAAAAAAGAAAAGACGTCCAACGGAGGTCACTTCGCTCGCCTAAGAGCTGTGGGACTTTTTGGATCAATTGCTGAGGAGCAGACGATCTTGGCTTAGAGAGATGCACCTTTTAGCTTGTTTATTAGGTTTCAGGGAATCCCTCACCCAGTTCCATATGGGGATGAATCCAATCCTAGGGCATTAACTTTTCTGGGAAGCCGGTCCCTTTACATTACATAATAGGCAGTTTTTTCGAAGTAGCTGCAATTGAATCGGCTGGTCTAGAATCAGCTGCTAGAGAATAGGCCGCTAGGGGTACAGATTTGCTAACTGTTCAATTAACCAGTGTTCTGTTTGCAATTGAATGCGTATCAGCTGTGATTGAATCAGTAAGCGCTGCAGATCTGATCTACACTCGTCCTTCAGCTGGTAATCTGCCATCCGCTGGAAAGCTTTCACCTGTTGTTTCAGATTCTAAGCCAGTACCCGGGACAGATGATGGAAAGAGAGAAGCTAGTATCTCATTTCCAGTGCTTTTGTCTGAAGAGGGAATGCGTGATGCTAGAGCATTTCCTGGAGTTTCATTTACATCAGATGGTAAGGTTTAAGCTAGAAGAGTTACTCTCGCTCCTGTCCTTGATGGCTCAGATCCTCTTTCGGAGCCTGTTCTTTCACCTTACGTTCCATTGTAAGCTACTGCTAGTAAACCTACTATAGAACCTTGACTTGCATCACGCATTCCATCTTTATTAGTAGCTGGAGAGGAGTACGAAAGAACTGTAAATTCAACTCCTGCTTTTGCTGTGAATGTTGCAGGAAATTCATTAGTTGATCTAGTAGCAGAAACCTTTAGCGAAGAAGAGAGGACTCAGAAACTATAGCTGTAGCTGTTGCAGTGCCATCTTCAGTTCATTCTATAGTTCCAGTTGAGGCTGCAAATTCTTGTCCAAATAGCGATTGCGAAGAAAAGTCATTCCGTAAGAATTATTAGTCATGATATCCCATGCTAATTTCTTAAGAAAAACACCATTGGACATAGATAGATCTCTGACGCCAAGGCCTCCATCCAAAAATTTCTGACAGACAGATTTCCAAGCCACTGTAACAATCTTCCTTTCAAAAATAGAGCCCGGGCGGATACAAGAAAAAAATTCTTTAAGAAGCTTCTCAGGCCACCGATAAACCATAAAGGAATGGATAAAAGAGCTAGCCACGACCGACTTAATCAAAGTTAAACGACCCGCAATAGAAAGGGATTTACCAGTCCATGAGGTCAATCGGCATTTTATTTTATCCGCAATCTCACGAAGATGGCACGTCTTCGGCTTCCCACGGAAAAGAGGAACGCCCATATAATTGATCGGAAGATGACCCCCGCTAAGGTTCCACGCTCGGCTTAGGGAGAGAGCCAAAGCATTGCTGGCGTTACCACTAAGAAAGATTTTTTTTTTTTTCAACGCTCACAACCTGACCAGAAAGTTTATCGTATATAAGAAAAGCTTCTTTAAGAGTGTTCAAATTCTTCTTGGTGGCCTTCCCATAAAATATCATCGGCATATAATAGATGTGAAGGGAATAAAATCCGACTACTGGGACTCGAGCGAACAAAAGCACCAATGTCACAAAGTCTCAATATAAATCTACTGAGGAAGTCCTAAGCAATTCAAAAAAAAAAGGGAGAGAGCGGGTCCCCTTGGCGAACTCCTCTGCCACAACTGAAAAACCCAACAGGAGACCCATTGAGAATGATCGAAATGCGAGCAGAATCCAGGATCGTAGTAATCCAGGTAGTGAAAGTATCTGAAAACCCGAAGCTGCGAAGAACTGAAGTGATGAATTTCCAATTAAGAGTGTCGAAGGCTTTTTTGATGTCAACTTTAATCATCATATTGCTCCCAGAGCCTTTTCAAGTAATTGACAGCGTCCGAAGCAAGAGCAATGCATTCATGAATGCGGCGACCTTTAATGAACCCGGTTAGGAGAGACAATGCGGGCAGCAATGACAGCAAGATGATCAGCAAGGACTTTAGAAAGGAGAAGAAAGGACATCTGAAAGCCCAGATGAGGCGGTTGTGGTTCCGTAAGGAATTGAAGAAGGAAATGCAACTCTAGTTGCTGTCTTATTAGCAGAAACGGAAGTCAATTCGATAGTTGCAGGAGTATCCGTTGCTGAGGAATCAACTGGCAATTCAGCTTCTACTGTAAATGAGGTTCCTGGTTTTGCTGTTATAGTAGCGGAAAGTACTGTAAATTCCCCATCTTCTGCTCCTGCTGGGCGGCTATCTAGGGCAGGCTTTGAAGTAGCAGAAAGTAATGTTCCAGTTTTGGACTAAGAAGAGGATACAGGTTCTATAGCATCTTTAGCTGAGGAAGTCACTGAAATAGTTGAATATTAAACTCCTATTTCATTTCTTTTTTTCAATGAATAGGCGTGATTTATAATAATTTTTCTACTAGGAGCTAACTAGCTATCTTGGAAATGCTCTAAACCGTAGAATCACAACAGCCCTTCTCTTATCCTTAAAAAGCAGTCGAGCGTTCTGGAGATGGATTCCGATCGAACTAAGAAAGTGAAGTCTCATTCAATAGTGTAGTGGGATTCGAAAGATATAGGAGTACCCGGTCCTACACCAGATATTTTGCGGCTAAGAGCCACTGAATCCCGCCGATAAAAAACAAACCCCTCTGGTTTCATTATCAGGATATCTAGGCTCAGGGTCTCTAACTGCGAATCAAAGCGCTCTAATCGGGCATCCTGAGCTGAGAGATTAGTGACCCGGTATCTCTTGTTTGTTCTGCTCTTACTTAATATTCTAGGGTTTTCCCTTTATTCTATCCATCTCATCTATCCCCTTTTCAAATAGAGAGAGCTGCATAAAATAGAGAGCCCGCTAGAGAGGACATTATATTATCTTTTATTATCAAAAAATAAATAAGTAGAGTTACGAGTGGTGAAGCTTTATATGTCTTGTGGTTTACTATTGGAAGATTGGTCAAACTGGCTAAAAAGCCTAGTTAAAGTAAGACCTTATTCCGTAGTATTACTGAAGACACTAATTTCGCCTCGATCGGAGTATACGGAGAACAGTTGAGGATGTTACTTCCCTCTCTGATCTCTATAGACTTACCTTGCCTTGGATTCGGACAATACCTGTTAAGCAAGGTTTGTCCTGGCGACCCACCTGGAAGTCTCTCCCTAACATGATGATGAAACGAAAGCGTCCATCGTTTTTGACTTAATGGAAGTATGAGGTTGCGGCATATGCTCAATCTTTAATAAGAGAGATAAGTCATGGACAGATTTTCTTGTCTTTATTTGAGCCGTGGATTAGATATCCATTGGACCATCTAGATAGGCCAGACTGATATTGAAATATCAACCGCCTTAGAAAAGTGATCTCTGAAACTGAAAGCCTTTCGACTGAATACCAATAGAATAGCCTTTAGAGTCGCTCTTTCCAAATAGGTCGAGTAGCCCTTTACTTTATAGAAAGGAGATCTCTAGTTGGGATTCACACGCACAGCCTTATCCTATGAGTCCGCCTATGCTACGCGCCTGCCTTTGAGAGCCTTTCCGCTGGTTCCCTTCGTCGGCGTCATTGAACCTCGTTAGCATTTCGAAAAGCTCAAAACGAATGGTCAAAGGAATTGATGATTCGTGTTTAGTCTCCGATCTTCGCCTAGTCTTAGAACCTGCACTGTAGAGAGGGGAACAAGCACCTCTTTCTGCCGCTCTCCTCCCAGATGTAGGTCTTCCCTGAAAGTGAGAACACTGCTGCCCAACTTATAACCCGGTCACTCCCTTCTCTTCCTTCAGCTCCTGCAACAGATGAGGTTTTATCCCATCTACTTCCCCGGGACTTCGATCCTGTAGTTTCAGATGGCACAGCTGCCCTTTTTCAGCATCCTCTGATGCAACTAGAGCAACGAGAAGCTATTCAATTGAAGTTCCTGTTCTTTCTGATGTAAGGTTAGACCTCAGTTCTCCCTCCCTACAGGAATGGAATGCTTATTCTTCTTAGGCGCGCTACATAGATCTTTTCATGGAGACGGACGGAATACTTTTTTCTCTCTTTCTCCGTCGATCTTCGCTACTAAAGAGGAGATGTAGCTGGGGAGAGGAAGCGGGTCCACCTGTTGATTCGAAGAACCCCAAGTTTGGAAGGCCTTCCGAATACATAATTACAAAGTAGTATAGAAGAAAAAGTTCTAAAAGAGCGTAGCTCCGATCCTGATTCTTTAATCAAATGCAATCACCCGGTTCTCTTGGTCTGTATCCTAGATCAACCACCTTGGTGGATCCATATCCACAACCATCTGATCTGGGACATCGGCACCCTCGAATGGTATCTTCAATAACTAGTAGGTCTAGTAGGTTCATAACTTGATATCCTGGAGTTGGGATTCAGTCTAGACCCCCAACCCTTCCTTGGTAGGATTGAAAGAGGTTGTTTTCCTTTCTGCATAGAGCTTGCCCACCTGTCTGTTAGTTATGGCTCACTGGGTGGTTGACCACCCCTATTCCAGTAGTTCCAGATGAAGGCACATGATTCCTATCCTTCCCGGCTGTTGGCCTGTTCTTTTGAATCATCAGAATAGTATTCATCCGTAGTCGTGGAAATCTGACAATAGTTCTGTGTCGAATCGGAATGAAGATCAGAGGCTAGGGCAGGGCATAGGGCATACAGAAGACTAAAAGGTTGCTAAAGCCCTTTCATTGGATTTTTTTTTTTAGTTTTGCATACAAGGAAAGCGCTAAGTTGCTTGTTATACCGTTCGGGCCCAATACCCATTGGTCCCTTCACTCACTTCAGAGAGGGTTAACAAGCTTCTTAGTGCAAGGAGAGAAGGAAGCAGCACCCAGCTCGATGAATCTGAAGAGCATATTACTTATGATATTTATGATCAGCAAGTCGACAAGCGAGAGACAAGGTTGGGTGAGGGTACAAGGCGTGGGATCTACGATCGACTGTGCCCGTTGTTGGCTTTGCAGATGCTTTCAAATACTCTAGCAGTATATTCCATTCATTGTATATATCCCTTTTTCGTGTCATTGACATCACAGTCAATCTCTTTTCCGAAACATTGACATCAGAGATTGCATTCAATCGAATGGTTTGACATAAGAGATGTTCTAATCTATCTGTAGTGTAGTAGCTAAGGTCAACGGTAATATGTCACCCTGCTTTAATGGGAGTACTCTTTCCATTAGGAGCTTCCCCCTTCAAGAGCTGGGCGACTACCCTAATAAAGTTCTTCCTAGCGTATAGTATTGGACAGATGGAGTCTTTCTCTAATATAGTACCTAATAGTTAGATTAAGCATTAGGCGCAACTTCTACTATAAAGCATTCAATTCAGTTAATCTCTTCTCTTTCTGTCTTTCCTGGTTATCTGTTCTCTAGTCGTATAATCATACGATTCTGCCAGACTATTTTATTAATTCATTCCACGTGGAAAATCGTCTAGCTCTTCATCAGACGATTTCTCATATGATTATTTTCGTGAATTCGACGTAGAAGAAGTTCGTCTTGCCTCCCTTTATTAAGTACTGGGCTAAGGGCGGACCCCTCCTTCTATCTAGGTATCCCGGTCTCCTAGTCTCGTCCCTTGTTAGTGCAATAAATAGAAGTGAGTTTGCTTACCTCTTCTGGTAGCAAGCGCTCTTTGTCAACAACCTCTTTAGTAATGGAATCGGTTCTTCGTTCTCTATACTATCTAATATAGTCATTCATTGGTTCATCTCCAGGTTCTGCCTCTTAATTCCCTACCCAATGGGGACGGGACGCACTCTTCTCTTCACCCAGGGCTTTCTTTCTAGTGTGCCTATCTATTATTAAGTATTTTCCTATTCTCCCGGTACCCCCTTAGACAGGCATTCCGCTATCCCGATTCTCTTCCCGAAAGAAGAAAGAATTTCTTTCACTACACTAAATAGGAAGTTACATTTGTAGCAGTCCAAGAATTGATCTATCCCCGAGGTCACTCTCAAGAGTACGACCGGAGGCCCTTACTTAACGAGTTTGTGTCGCATAATGTGCCCTTCTTCCGGAGAATGGAAGATTTTTTTTAACAATGGAATCATGACAACGTCTAGTTCCGCTTCTTGCTCTTTTGCAAGAATGCCTTTAGTAGACAACCAACGATTTGAATTCAAAATCCCCCGACAGCTATACCGATGTGTCAACGGTACTTCTCTGATCTGATCGAAAATCATTCTCCAACCGCTCGTAATTTCTTTCCCAATCCTGTTCCCAGGGCAGTGCTCAGTAGCAACCTCTCTTTGCAACCGGGGTATTGCTTTCCTATGCACCCATTTCTCTTGCTCGATGGGATATTAAGAATAAGCAGCAGCCTCAGATGGCCTATCTGTCCCGTTTCCTTTAGCAAGATCCCTCGTGTGAACCCCCTAGCTGTAAACCACCTTTTAATATAATCAACCTAGCTAGCGGGCCTAAAAGGCCTTCTTTCT
Organism: Boehmeria nivea var. tenacissima; assembly: GCA_018132145.1. Lineage (NCBI taxonomy): Eukaryota > Viridiplantae > Streptophyta > Magnoliopsida > Rosales > Urticaceae > Boehmeria > Boehmeria nivea. The sequence goes on along the minus strand of JACWIL010000016.1, from coordinate 419,164 downwards.
AATAAAATAAAATACCCCTACTGCTTTGTTACCAGAGCTGGATCGATTCAATCTTTTCCCAGTGCCCATGCTCCTACTACTCCCCTTCTGCTGCTAGTCTGACTCCCATGGATGGTTATGGTGGTTCCCCAGCTGCTGCTCCTACTCCTTTGGCTGGTGCCAAAGAAGGTGACTTTGAAGTTGAAGCTTGCCCAGTAGGCAGTTAGATGTAACCATGCTGGCATTACTATGAGAGCCTTAGAGCGCAGATGTCTCTGTCCCTAGTAAGGTGATGCTTAGGTGCGAGGTTGAGATGACGGAAAGACAGAAGAGGATAAGCAGCTGTAAACAGGGCATGCCACAGCTGTCTTGGGCTATTTTCTTCTAATATATATTATTACAAAGTGGTAGCAAGCAGCTCTTTAAGCAGTTGATCGACCAAATGTGAACTATGAGACGCTTTCATTTGCCGGGACATTATCTGCTCTTTTTCTGTCGTCCCACCAGTCTTCGACTACCTGAAGTAGAGAATAAGGGCTGGTCTTCATCTCGGAAAGAAGCTAGCATGGGTGTCTCTTCATTGTAGTAGCTTTACCCGGACTTTATTTGATCTGATCACCATTTTTCTATGCGAATGCTCGATCTCCTACTTGTGTATAACGATCTCAAAACACTGACCTTTTTTAGGAGGCAGGTGGATCCGTACCACTTTACGGTGCAAACCCTCTTCTTGGTGACGGAGATAGGCAACTAGGATAGACAGGACGAGCGACAACAGACTAATTAGTAAGTACAAGCGCAAATCTCTCTTGGACGAGCATGTCCACTAGGTAAAATGATGATAGGATACGACCAGCACACCTAGTGGAATAGTCCCATCTTCCGGTGTGGTGACATGACCTTAGCCTTAGAGAACTTTTGATCTTGGCACTCTCGTGAATATGGGCAAAGTGCTACTATTTATAAACCTATTTACAAGAAGCTACTACTGCTAGAGCAAGAGCTACTATAACTATTGAATTTACTGTTCTTTCTGCTACTACAGCAAGTAAAGGAACTATAGAATTAAGAGTTTCATTTGCAACTCTTGATGGCTTAATTTCCTGTATTTTCAGATTCTGATTCCAATACTGCTACTATAGTTGCAAAGTCAACTACTAGTAAAGAAAGTAGAACATCAACTAAAGATTTTACAGCTACTAGAGCTAAGAAAAGAAGAGCTACTATTACTGCGACTATTGAATTTACTGTTGTTTCGTCTTCCGTTTATGATTCCTCACCTGTAACTATAACTATATAAGTTCCTGTATTTGTATTCAAAACTTCTTTCTTTCTTTTCTCATTTCAAAGGAATAAGGCTTTTAACTAGCAGATAGGACTGTCAATTCCAGAGTTACTGTGGAATTACATGTGTTAAGCAAAGAAAATCAATAGTTTTTATTCATTGAAATTGTTTCAATTTCCCGTCTTTTTTGATAGGATTTAGAGGTTTTATAGTTTTTACATAATATATGATATTTCATAAACAAAAAAAGTTGATCCGAAAAACAAACAAAAAGGATGGTGCGCGACAAGTGGTAAACTCTTCCATTAGTTTAAAGTTCGTGATCTAAACTAATGAATTTACTGTTCGTTATTTCATTTCATTGACAGCAACAGTAACTAATGAATTGGTTGTTCTTTCTTCTGTAGTTTATGAGTCCGATTCTGAGACTGTTGATGCTATTGAATTTGAAGTTCTTGAATTTGTAACCTTCTTCTTTTCGCTACTAGAAAGATTGTTTACTACTAATATACTCTTAAGTAGTGTAATTGACTACAACTAGTTAGAGTACAGCTACTAAACCTTTCTTTGACAGCTACTTAATTATTCTTTATTTCCAGTACTTGATGCTACTTACACTAATACTGCAACTATTGAATAACCATAAGTGACTACTTTAATTGACTTATAGTTAGTTGCTACTACTATTAGTAAAGCTATGCTACTGTTACTATTTTTATACAACTATTATATTACAGTACTTCTTTCCTATTGACTTTTGTAAACGGGAGTTCAAGGTTGGAATCCGGTAATAAATAGGCCTTCTTTAGTAGCGGAATAGGTCATCCATTTAGCCTTTGTTGTCTAAACTCTCCTCTTCGATGTCACTTCACTTGCGAGACTTTGACTTGATATTACCCTTCAACTAAACTATCTTACCTTCAAGAGCTACACCTTCGGTGCCTTCTACTTGCGAGACTTTCCATGAAACTCCCGCTAAGGGGGGCTTTGAACTATGAGACATGTAACTTTACGATGCTTTCCTTTCAACTCTACAGTTAAGGCGCGTACTTGCTTTCCATTCTACTCTACTCTTACAGTTAAGGGCGCTTATAAGACCCCAGGAAAGAGCTACTATATTACCTTCCACTCCCGTTAAGGTGCGAAGCAAGAGGGAATTAGATGAGCTGGGGCCTTAAGCATGCTTATACGAAGTAGAAGGGGCGAAGCTACTGGGAATTATAGATTCACAGGGGCAAAAAGCATGCAATTCTATTCCTTCGTGACCCATACTCTCGAGTTACTAAAGTTCCTATGATTCCATCCCTCCCTTCGCTTGATTGACCAGCTGGGGATCCATGACATAGCAGTCCTTGAAAGTCTTATATAGGGATAGATTCTATTCAGAGGGTGCCCGCTTCCTTCTTCTTTCACATAAGCAAACCTCGTAGGCGGACCCTTCCCTTCCATTCCTCACTTTCAGTAAGTAGGACGCTAAGAAGCATTTCTTACTTGTTTAATAATCAAAGTCCAATATATAAAGAAAACAGGGTACGCTCCAGCTTCACAACTTCTTAGTCTTCTGCAGTTCCTGGGCCTTGACTCCCGGACTTCTCTTTATAACGTCTATACACATGAGGGAACTAGCTACTCTTTTAAAAAAGAGAGTTAGAAGTCTAGTAATTTAATAAAGACTAGGAAGTGGCAGGGTACCAGGACTCATAAGGACAAGACTCAGGATCGTAACCCGCACTAGCATAGGGATCCTCTCTTCAGCGGGCTCATAAACTCCAACTCGATCAGCTGCTACGGTTGCCTTGTTTTAAAAGCTTCTAGGGTATCTGCTCTTTATGATTCTTCTCTTTATGGTAACTCGTCAGCTAATTCATATCAAATTGGGGATCAGGTACTTCCATTATTAAATGGAGTACAAATCAACAATAACATTAAGGATAACCCCTAGGTAGGTAACATGGGTAGCACCCCCAGTAGAGAAAGAAAGACCTATAAGCGGAGTTGTACTCACCTGAAGCACAGTATAAGTAGACCTTATAGCCCAACCTTAAACAAAAAAGGGTACGCTCCCAGGTTGTCTTACTATGCATCCCGAACAACGAATTCAGCGGCTACTTCTGTTTATGAGTATACTGATCTCGGTTTGGGAAGTGAAGCACTCACGCTATCCCTTGGGTACAGGTAAGCTAAAGCATACCCTATTCTTTACAGTAGGAACCATACGGGTAGGGTAAGAGAGTCCTATTCCCTCATAGTGGAAATGTTACGAAAATGCACAATTATGACCAATTCGACAACTCTTATTACACAGAAAATCATTCCAAATCGCTGAAATAGTGTATGTTTTCTCGGCATTGTGGATAGGAAAGCCCTTGTTTTGGGTAGGATAGAGCACCCGGTCACGTAAAACCGAAGTTGGGTCATCATCTTAGTTGTAAGCTTCTAATGACTGTCTTCTGCTCCATGAGCTGCGTAACTCGACTCGCCACTCAAGAGAATTAAACAGAGCGAGGGACTGCTTAAGCTGATACATTTGAGCTGAATCACACCTGCAAGCTGAACTACCCTTCGAATCCAGTAGTGGAGTATCAAGGGAAGTCCCTGTGCTGGACAAGGTGCTATCCAGAGAGGTACTGAGGCACATTTCACGCTCAAAACCGGAGGAGTTGAGAGAATTCCTATAGAAATTACGGGGTTATTTAACAAATTGTAACGAAAATACGCGGGAATTGAACTAAATTCACTAATTTCGGTGTTAGAAGTCATGAAAAAGGTCCGAAAAGGTCTCAGATTGTGTCAAAACCGGGCAATTTCAGGCGTTTTGGGGTCGGGTAAAAAAGAGCAAAATTGCAACATCTAAAGATGCCTTATGAAACGGAACTTTTTACGCTTTTTATCAGGGTTTTACGCTAGATAGGTGTCGAAGAGGTCCAAAAAGGTACCGAATCAGTCCATAAAGTGCCGTTTTTCAAGGAAATCAGGTCATTTTCGGGCACTTTTAGTCACTTTTGCAACTTTTCCATTAATAGGAATTATTGAATTCTTGATTATAGAGTTAGCCGCGGACTGAGGGTATGTATTTGCAGCAGTTTATGCGCCCACTTTGAAACCCAAAGGCTTATGCTTCCGCCCCGACTGACTCCAAGTAGTCCTCTCCAGTTGCCGATCCATCAACTAATTATGGTCCCGATGAGGGTCCTGATTCCACAAAGCCAACTAATTGAAGATTCTTTAGCCAGGTCATCATAAACTGAGAAGCTGCGAACGAACCAGCTCTTGAGCAGGTGCAGGGGTTGATGTGGACGATACCGGTCCATCTTCGTAAAGAAGAGTTTCCGCTAAACCGTATTCTGTAGATTCTGTTACCTATATAATGACTCTCCCCATTGGGGATACCTCTCACTCTGGTCGAGCCATTACATACCTCTCATTAAGATCCCAATACTGTACTAAAGGTGGGTGCATTTGTGGGGCTGTGATCCGTATTCTTCTCCAGCTTATTCATAAGTTAGCAGGGTTGCAGGGGATGAGTCATCATTGTCAAGGCATAGGCTAGGGCAAAGGAATCCAAGTATGAAGCTGAACCCCTGACATCGGAGGGTTTGTCAACCGCAAGAACATATGATCCTGCTCGCACACCTAGCGCTCAGATGCGTATGTAGCTCCATCTATGTCTTCTCTAACAACCCATGCAGATGCAAGCTGCCTTCTTGATTAGGGGTGCGGTTATCCCTACTTGGATAAGATATTCGGGAACTGGGAGTGCGCTTACAGATTAAGACATTCCTGTGATAATTCCCCCCGGGATCTTGGAACCCTTTATTAACGAAAAAGTGTAAGGTAAATGGAGCACAAAACTGTACTTTAAGCCCGCTATAATGAGCAAAAAAAGGTAGGCTTCTGATTCCTTGTTTGGGAAGTCCTCTACTTCTAGTCACTATGCTGCCCATTCCACTCCTTATTAGGATTCAATTCCACGGTCTTTACCCAAAGGGTATGCTAATTTGCACATTCCCCTGTCAGCAGTCTTAGAAAGATAGACTACAGAATCCCCAGTAGCGGACTAACTACTCATCATTATGCCCAGAATATGGAGAGAAGACACGGCCACAAGTGCAGCTCCTGTTCTTTGAACGCGAAGCGCCATAATCCATAACATTTCTATCCAAAAACCCAGTGTTTTAAACAATTCCTATCTAAATTGCAGGGGAATTGACACAAATTCCTCATTTTTTAATGTTTTTCGGCGAAAGAGGGTTTACTTTGGTCTGTAATCCGGCTAAATTGGTGAAAAAGGTGCTCATTTCAGGCATTTTTAGGAAAATTCCTAGCTTTTGCACTATGGAGGAACGGAACTGTATCACCCTTATGGTTATTCCCCTCTTTCCAACAAGAGGGACTACATTTGTTGATACTTCGACCCGGGGTAAGATGCCAACTATGAGGACTCTTCTGTAACCTATTCTTCTGCTGTTTCGAGCCGTAATGATGCACTTTCTATCCTAAAACACGGTAAAAACAAACCTTTTTGTTCGAAAACGGTATATTGCACTCCTTATTATAACGGAACCTCTTAAAGGTAGCCTTGTACCCAACTTAAGGATATGGGTATGCATCAAACCCTGCGAATGCTATAGACAAGTCCTCTGCGCAACTACTTTTTCTTAACGATGTTATACAGTGTTTGTTTACACTAACCAGGTTTATGTTTTTTCTTTTCTTTATTGTTTTTCTTTCATTTTTTCCTTATTCAATTGCTTTTCGAGTTTGTTATTTCATTTCATTGTAAGTTATTTGAATTCTATTTTAATTTCATTTCAGAGTTTGTTCTTTTTTATTATCATTTTCTTTTCTTTTCTTTATTGTTGTTTCTCTTTCGTTCTAATATCGTAATAAATAGAAATAGTTGATTCTCACTCTGAGAGTGATTTTGACCGATCGAAAGCTAACGACCAATAGTGCTCTCCAGTAGTGCTCTGCGGAGTCGGAGATGCCGGTAAACGTTGGTTAGTAGAATGGTCTTTCTCTCCGATTGAGGAATCATGGCCAGGGGAGAATCCAATATATAAAGTGTTCCGTGAGTGATTCTTATCAAAGATCTTTTCTATGATCATCTTTCTTTTAGGTAAAAGCGGAATTATCAATTTGATTTTTCTTATATAAATTATGGAATTTTCTCTCAATTTGATGAGAAATCTGGTTCGATGGCTGTTCTCCACTAACCACAAGGATATAGGGACTCTATATTTCATCTTCGGTGCTATTGCTGGAGTGATGGGCACATGCTTCTCAGTACTGATTCGTATGGAATTAGCACGACCCGGCGATCAAATTCTTGGTGGTAATCATCAACTTTATAATGTTTTAATAACAGCTCACGCTTTTATAATGATCTTTTTTATGGTTATGCCGGCGATGATAGGTGGATTTGGTAATTGGTTTGTTCCGATTCTGATAGGTGCACCTGACATGGCATTTCCACGATTAAATAATATTTCATTCTGGTTGTTGCCACCAAGTCTCTTGCTCCTATTAAGCTCAGCCTTAGTAGAAGTGGGTAGCGGCACTGGGTGGACGGTCTATCCGCCCTTAAGTGGTATTACCAGCCATTCTGGAGGAGCAGTTGATTTAGCAATTTTTAGTCTTCATCTATCTGGTGTTTCATCCATTTTAGGTTCTATCAATTTTATAACAACTATCTTCAACATGCGTGGACCAGGAATGACTATGCATAGATTACCCCTATTTGTGTGGTCCGTTCTAGTGACAGCTTTCCTACTTTTATTATCACTTCCGGTACTGGCAGGGGCAATTACCATGTTATTAACCGATCGAAACTTTAATACAACCTTTTTTGATCCCGCTGGAGGGGGAGACCCTATATTATACCAGCATCTCTTTTGGTTCTTCGGTCATCCAGAGGTGTATATTCTCATTCTGCCTGGATTCGGTATCATAAGTCATATTGTTTCGACTTTTTCGGGAAAACCCGTCTTCGGGTATCTAGGCATGGTTTATGCCATGATCAGTATAGGTGTTCTTGGATTTCTTGTTTGGGCTCATCATATGTTTACTGTGGGCTTAGATGTTGATACCCGTGCCTACTTCACCGCAGCTACCATGATCATAGCTGTCCCCACTGGAATAAAAATCTTTAGTTGGATCGCTACCATGTGGGGGGGTTCGATACAATACAAAACACCCATGTTATTTGCTGTAGGGTTCATCTTTTTGTTCACCATAGGAGGACTCACTGGAATAGTCCTGGCAAATTCTGGGCTAGACATTGCTCTACATGATACTTATTATGTGGTTGCACATTTCCATTATGTACTTTCTATGGGAGCCGTTTTTGCTTTATTTGCAGGATTTTACTATTGGGTTGGTAAAATCTTTGGTCGGACATACCCTGAAACTTTAGGTCAAATCCATTTTTGGATCACTTTTTTCGGGGTTAATCTAACCTTCTTTCCCATGCATTTCTTAGGGCTTTCGGGTATGCCACGTCGCATTCCAGATTATCCAGATGCTTACGCTGGATGGAACGCCCTTAGCAGTTTTGGCTCGTATATATCCGTAGTTGGGATTTGTTGTTTCTTCGTGGTCGTAACAATCACTTTAAGCAGTGGAAATAACAAAAGGTGTGCTCCAAGTCCTTGGGCTGTTGAACAGAATTCAACCACACTGGAATGGATGGTACAAAGTCCTCCAGCTTTTCATACTTTTGGAGAACTTCCTGCTATCAAAGAAAAGAAAAAGTCAAAAAGAAATATGATTCCTTCTTCTTCTTTAGGTGTCAAATGTGATGCTGTACCTGGTCGTTTAAGATCACCATCAAATTGGACCAGTTGGTTTGTAATAATTTTCATTTGTATTTTAGATACAATTCTCTTATGTCTGGGAATGAAGCCTTTTTTCATGGCTTTCCCATTTGCTGAATGTGCCGGTACCTCAGACGGGGAAGGTACCTCAGGCACAACGCCTCTTATTCCGGGGAGAGAAGATTCTCCCGTTCCCTCCATCTCGTCCCAGGGAAGCTCCTGGATCGAGGGCTTTTATGGTACTACGGGAGATGAAAGAACCTCGAACTCACCACCCCCGTCGGACCCGGAAGAAGGGGCGGGCTCCTCAAATCCCCTTTCTTCCTATAAGCCTTCTCCAGCTTCTCTGGAAGTTTTAGAAAGATTTAGGCGAGGACGTCAGGGCTTTACCCCAGTTCCCTACAGTGAGACGATTCGACAGGGGAGTCTCAATTCCATCTTCAACGGAGTCAATGCGATTGTTTCAAATGAATATGAGGTTATTGTTGGTAAAAAGGTGGTTTCTAGGGCCACGCTACAAGAAGAAATAGAGTTTTTGAATACGGAAAACACGCCTTTGGACTCTTTTTCTATAAGAATTTTAGGAGAACTTAATAGGGAAAAGGAGGAAAGTCGACTTTTTAAGAACCTTCTCAGTAAGGGGATAATCATCAAACGCTAACTCTTTTTGCCCTACTTTGGTCTCTGGTTTGATGGTTGCACGTGCGTTTTGTTTTCCATTTCATTCTTTCGCGACAGTATGATGAGTGCTAACGATCTTGTACGGCTCGGGGGGGTGTATGCCGGACGACAGCTCCACGACCCCCGATGGGGCTCCGGCAGTGTTCTAGTTTTTAAAGTGAGAATGGCGTGAAGGACCGAGCGCCCCCGGACGTAGCCGCAAAGGTGAACCGGGTTACCAAAGTCACGGTCCGAATAAAAAGGAGAGTTCGCCCGGTGAGCCGGGGGTGCTGGTTCAAATCCAGTTCGTGACATGGTCATCCCGACGAGAAGGAATGAGTAAACTGCTTTTTACTCGGCTTCTACTACTGAAAAACTCTTTCTCCTGTCTTGTAGCGATCTGCTTTTTCTTGTAAATCGGTTTACTGGTCTTGAACCAAGAGGAACTCAAACTCGGATACTGGCTCCTATGGTATTAGCTTCTAGAAGCCGGAAGATAAGGTAAGCAAAATTGCTACTTTAGTTTACTTTTTTCCTAGATTGGTAATAAAACTTCCAGTAGTCCGCTTACAGGAAAAGAATCCGAATTCAATAGAGATTGAAATCCTGTATCGGATCTTGCTAAATTGCCCAGCTAATTACAGCTGCCCTTGTTCTGCCTTTAACTCAATTACAAGGCTGCTAAGGAAGACAGAAGTAGTCCCCTGTTCTTCCTGGAATTAGACTTTCGAAAAGACTTTTATATAGTATTGGTTCGATCTTGAGTTTGAAATCCCATTCCAAGGCTAGCGCCCAGTAGCGCATCTCCAATAGTGCCATATTATTACAAAGGTGGGAGATGCCGGTCACCGTCTGGTTAGTACGAAGGGATTGAAAACTTCAGGAATTGGACCAGCCAGCACAGATCCTCCCAAGCAACTTCCAACTGCGCCAACTAGACCAAAAACATGTATCGAAACCTGGCCAAACTTCCTATCTCCTCGTTCGCCGCCCCGGAAAGCCTTCCCCACCAACTCCATCTTCATTTCTTGACTTATTGTTCGTTCTGATTATGAGGGAAAGGGTTTGAAATCCATAACTAGGGGGGGGGGGATCTGCACTCCTACGTGGACATCTAGAAAGGGAGTACTTGGAGACAGAGAAAGTGATTGTGCTACGTAATACTATAATTAATTGCAGGTTCGCTAGTTTCTCTCCCTTGTTCTCTGGGTTCGATAACCTGGGTAGCTAAAGGCTGCCTTGCTTCCCGTTGTGGTATAAATCTTTTTACGCAAATCCTTTCCGGGTGTAATTACGATATTGACCTTCCTTGCTCAGCTTTTCCTCTCCCGGAGGTGATCTGAAGAAACAGAAAGGATTATTTCGTGTGGCTCGTCCGAATTGTTCTGATGGCTGGTAGCGGTTGGGCGCGGTTAGAGCAGGAAGTGCGGCATTGATGGGTTATTCAAATAAGATAACTTCACCGATCGATCAAGGACTGGCATAAAGTAGAGCTTGGATAACGAGAAAGGGAATCCGCTTTTCACATCTATCTTCACGCTGAGTGTGAACTGGAGATTTCAGGCTGCTCTTAGACCAGGAAGATTGTTTATGACATCAATCAGCTAGGCCCGTCTGTCGAATAGTTTTTCAATGCATGCGATCTTTCGAGTAGGAGTAGCTGGCACTGGCTTTCGATTCCGTCCTGTCTTTTCAGTGTGATAAGTATGATCAGTCGTAGGGCTCCAATCTCCTTTTGCTGGAGTTGACTTTTACGTCTCGTAGGAAAGATCGTCTTATCTTATAGTATGTAGGTTAGTCAAATCCGTCAAGCATACCAGTCCAAGGCACTGAGTCCTTTTTCTAGCAGTCATTGCGTAATCGTAAGCAGCCCTTCCAGACAGCAAGTGCTAGTTCCCCGAGTGTAAGTAGTAAAGTAGGCAACGCCTTTCTTTTTGAAAGACTATTCCTTGCCATTAAAGTTTTATTTTATATAATTGGAAATTGGGGTTTCTTTCCCATGTCAAGCTAGTTATCGTGGAGTCCATGTTAAGGGCTTTTTCTTTATTTAATTTGCCGGTAAGTAGTCTTTTATAAGGCGCAGAAAGCACTCTTTCAAATAGCAAGGAAAGGAGGAAAGCGTAAAATTGGCAGGAGATTAGTCAGTGAGACAGCCAGTGAAAGAAAGTGAGAGTAGGCCAAGGGCTAGGAGTTCGATTGGAGTCAATAAAGGGAGAGAAACTTTTGCTTACAATCCATATAATATAAAGGTTTGTACAGTTTTCCTTATAATAGGTACAGTTCATATGCATGTAATAGTAAAGGAGGATGCTTGCCTATTTGACTTCCTGCCATTTTCAATAGTCCTCTAAGGGAACTCTCAGGAGATAAGAATATAACAGCTTTGTCTTTGTCCGAAGCAGGAGATGGACTAGATAGAAAGGCTTAGCAAGAAAAGAGGGGGAGGGAAGGTTTATAGTAGCAAAAGCCATTGGAGTTTTTATTTTATACATTGGAAGAATCCGTTTTGTTATTAATAGACTAGGAAAGGGAAATAACTGAAAGAAAAGAAAAACTAAAACTTCCAATTTTAGCATATATAGCGAAGCGATACTTCGGGTTCTCACAAAAGATAATCTTTTTTTAAGTACCCACTTGTTATTTTATTAGTTAATAATCCTAGCGATTGGCTTTATATGTTTATTCTATTCTGATTCGAATAAATCGGCATATTCAAATGATTTTCATCAAATGACTATTCATCTATTTATTTTAATGTAAATTAGGAGCAAGACAATTCTATGGAAAAATGGCGGAAAAATTCAATGTTCTTTAGCGGGGTATTAGAATACAGGTGTGGTCTAAGTAAATCAATAAAAAGTCTTGGTGATCCTATTGAAAATACCAGCGTAAATGAAGATCCGATTAGAAACGATATGGATAAATACATACCTAGTGGGAGTAAGAGTGACAATTCTAGTTACAGTAATGTTGATCATTTAAGCGGCGTCATTCGGAATTTCATATCTGATGAAACTTTTTTAGTTAGGGATAGTAATAAGGATAGTTTCTCCATATATTTTGATATTGAAAATGAAATTTTTGAGATTGACAATAATCATTCTTTTATAAGTGAACCAGCAAATTTTTTTTATAGTTATCAGAATTATAGTTATCTGAATAATGTATCGAAGAATGACGATCCTCGCTATGATCGTTACGTGTATGATACTAAATATAGTTGAAAAAATCACATTAATAGTTGCATTGACAGTTATCTTCGTTATCAAATCTGTATTGATAGCTACATTTTAACTAATAGTGAAAATTACAATGACAGTTACATATATAGTTATATTTGTGGCGAAAGAGGAAATAGTAATGAAAGCGAGAGTTCCAGTATAAGAATTAGTACGGATGATAATGATTTAACTATAAGAGAAAGTTCTAATGATTTAGATGTAACTCAAAAATACAGGCATTTGTGGGTTCAATGCGAAAATTGTTATGGATTAAATTATAAGAAATTTTTTAAATAAAAAATGAATATTTGTGAACATTGTGGATGTCATTTGAAAATGAGTAGTTCGGATAGAATCGAACTTTTGATTGATCCGGGTACTTGGGATCCTATGGATGAAGACATGGTCTCTCTGGATCCTATTGAATTTCATTCGGAGGAAGAACCTTATAAAGATCGTGTTGATTCTTATCAAAAAAAGACAGGATTAACTGAGGCTGTTCAAACAGGTACGGGTAAACTAAATGGTATTCCGGTAGCAATCGGGGCTATGGATTTTCAGTTTATGGGGGGTAGTATGGGATCTGTAGTGGGCGAGAAAATCACACGTTTGATCGAGTATGCTGCCAATCAATTTTGACCTCTTATTCTAGTGTGTGCTTCTGGAGGAGCACGCATGCAAGAAGGAAGTTTGAGCTTGATGCAAATGGCTAAAATATCTTCTGCTTTATATGATTATCAATCAAAGTACAAGTTATTCTATGTGGCAATCCTTACATCTCCTACTACGGGTGGGGTGACAGCTAGTTTTGGTATGTTGGGAGATATCATTATTGCCGAACCCGATGCCTACATTGCATTTGCGGGTAAAAGAGTAATTGAACAAACATTGAATAAGACAGTACCTGAGGGGTCACAAGTAGCTGAATATTTTTTTCAATATATATCTTTTTTTTTTCTTTAGTTTTGTGATTTGATATAGGATACCGGAAAAAGAAAGAGCAAGGCAAGAGAAGGACCAGTCCTTCAGTCCATTAAATAAAGTGAAAAAGCCGATTAGGTTGCCACTTGAGAACTTGAACACCCTACCTTCCGCCTCCGGGGCCTTCAATTGGTCCTTTCGAATACATACCGAATGCGAGATGTTCCCTCGGCCGTCGAAGTGGTGCTTGACATAGGCCGCACCTGTCATTCTTAGGCCACTCTCGTCCAATCCATCGAGGACCATTCTCCTTCGTAGACATCCGGCCCTTGGTCGTAGATCAGCTGTTGCCCATGGCTGGCCCGGGAAGTAGTCTGATCGCGGTATTGGATCCTCTCCTGCTACTTAACCTGAAGATGGAATTTCTAAGACTGCTAACAGATTCTCTTATTCCTGCCTAGCTAGTCCTACCCTCTATAAGAGCAAGATAAAGGGTATGAATCTTTAACCCGAGGTGATTACCTCTAATCAGTAAGATAGAATGTGGTGATATTTTTAAGAAGAGCTGATAGGAACTGCAACTAATAAGAGCTAGAGCTAGTATTGAATAAGCTGTACTTTTTTTTCCAGCTACTAGAGAAAGTAGATAGATTGAATTCACAGTACTTTCTGCTATTGAATTAACAGCTACTAAACCAGTACTTTCATTAACTACTCCTTTTACTTTCTTTGATTCTAAGACTGCTACTACTATAGTTGAAACTGTTGACGTCATAGTCTTCTATTTTAAGCACTTCACTCCCATAGCTATAGTGGACAAGACCTTACAACTAGAAAAGGGGGCAAAATCACAAGTTCTCTTTAGAGAATTGAGATCTCCTTGATGATCCTCCTTTCGATAACAGAGGGGCAGAAGATAAGTTGGAAGTTTCATCTATCTTACTATCATTCGTCCTACTTACTAACATGTCTTCTGCTGGGATTGGTTGTTAATGTATGTTATGCTATCTCTGCAGAAGTGACATTATGATGAACTAAAAAAGATCCTCAGGTATATAAAGCCCTAGAAAAGGCATTCTTTTATTGGCAAAAGGATCCTTTCTCCGGGCAACTAGGGGATTGCTTGACTTACTACTACTTAAATTGAAATGGAGTAACTACTAGGCAATGAAAAATCCCCCTTAGTCCCAGCTCCATCAAAAGTTAAGTTTTTAGGTTTTTTCGACTGCCAAAGCAGCACTTAGCACTCCAACTAATGGCCTTCAGACTGTTGAAATTGGTACAACTGCTTCAATGGGATAGAAGGAAACTGGCTAAAAAGGATTAGAAATGGACTAGTAAGAGACTCCAATGTAACCTAAAACTCCAATTGGAACCCTAGGAGGTGCAACTTCCACTCTTTTTAGCACTCTTTCCATTGTCGTTTACTTTACGAAGCGAAGGAGATCAAAAGGTATGCCCATTTTATCGAGGAGAGGAATTACTAGCTCGCAGGCTTAAAAATGATAACTTCCTTGCCCTCGAACCGACTATCCAACGACATGGAAGACTTAGCATTGGCCTATCACTCAAATTAAATTTTATAGCACGCCAACAAGAGGGGCTTCTTACAAAAGCACTCCAACAACTCGCTTGAAGAGAGAAGCAACTACTACTTCTCCATCAAAGGAAAAACAAGCATCGACTAAATAGAAGGAGAGCCCTACCCTTGAATCTTATCGTTAGCCTATAGCGCTATCTACCCTTAAGACTGACTTAAGGGATGTAACAGAAGTCTCAAGAGAACTAACAAGCGATGGACTGGAAGGGCGAGATAGACAGAAAGCTTAGGATAGCTGATTTTTGGTTCTAGGTCAATCAAAAGCAGGTTCTAGAGCGAGCTAAGGTCTTCTCCTCCAATCGAAGTGATAAAGCCAGTTCCTTGTCAAGTCAGTTAAAGAAAGAAAAGATTATGAAAGATTTCCAGATGAAAGGGATGGTTTAGAAGTATCGGAATATGAAACTACAGGTTATTAATCAACTGCTTATGAAATAGTGACTTCAGTTGATGAAGACTTTACTACTGCTTATGAAATACTTGCTGTAGCTGATAGTAAAATAGTTGCTGTAGTTGCAGTGAATAAAGTAACTCTTTACTAGTAGCTCTTATGTAAATAGTAGTAGTTTTACTAATAGCATCATAGTCGCAGTTCCTAGTACCAGTCTTCTTTCTAGTAGTTGTTTTTTTCTATTAGTAGCGATGCGAACAGGCGTTTACTTATGAGATTAGTTGAGTAGGCTTGTGTTAGTTGTCTGCTATAAGATAGCTAGTTTTGGGGCTTTCGACATAAAAAAGCCTATCCGGCTTGGCTTCGCTATCGCTCATGACTTGTATTGTAGTCGTAGTCTTGTAGTCGGCCCAGAATGCCTTTGTAGTCTTTCTAATGCAAATGACTTCTTCCTTCATTCATTTTCTTTTAATTGCGGTAGCTTCCGCGCCAGCAAGATACGGACGGCGAAGCCAAAGCAATACTAAACAAGCGAGAAACTTGACTTTGAAAAAGAAGGCAGCATAAGCTTTCATTTCTTGGATTCCACTTCTTTCTGTGCATAGGAGGAGTTTGTCGGGAAGCACAACATGGACCAATGAAGAAAGGGTTATGGCCGCCGCTATGACTCCAGTACCCCTTTATCAGGAGAGAGTTTGACCCATTATAACAGGGGTCTTTTTCGCCAAACAACAGGCTAAAGGGCGATCACCCAAGCAATTGATTCGGTTTCACAAAGATCTTTCTATCCGACAAATTCCCCAGCGGTTCAGATCTAATGAGCGGAGGGAAGTCTTAATTCAAAGGCACCCGCAGGCGGTGAGGTAGGGAGAGTTGGTATGGAGATGAAAGAGACAGATAAGCTTTCCATTATCTGCTTTCTATCCATTCAACTTCATTGAATGGATACCTTGGACCATAATATGATGTTTCTCTCCCTAGACCAGTAGAGGTAGCAGTCTTGGGAGCAGTCTCTTCTTAGACTATGGATTTTAGGTCAAAACCAAGTGAGGTTGAAAGCGAGCCAGTGAGAGAGCTTAGGCTAGTCGCAATCCCAGTCCCGGGGTAAGATCAGTCCCCAGTTAATATGGATAGTAGTCATCTCTGTTCCTTGATCTTCCAAGGGGAAGGGGATGGTATGTACCCGGACAGTCTCTTTCTTTCCTTGGGAGGACGAGCTAGAGAAGAGGGTAGCATTTGAGTTCCCCTCCTTTGTAGTAGGCTATGTTATTGCCCTTGTATAACCTTTTCTTTCTCTTTCCCTTGGAGTGGAATACTATTAAGATTCAGGCATTTAAGCAAAATGCCCTTACATGTCAGTTGGAGTGCCAGGAGGCTCAATGGAAGTAGAAATGGCCTCCTCCTAGAATGCCAAGAGGAGCAAGGAAAGTAGTATATACTCTGGATCAATGGCCTGATACGGTCACCCTATGGCCACTTTAACAGGGACTATACATAGGTCTTAGGCTGTCAAGAGCATTCTGTGCAATATACTATAGCATATCCCCTGGCTGGAAAGTACACCATATCATAATCATATAAACAATTGCGAGGATCTAAGCTATGGGTACTAAGACTCTTTATAATAGGAATCCTCCACTCCCACGCACGAGTAATGTTATACCCTATAAAAAGAGTCACGATATAAGGAATCTTTCTTACCTAAAGTCCCACTTACTGACCTGCTTCCATAAGGAAAGATAATCTATTTAAGAACACTGGCGAGCTTAAGACTAGAAATAGACTTTCTTCATAAAGTATGATACACCTGGCACTCCCAGGGAACATCCACTAACGAGAAGTAAATTCCTACAAGCCAAGAGAAGATCAAAGTCTTTTGAAATGACTTAGTAACCTCCTTCATACAATTGTCGGCCAAGGTGGCTTTTTGCCCTAAATCAATTGGCTTTACGACTGTTTTTGAGTTTGTTGAGCATGACGAGCTAGTCAGTATCCCGTCCCGGGTTTTCCCTTCTATTTAGCTTAGTTTTAGAAGCTGAACAGCTAGCGTGGTTTTGAGGAGCAGTGCCGGGCAGCAGGGATTGAAAGAAGTAGTTCCTTCTCGGCTTCAGAAGGACCGAAGGTTGCACTACGTTCAGGGATTGGTCTTCCTGTTCTTTCTCAGCCGCTAAAGGAAGAAAGATCTCTGATCCAGTGGATGCTTGAAAGTGAGGTAAGCCGATCCCATGAGAAGGGTTCGAGCCGAGCTGCTTTAGCTGGTAGAAAGCGGTTAGCGCCTGTCGTAAAGGGCATTACGTTCTGAAAGAAGACCTGAAGACCGGGTTGTGACAATTAAAATTTTTCCGGAGTGCCGATATTATCGTGTTGTAAAATATTAAAGGTTGACAGGGTACGGTACGTCAGTTCCGGGACTTATCTTGAGAAGTGGAGTTTGAAGCCCGCCCATTAAATTAAGGGAGGCAATCGCAGAAAGGCAGGCGACCAAAGCGAGACTGTCAGAGTCCTGAAAGGAGAGCGACAGTGGGCGTGGTTCAGGTTTTGAGTTTAGGCAATGTACAATTGTAGTCGTTCACGTTTTCCAATGAAATGATTAAGATAAGCTAGCTCATTCATCTGCGCATTAAGAAGAACTACCCGGTGGTGGAGAACTCTTTGACCCGGTCAGTACCAGATGAGAGGCATTTAACTCACATCTATCTCACCTCCACTCCTTGTGTACAATGAATGGTCGATCGTGTACCTTTCTTATTATCCCGATCCGATCACCCTCCTGGAAAAAGAAACTCTTATTCACATCGATCGCTCACATATAGCATGGCAGCACTTGCGCCTTTAGTTGCTAGTGGCTAGTACGCATAAGTGATTTCCAAGGGCGGGGCATCCATCCAACTAAAAGCTTTCATGGGATTGTCCAGGTGTGGTTGGCAAGCAATTAGGGCAAGAAGAAGGGCATGCCCACGGATGAATAGTATCAAGTAGTTTGATCTATCTGCTTTTCGCAGTGCTTCCCGCGTTCGCTCATCAGATGGGCGGTCATCGGTCAAGAGATCTTGGTCGGAATTGTCAGTAGTCAGTAGGGCAATTGCTCCATGGGTGGTCGATCCAACCGGTATTGATCTCCACTTTTTTCAGTGAGAAAACCTTCAGAGTGAGTGCTCTCGTGCAAATGACTTCTGAGTATTGCACATTTGACTTAGAGGTATTGAAAGTGTTTGGGTTTTCATCAATGGTTTCGGCCTCACGCTGCCTAGACTAGCCGTCCAGAGTCGAGTAGTTGTCTTCCCATATTAACTTCTTTCTTTGGCTGGTAACAGCCATAAGCGGTTCGTCCCATACTTGAGGGCACAAGTCATTCCCCGGAATAGATATCTTTTTGTTCGGAGAAATCTCTAAACTAGAATCCGGGCGGGGGGATAGAGGGAGCATTGGCTGATAAGACTCTTGTATGTTCATCATTAATGCTTTGATCATTCGAAAAAGGTACTCCTCAAAGAGCTACTAAATGAAATAAGAATGTCGCCGTCTTCGAGTTCAGAAAGTCTGTGGTCTGCAATAGTGGCTAGAAAGTGACGCAACAGTGATCTAGCCTCTTCTTCTCCCATGCTTCCTTCATAGACCCAATCACCAAGCTCTGCCGTAGGTTAATTTCCTGAAAGAAGTGAATATAATATTCCTCTTCGTCTCCTATTTCTTGAAAAGCCGGCTCTTGGGCAGACTAGACTAGAGAACGCCTTTCTAAGTCAAGTAATGGTGACCCGCCGAAGACTGAAGCCTCGTAACATGTTGACGAAGACCTCCGAACTGAGGGTTCGATCAGTAGAGGGGACGACTTTGCCTCCCCGAAAGAAGAATAGCCCCGCTCTCTAGCCGACTGATCCCGTTGATCATATAACTGGGAGGGAACGTGTTACATTAGAGGTGAACGATCAGAGATGTCCTCTAATTACCACGATGAGGCTGGTCCCTCTTTTAGTAGACTAAGCTATGAATATGAATGAAGAAATGAATGCCCGGCTCCTTCTTGCACTGCTAACCCCAAGAAGTTTCTTAATGCTGATACTTTCTGTTTCGTCGAGTCCCGGGCTTTTGGTCTTCCTTTGAGTGTGGGTTCAATTGGATGAATCTGTCAAGTCAAGGTCAACGTACGTAGCAGCAAGGATGGTGCATCGCCTATTTATCGTTCTCGCTCGGGAGCCAAAACGAACACGCCTGCTACCTACTGTACTGGACCTTCGACCAGGCATTCTACCCTTGTCGAATCGAAACCAACCACCACTGTATTGCGCTCGAACAGTTGAGCGGCCGCCGGCCAGCAACTTCCGTACACAGATATAGATTCATTCTTCGTACCTGGTCCAACTTCACAACCCTTCGCGGGTTGGTCAGAAGTCAGTCTTGTTTGGTAAGACGGAATTGGACAAAGAGAGTGCTCGACCGGAACAACGGCCAACAAAGACCGTAATTACATAGATAACTGCTCCTCCCCTTCTCCGTCTTTAAGGCGAACCGTATGGCGGCTGGAAAGAAAGACGACCTCACCTTCTCGTAGATGGTGTCAGTGAGAGCAACTTTAGTATCCCCCGTTGACCTTCTTTTGTAGATAGAATCTTCAATGAGTGGAAACAAACAACCTTACTAATAAAGTTGTTGAGTAAGGCCGGCTTTCGAGCCCAAGCCCCTTTGCTAGGTTGGGTGCTTGAGCGCATCTTTCTCATATCGATCAAGGCTTTCCTTGAGTTTTCAATAAGGGGCGCGTTAGCTAGGCCCTTTTCTTGCAGGAGTGCTAACGCGCGCCCTTACGTTTTCTTCGCTTGCTCTGCAGTACGAGCCTCATACAGAGCCGCGCCCCTTTAATATGATGAGAAGAAGAGGGGCCGCCCTCTTTTCCGCACCAATCCTTTTTTACTACTATATCTTTTTTGGGGTGTATAGCTCAGTTGGTAGAGCATTGGGCTTTTAACCTAATGGTCGCAGGTTCAAGTCCTGCTATACCCAAACCTACCTTACACTATACTATTAGTAAGGATGCGTAGTAGCGTTCAAAGATCACTCTTTGGCCTTTAGACTCGCTTCAGCGACTTCGCCCTTTAAGTGACAAGGAGGGTGAGGTAAGGAGTAGTATAAGAGTGGCTCGGTCATCAATAGGCCTCTCCTTATTCATTCTATAGGGCGGGGCTGCGGACCAACAATCCAGCAAAAGGGCTTAAAAGCTCCTTTATCAAACCTTCCCCTTTTCATAAGAATAAGGTAAGCTTGGGTTCCAAACCTTTTGATATGCGGTCTCGCTATTCTTTGTTTGCATTCAAAGGTCTTGTGCCTGCGCTATCGAGTCACGTGCCTAACTTCCAAAGAATGAATCAATGAATATGGTAGAGGAGCGAAAGTGGCCGGCGGCGGTGGAGAGCTATAAGGAGCGAAGCTCACACACACCGGCTGATGGAGGGCGGGATCACATTCACTTGCTTGCCGCCCGGCTCCATAATAACAAACTGGAAAGTAGGCCCGCCCCCATAACCACACGGGAGGGTAACGAGATGGATGGTCACGCTTCTTCGAGAACGGTTTTTCCCTCAATTTGAAAGCAGGTTCCGTGAGTCCAAGCCTAAACAAGGCAAGCCCAATTGACATTGCCTCTTCCTCACATCGATGTTCTGGTGGACAACACCGCTGGACAGCATCCCACTTGCATTCATTAAAGAATGCTTTGCTGGCGCCTCTTGCTCTTCTTCTTCTTCTGGGAAGTTAAGCTCTTCATCTGAGTCGCTCCCGAAGCCAACCATGTTACAGGTGCAGGGTTCCGCTCGTAAAAGATCTTTGTAGAAATTTTGAGTAAGGACAATGTTCCCCTGATGGATTTGGTTCTGAATCCACGACTTCAAAGTGTAGCAGATCTCGAGAGTGTGACCCAGACGTCTGTGGTAAGGGCAGTAATTTAGATTGTCCGTCATGTCTGCCTCTTCAGGGACGGTGATTGGGGGAAGTTCTAGTCCAGCCCTTAAGTCATGGGCAAAGATAATGCCAACCTTCTCTTTTTTAAAGACAAAGTCATCGTCAAGCTTTCTCGGCTTAGGCTGAGATACAGTCAGCTTTATTTGGATTGGAGGTACAAAAAGGGCAACTCCTTTGCCTTTCATCTGCCGGACATACTTTAATGAAATAGCGAGACCAAAGGGAAAGGGCTTGAGCGTCCTTGATTCAAAGTCTCTATATCCCAAAGGGGAAGCAACTGAGCTTGATAGCTGCCATCAAGACAGAATGACTCTTTGCACGATTCCGCAGCTATTCTATTGAAGAAGTCCTACACGTTCAGCATCGGTTCATTCCGTACTGCTCACTATAAGGACCTTTTCCCTTCTCTCTTCCAGTTCTCTCCCTCTACTTTTTTTTACAGGGGCGGAGAATACCACTCTATCAATAACAAGAATAAAGTAGCAATTCAGTTTCAAATGGTTTGAGCTTGGAAGCAATCTACTATCTATCGATAGGCGAGAACAGACTGCTATTGGCTGCTTCGCCTATCTATTCTATTATGGCCGGCTTGGAGACATCAGAGTAAGACCCTCATCTCTATCCGGGTACGATCATAGCTTCATTCATTCGTTGAACCTTGGGGATAACCATTAGCATTGAGGTCAATCACCACACCACCTCTATCATACATACGACATTACATGACGCGAGAGTGCATGGTCAACACACACCTAAAGCGCCTACGTTCCGCTTGCAGCCAATACAACCACAACCTAACTTGCACGAGATTCAACAACCGAAACTACTGGTAGTCTCGAGGAGACGGCATCCTCCTATAATAGTTTTAGCAGTACTGAACAAGCGAGTCATCTGAAACCAATTGGAGAATTCCTGAATCTTATTAGCATGGTGAAGAGGTTCAAGAATAGCAATCAACGATTTATTATACATCTTTACAAGCTTGGCAACCCTCCTTCTTGATTTGATGTTGCCTATGCCTCTGAAATTCCACAAGAGTGTATTATTCATGGCTAACAATGGAAGATGAGAAGAACGAGCCAACGCTCTAGTAACCCTTCTGGAGCTCTTCAAGTTCGATTCTTTTACTTTGACAGATGTATCTGGCTGCTCCTTGTAGGATTCAGAAGCTTTAGATTTCTGGGCACAGTCAGTGTTCTTGAATATCGAAGCTGTAGATAACACTTTTAAGAATTCCTTACACATGGTCCAAAATTCCTGCAAAGAAGTGTTTGCTTCTCTCATAGGTTCAGAGTCCGATAAGTCTCCCTTAGTCTGAGCAGCTTGTTCCTTTGGAACGTTAGCATCATCTTTGGATTTCAGTCAAACAAGGGATATATTAGACTCCATCTTGTTTATGAGTTCATGATCAGGCTGAGAGAGAATAGGCATAATAGCCTGAATACCAGAATTCTCAAAATGGGAATTGTTAGCAGCCAGAGATGAGTAAAAGGCATCTACTATTACCTGATGAGAAGAAGAAACCCTTAACTGAGAATCATGAGAAGCAGTACTGGTTGAAGGATCGGCAGAAATCTGTATGTGCTGAGAAGTGTCTTTATTAAAATAAAAAATATTATGCTCCGTCTGATTGTCGGCAGTATTGTTTGGAAGATTATATGTATTATCAAAAGATGATTGGATGGTGTTGCCCGTTGGCCTTTCGTCCTTGCCTGAGGTACGTTGTTCTTATTTGTGACACCCATATCCATATGGGTCTGACCCAGCATAGTGCTTTTCTTTCCATTGTTCATTCTTCTTTGATTGAAGCCGCAAAATGAGAGTGAGGCAGCAAGGATCCCTCAGTGGCAGCAGGCCATGTCTGAGGAATTGCCAGTCTTGCAGAAGACGTCGTTCATTACCTTATCAGATAGAGAGGGGAAAAAACCTCTTCCTGACGGAAATACCACTATTGAGGGAAATTCAGACTCACTCTTGGTATCGATTCTGATAAAACTTTTGCCCCACTGGCAAAGGTGACTTTTGTACGGGCTCTGATTGCAGTTGCCACGGTGAGAAAGTAGCCTTCGTTCCAGTGAGATGTGGGGAATGCTTTTCTGAAAGGAAAACTACATGAGGAGGTTTACATGCCACCTTCGCCAGGGTGATCCGTTTCTTAACATCTAGTTAGTCGACTCAGGAAGGCGTTGTATGGACTAAAACAAGCAAACTCCGGCTCGAAAGAAGCAAGGGATGAGCTGCGCGAAAGAACTTGATTGATAAAGGGGCGCTAACGCTTACCAATTTTTTTAACAAAAACAGGAATGTGAGCTTACTACCGCCTGCTACAGATGCTTTACCGATGCCCCTCACTCCCAACCAGCAGCTTAAGAAGGAGTTCCGGTGCCAATTTCATACCCTTTACCATAAAAAGGTAGTGCTCCTACCTTCCGGTCTACTGGTTATAGATCAATGGCTTACACCCCGTCCACGGGCTTTGGCTCTTTAAGTGATGACAAGGATGCTGGGTCAACTGTTGACTCGAATGCTGGTGAGTAAACTGGTTCTGGTTCAAATGCATCTGGCTAACTAGCCACCTTTCCTCCTGCTCCTTCTGCTTATGCTGCTATTGATAGTGCTGGTTCCAGATCAACAGATTCCACTGCAATTGCTGCTGACTTTTTCTTTGCTACTGATGCTGGGGATCCCGCTACTCAATCTGTAATGGGATCTCCTGCTCCCCGTGCTTCGGTCACTCTATATGCGATTGGAAAATCAGCTGCTAGCACTGGGTATCGCCCTAGAACTGGAAGGGATACGGGGCGAAATGCCTTTCCTGCTTTCACTGCATCTGCCTCTGCCTTAGATTTAGAGTCTCTGTCCCAACCTGTGCCTCCGCTGTCTACCCAATGCCTTAATATACGAGGAAAGTTGCTGCGCAGAGCGTCAGAGCCGATTAACTAAGTGGATTACCCAGTTAAAGAACCCGTTCCAGCCCCATCAGTTGAAACTCTTTATCCAGTCGATGAAGATCCCGAAGCGGGGTCCCTAGTTCACAAGCCTGTTCCATAGCTAGCCCGGGTTGAACCATACTCCGTGGAAGCACACGTTTTGGGACAGACAAATCGATCAGGTCGAATAAGCCGTTCCAGTTCAGTTGAGGTCGATCCCGCGGAGACGCGAGCAAGAGACACAAAGGCGAAGGTGAAGCCGCAGAATCATGGGTTGGTGCAGAGGCAGCATTCCCGCCCGCTACCGGTCCTAGATCAAAATGAATACCCCATTTTAGTGGTTTACCCGGCATCAGTGACAGTTGGAGCTTTGATTGTAAACCCACCCTGTCTACCTGCATCACCGCCACCGATAAAACCCCCCATTGTGGAGTACCTAAAATCCATCCGGTTGCGAAGAAGCTATTAGTCACAGATTCCATCCAGACGAGCGTCTTTCATTGGTTCATGCTTTTCAAACACCACTCCGTTTTGGAAATGGAACCAGAGGCGACCGAGAAGCTACCATTTCACCAATGGATCTCGCGGCTAAAATGGGCAGCTGCGTCCGCTACTAAGGGTTATGGGTTTCAAACTGAAATGGGATCCGTATATGGAACGTTTACAGAGACTGGAAGGAATGTGGTATAATCTCTGTTTCCTCCGTTCGGTAGGCGGACTAGAACTATAGAGTAGGCGAGGAGAACTGCTGATTCACCTAGTATATTATTTGTTTTATATCATAGTTTGAAAAAAAAAAGTATACTCCACTCCCTTCGTTACGCAACACGCCCACTTACTTAAAGACTCGTTGGTTCACGAAAAAACTCCAGTCCACCTCAGCCTGCGATAGCAAAAGGAACACGACAAAGGGAGTCACAGCAGCCTTTGGGAGAAGACTTGCTGAAGCAGATCCTCGCGGTAGCGGTAGATGTCCCAGTGACGTCAACTCAAGGAACATTCGAGGGGGCCTTCACGCTGCACCCTAACACTAACTTGAGTTTCTGTTGCTTGCCACAATCCTATGTATGAAAAAGTAACACCAACCAATACTAGCACTAGCAGGGACTCATTCCTCGCTTGCTTACTAGTAGGATTCTTTCTCCCTTCACTAAGCTTGCTTAGATTGGACTCCTTTCTATCTATCTCAAATCCTCAGCTTGTTTGTAGTGGTTAATCGCCCCGCCCCCTCGCAATATGTAAGAAGAACTTGACCTCAAAGAAACTTCCTCTGGTGAGATTCTTGTGTGCTTCAATTCATCTTTCCGCGTCAACTTCGTGCCCAACATTTAACCTATGTAACGTCGAGTGCTATCTTCCTTCTTCGATGAGAGATGAATCGCCGACTCTTCCCAAATCCGCGAGCGAGGCGAAGAAGCATATCGCTTTGAACGGACACCCTACTCTCTCTTCAACCTTTGAGCATATCTTTGACTTGGAGATTCCCGGTCTTCTGTCTTAGCCCTGACCCTGTTCAGAGAGACTCTTCAACAGCACCTTTTCGCACCCAGCATCTTAGCTATGTTCCGAATGTCTGGTCATTGATAATCTTTCTCATAGATTAGTTTGCTGCCAACTAGATCTGATTGATCACAACTAACAGGTAGTCGTCAAGCCTCAGAACTTTACGTTGAATAGAAAAGAGTTGAAGAGCTACTGCAACTCTTTTAATCTCCTTTACAGAGAATAAGGAATCATTAAAGTAGACCTTTTCTAACACATCGAAATGCTTAAGGATGATGGAGAAGGTCCTTAGATGAGAGAAGGGGTCGCCTACACAACTAAGAAGAGGAAAGGCAGGGAAAGCCCACAACTCACAACTCAGTTCAAAGGGATAAGCCAGACATTCACTAAGGGAGTACGAAGGAAGGAAGAAATGCCAGAGCAAGAGGAGGAATGATTGAGAATTGTAAGTCACTATAACTATTTCATTTACTGTTCTTTCTGCTGCCCGCCCCTTAGTTCAGATAGAAACGGGGACTTAACGAACGGCCTTTGGCCGCCTTTCTGTTCCGAGTCCCTCTCCCCGAGGAAGACCTCTAATTACCGATTCGAACTACCATCGGAAGCCTCCTCTAGTCCCAAAGGGAAGATCAATTTGTATGAATTTCCTAGTTCCATTGGATTAGTTTTCGTTGAAAGACGCAGGCATTTTTTGATTGCCCCGTTGAGCTTTTCTAGTCCTACTTGCTTCTGGGGACATTGATCCGAAGCTCGAGTACTGCCCTATTCTCTCGTTTGATGTTTAAGCCATGACCATGGACCAAAGTCCATTTTTTTTTTCTAGCTACTTGACGAAACGCTATAGCTTGCCCTTTCATCGCCTTTCGAGAAGTGCACGTAATGTCGAACTCGGACAGCCTTAACAAAGGACCGGTTGCTTCAACATATGCCTGGTCGGATCAGACCTCGTGATCAAAAGAACCTTCTCAGACAGGAGGTAGTGACGGAGCTTAGACGCCGCAAAGAAAGACTAAAGCTAAACAAGCCTGCTCGATTTTACTGTACCGTGATTCTGCTGGCTTCAACACTCGAGACAGGTAAGGTAGTACTAATAATAGAAGAAGCTCAGGAGAAGGTTCTGAAAGAAAGGAAAGCCAACGCCCTGGTGCTAGGCGTAGTCCGAGGTTGGTGCTTGGCAAAGACTGACTGCCGACTGCAGATGGAGGTCTTGGACAAGAGCCATTGGTGGACACAGCAATGAGTGGTGGACATGGATCTTGATCAAGCGGATTTCCATTTTGCATCATATCTAAGGGATTCGCAAGATCTACTCGAGAATTGACATTCTCATGAACGCTTTCTGCATCTAAACCTAGATAGGCTATTGAATTACCCGAATCCGATCCTAATTCAACTCTTGACTTTGTGTCCGAGACAGCGAACTGCTACTAATAACAGCTATAGAACCTATTGAATTGACTTTACAAAGGTTATAGTCGGAAAACTAAGATGTTTGCTATCTCAAAATCAACATACTAGCGAAGTTAAGTACTCAATAATGTGAGTGAACTAAATAGTCATATATTACTAATAAAAGTACATACAAGCGTCAGGTTATACTATAAATCTTGAATTTACTTCCGAACCGGACTAAGAATCTATAACTTAAGGTTCAATTGTTCCAGTATTTTTACTCATAAACTCCAGCTTCAAGTATATCAGTTCCGGTGGCAGATGAACCTCACTGAGTAGTGTGACTTCGGTAATTCAACAACAGGGTCAATGTAATTGAGGAAGCCAGCCAGAATGAGCAAGGAAGGAAAGAGCCCTACTAGGGGAGGTAAGAAAAGAGCCTTCCACCACTCCTTACAATGAAATAGCTGAAAGGGACAATCTTTCACCTCTTCAATTGCGGCATTCAACTTCTGGTTCAACTCCTTACAATGAAATATAAATAGTAGTTTTACTTTCAGTTGAATTTTAAAGTATAGCATCAAAGACTCCTTACGGTTCAAAGTCAACTATAGTAGCTGTAAATGAAAATCTCATTATATTATGTCTTACTCTTAAGAGTCACATACATATTAATGAGATTTTCCTGAAATCAGTCATATTCTAGTTTAGTAGATAGCTCCCCATTCTTCCCTTTCCTTTATGCAAGTGAAGTAACTCATAGTTCACGAAGAAGATAAGCACTCCGCTATATCTTTGAGAAATAGGGTAAAGGAGTAACCTTATAGAGAGTAGTAGATAGTAGGTATTGTAACCTTGATAGGACAGATCTATCGATATTCTATGCTTGAATAGGAATGGAAAAGCTTGGAGTAAAGGAAGATTCCGATAAAGGAGTGAGTTAAGATAGCCATAGCTATAGTCAAAGTGGATAGATGCCTAGAACTGTGATATATTTCACTTCAGTTTCGGAATATGAATAGAAGAAAGTAGCGGACTCAGCTCACAACAGTGATATAACAGCAATTCATTGTTCCTCTGGGAAGCCTTCTCGAAGACCTTTTTTTATCTCATCTGGCATAGCGAAAGCATTGTTATCCTCGGATAGTCACTAGAGAATGAAAAGTTCTGATTCTTAGTCCTCAACTGCAACTGCTACGGCAAACTCATTTCCTTGACAAGATGCTCTTCCTCAGCTACTGCTATCTTCCTCAGCAGATGCTATTGAACCTGTTGTTGAATCTTAATACCTCTACTGGAAAGGTAGAATTGACTGTCTATTTAAGTCCTAATCAGGAAAGGAAGTAACTCATCTACGGCTTATGCCACTAACTCTTCTCTATTTCCTATTACGGCTATTGAATTTACTGGAACAGTTGATTAATAACTTTCCCTTTCATTTGACTCTACTATAGAGCCTTCCGTTATCGGCCGGTCAGCTGGCAATCTAATCACCTTACGTACCCTCCTTATGAGCTTACTAGCCTCCTTCCTTCTACGAAGCCTTATTTTATAGCGTCACCTTCGGAACCTGGAGTTTAATTTAGAGGAACTGTATGATACGTTAAGTTTAGGGAATTATAGAAATTGTATGGGACCAAACGTTGGTATTCAATACCCCCGCACCCGCAGCTTCGTCTCTGCTACAAATGATGGTACCCTACGAAGAGGAATAGAAGGCAATTTCACAGAGTTTGCGGATTCTCATGTAAATGATACTCCAGATAATGCTTTAGTATAGGAATATCCCACAACACCTGTAAAATCAATAGCAGTAGCATCAACGGAAGGAGGGGACAATCTACCTTAGACTCGTAAAATATCACATCTCCGGCTGGGAATTCAATCATTCTAGTTGCTGTTTCGGCTTCGAAGCCTCAACTTTCTCTCGAGGACCATCTCAACCTCAACTTTTGCCATCAATTAGCTTTCTGAACTACAGTACAGGGCGGAAAGCTCACTTTGATAATCCTAAGTACTTCTTCGAGTAAGCTCGTGATCTATAGACAGGATAGAAGGCTTGCTCTTTCCTCCTGAGCTAGGATCCACTTCTTGCTTATGAGTCGGATAAGCTGCCTAAAGTCGTGAGCTGAAATAGCCCGATTCTCTACTTCTGGTTGTAGTAAATTCTGTGGGCAAGTCAAGTATAGTAGTTACCCTTGCTTGTTTGCTCCTTCGCCGTGTAGGCGCCTTTCCATCCTCAGTAGGAGTACCCGCTGGGGAAGGACATGAAATAGGAACTCGTCTTTCTAGCTTACCTGAAAGAGCTACGTAAACGCGTTCTAGCTTTCCCTTCTTCTTCTATTAATAGATTACCATCCACTGCTACTACTAAGTGTTCTTGCTTTCCCTCATACTACTACAGGTTGGCTTTGAACTCCTACTATGTCACTTCCAGTGGTAAGGAAAGAGTTATAACAAAGATTCTAACTTCGCTATTACATAGCCCGTTGTCTAATTAGTGAGACTTCGCTTTATTCCTTTAACAAGCCTCCTTTCACTACGTATAAGCCTCCTTCGGACCCTGTAACTACTAACAAGCGTTCCTCCTTCCACTACTACCCCTAAAGCCCCGTACCTGCGCCACGTAGCTTTCTTTCCCTAGCCATCATTACAGTGCTGTCAACGGGAAGCTTTTTCGTTGCAGTTACTTCGTTCCAGCTGCTTCTGTTCGTGCTAGTCCTTATTCGTTCACTTAGGGAGCTAATTCATGACCGTAGTTATTGAAAGCGAGTGAAGTGACCTTTCATTCTTACCTTTGGTTCTTCCAAACATCCCTCTATTTAGACTTTCTTTACCTTCCTGGGAAGTAGTTAAGTGAACTACTAGTCCTTTTACAAAGCCTTATAAAATCGTAGGATTAACTATAATAAGGAAGGATAGCCAATGTATAGACCGGCGGGAAAAATGATTTAATTGAAAGCTGGAACGAAAGTCACTGTGAATATATTCGCTGGAACGAACGATAAGAACAATCCACTCGTAGCCGTAGAGAAGGTCTAAGGTTCACTAGAAGGGTCTGAAGGAGGTCGATCGCTAGAGAGAAAGAGTCTTGAGGTAGGACAACTACGGGGAA
The DNA here is from genome assembly GCA_018132145.1 of Boehmeria nivea var. tenacissima. Classification (NCBI taxonomy): domain Eukaryota; kingdom Viridiplantae; phylum Streptophyta; class Magnoliopsida; order Rosales; family Urticaceae; genus Boehmeria; species Boehmeria nivea. The sequence continues at coordinate 389,406 of JACWIL010000016.1, read as the reverse complement.
TGATCGCAAGAAGTCAGCCTTTCCATTCGCACCTGTGACTGTAGGCTAGGCGTACTAGCTTTCAACTCCCTACTGTTGATGCTTCGAATCCCGTAGTTGAGGATGTAGATACTGAGACCCAAAATAAGGCCACTTGGAGTGGTTTTTGGTACCGGCATGCAAAGGTTCGAATCCAGGTGGCCCGGCGTTAAGGTTTACTGACGCACGTTCTACTTCATAGTGTGATTCTCTATAGCTGTCAACGTGAACAGTCTTCTCGCGGCCAGTTTACTTCTTGGCTGGAAGAGCCTTTATAACCATCCTATAAGCACAGTCAAGATAGGTAATCCCCGTCTTCTAGAGACCTGTGAGCGGGATCTCGGTAATAGCTACTAAAATGAGATTTCCAAACCTGCTATTTTGCTCTTACAGAAAAGAGCAAGACTACGCTCTTAACGAGCCACGCCTTTTCCGCTCTGTCAGTCCACTAACGACTTCCGCTACGAACCATGAATTCTGTAACAGCGGCAAGGAACAGGCAACTACCTTCCGAACAGCGTGCAGCAAAACCTTCGCATAAGCTCCGGTATACATAAGATTTGATGATGTTTAGGACTCATAGCAGCGAAACTATGCATATCGCCCATAGCTTCCCTCACTCGTTGTAGTTCAATTCACAGCTTCGAGCTAATAGTCTTTATAGTTATAGGTCCCGTACCGAGGGTGGAACTTGACTGTAAGGAGGTAGGTTCCCGTAGTTCTCACTCGAGTGCGCTTACATGCTTCGCACGCCATCAAGTAGATAGTGTTGGTATAGCTAGCCAGTACGAAGGTTGCTGAAGTAAGGTAAGGTAACGAATGCTTCCGCTTCCTCCTTCGTCCCCTGTAGCTGTGAAAGGTATGCAGAAAGCTTTCCCGTCGCCTGCTTCAAGGTGAACAAAGGCAACTATAGTAGGAGCGGACTCGGAGTCAGGATCAACGCTATCGCCCTCAAGGATCAACAAGAGGCTCCGAAGGTTTGACTATAACGCTTCAAAGAAGGAGTAGCTGTTAATGAATCCACTGCTTATTCTTTAGTAGCAGTTCTTTCCCTACTTGCTCTAGTAGCTGTGAATTCTTTAGTTGCTCTTCTTCTAGCAGTAGTTGGTGAAACTCCAGGGTATGAATCAACTGTCAATTCAATAGCAGAAAGTACTTCTTTAGTTTAGTAGTTCCTGTAGAGGCTGTAAATGAAATAATATCTGTTGCTTTAGTAGCAGTTTTCTGATTCCTATAGAATTGACATCCTCATGAAAGCTTTCAGCTAGTCTTTCATCACCTGTTCTTTCGTCGGAACTACAACTTGCTTACTTTCGTAAGTCGGGAACTTCCGGAAGACTCCTTTCTCAGCTAACGAGTAGGACGAATCCTTGCCTTTGATCGAGTGCTACAGCTCCTTCGTCCCCTACTTTCGACTCTCACTTTTACAGTTGAAAATCTTCTCTAACCTTACTTGCAACTCGCCAGACTCGAACTGGCACATAGAAAAACCGACAGAGCTTTTCCTAGATTCCGACATGATGAGTTGCTTTGATAACGCAGTTCGGGTTCGATATTTCTACACCTACATCTGCGGGCCCACCGGTTAAAAGAGTCCTCTATATCAATAAAAAGGCCATCATGGTTTTTTCACAAGCTTAATTGATCCCCATTTGACACCTGAAAAAATTCGCTTTAAATTATGGCTATCCCGGATATCCTGTGTATATTTTGCTAAAGTGCGCTCAATTCCTTTCTTCGAAATATAAGTGGCTTTGCTTTCTGTACAAAAAGCAGCATTTCGCCACTGGGGGCGAGAATGTAAAATGCTTTCTTTCGTATACCCTTCCTTTTGTAGACATATTTCTATTTTTTTTTCTAAAGCCACCTGGGCCTCTAATAATTTAGAATCAACAACTTTTTCTAGACCGTTCGAGACTCTACGGTCCATTTCATCAAGTAATTCCTGTCGACGAACGTCGTCTGACATCAAAGGTGAAAAACTAGTACTAATTTGAGTAGGTTCCTCATAGGTAGTACCATCTGCAGTTAAAAAATCATGGAGAAACTCCAGATTAGAATTCGTCAGCGAGCCTAACGAAGAAGGAGACCCCTCTTCGCGGTCATCAGTATGAATTGGAAGAAAAGAAGGATCTCCAGAGGGGCCCGGTAGTGTACTTGACATCCCTCCTCCCGTTCCCGAAGGAAGAAATTGATTAACCGCACGACTTAGGTCGTCCATGAAGATGTAGCCCAGTGAAAAGGATAATCGTGATAGAATAAAAATAAAAAAGCTTTTACAAATATAAAATAAAAGGATTTGCATTTCTTTATGCATCTTTATCACAAGTGGTAAAGCACAAAAAAAGGTCAATATTTTATTTTCACTCGGAAAAGTTTTTAGTAAAAAGAGAGGAATGAAATATGAATATGGGTTATATAACCAACGATAACCAATAAGAGAAGTCGGAATAAGAAATGCCATCATTAAGGCGAACAAAGCAGTTTCCTCCGTTAAAGCAAATCCTAAGATGGCGTAACCAAACAACTGTTTTGCCAATGCCGGATTTCGAGCTACTGACTGAATTAATGAACTAAAAACATTTCCTATTCCGACAGCAGCTCCAACCAAAGCAATACGAACACACCTATTTCTCAAATGCCGACTCAAACGGCTGGATAGACCAGTTAGTTGCCTGTGGTTAAGGACTTTCATGGTTTATATTATAAAATGGGCGACCTCTTAACATCAATGGGGTCCCACAGACAGAGAACAAGAGAAGACAGTCTGACAACTCACTGTTGAGACTTAAGTCCGGTAGATCTAAGAGCGAAAGAAGAAGAGTCGGGGTAGCAATCGTGAGTGATCAAAGCGAACACAACACGGACGCTTTACCTCTAATGGTAGCTCATAGAGGTCTTGAAAGCAGAAAGAGAGAGGGCTTTCAAGAGTGGTGAGTGAGCTCATATATGTCTTAGATTCACTTTTCTTCTATCTCAAGGCAGTGAGCTAGCAGTTGTCTATCTCAGGTCTCCGAATGTGGGATTTAGAGTGGATTAGGTTTTAGATTCTTTCAACGAAAAAGGATTTGCATTTCTTTATGCGGACTCGGGAGCAGCATCTTCATGTCTTTTAGTTGCGGCTCCTGCACCTATGAGTTTAGCTCCTTCTAACATTTTTTTATTATTCTCGCAATTTCTCCCCTACAATCTCAAGTGATCAATAGCTTTCTACTAACTAGAGGTTACCGGCGATCCGACTCCGCAGAGCACTTAAGGAAAGCACTATTGGGCGCTAGCCTTCGAATTGGACATTGATCTAATACGATATTAGTTAGATGTTCGTTAACGTAAAGGAGATTCTCTAGTTTCTCTTCCAACAACAGTCAATTCAACCTCGGAATTAGCATCAAGTCAAGGAAATGAGATAGCATCAAATGAAAATACAGGAAATGAATTAGTAGCTAAAGTCGCATCAAAGAGAGTAACTTCTCTAGGAGCAGTGAATTCTATAGCTGATTGTAAAGGAATTGATTACCACTCCACTATTTCCGATAGAGGAAATAGAGTACGGAGTGTCCTTAGATAATGAATTGACTTCTTCCACTCCGCTATTTCCGATAGGAAATAGAGTAAGGAGTGCCCTTATCTAATGAATTCCTTCTTACTTTCTTCTTTCCTAGTTCTGAGGATAGAGTAAGAAGTGAAATAAGACTTAATTAACCCTATGTTTTTTCTATAGAATAAAAAAGATCAAACACCATGTGTTAAGCAAATGACTTTTGAGAAAAAAAGAGACCTTTTTCGCATTCCTATATCATATGAGGTTATGGGAACCTAAGACAAGGAGTTAGAGTTCCTCGCATAAACAGTAGTTGGAACTACTATTGAATGAACTTCCGAAACTATAGAATGAGGATTTACAGGACTTTCAGCTAGAGCTAAACCAGGAGATTCCCTTGTTTTTCTTCACTTACAGCAAATAAAAGATGTTAATCAATCTAGAAGTGTAACTAGGGGGAAATCCTGGGAACGGGGTCTGAGGAACTGCAGACTATAAAACAAACTAGTGAGTGATTCCCCCAAGGGAAGCACGAACGATACTCACTCCTCATACTAAGTAGTTCAATAAATAGTTCCTTGTTAGAGTTCCTAACTCCTATAACCGTGATATAGAATCTCTATTTTCTGTGGTAATCTTTCCTTTCGTGATAAATACCTTCTCTTTCTTGTTGATTTCTGTACTTCCCCTTTCTGAAAGCAGTGAGTGATTCCTAGGTAGGGAACACGAACGTAAGGGAAGAAGCTGTGGAAAGCAAAACTATTACCGTTAGAGAGTGAAAATCCTTAGTAAACAAGTGAAGTGATTCCCCCAAGGGAAGCACGAACGATAGACTCCTTTATTAGCGTATACTATATTTCTTCTTTCCTTAAGTAACTCATCTGTGGTAAACTAACTCTTTTTCATCCCTCTTTACCAGCTACTATTCTACTATAAAGTCGAGAAGTATGACTCTAAAGAATTGAGTGAAAGCAGTGAAGTGATTCATAGGAATGAAGCACGAACGGGGGAGTTTAATACAGCTTTTTAGGGCTTTCAAGTGAGTTGTACTCCTCAATTTGTTCGACAAATAGAATAGAGGGGTGACCATTGCGCTCAAATAGGAACCAGAGGTGTTAGAAAAGAGCTCGAAGAGCGATTGAGGAAGTGGGAAATAAGGATTATAAGAAAAAGATCCTCCTTTCAAACATCTCTCAAGCTTCCTGAAATTCCTCTCTTTCTACAGATAATATCGAGTTCTCAAGCTCTCATTAGTGGTGACCTATAAAGCCTCTAATTCGTGAGTTTCTCAAGAGTCACTTTTCATCTTCTTTCCTAGTTCTGATAGAGGATAGAAATCATACTAAATTGATTCTTGAGCCTTTATTTATAGTAGCTAAGTCTTACTCTAAAGAGTTGAGTTACTTCTTCCTATTAAATTGTGTTTTTTGAAGTTCAACTCCTAAGAGCTCGAAGAGCGGTATAGTTATTCAGGTAAAAAGACACTTCTTTCTCACATCTGAGAAGCTCCCTGAAAGGGAATTCTTAGTCAATTGAATAAAGAGTTCTCAAGGGACCATTAGGGACACCCTATTTGAGTTAGAGAAGTGAGTAGCTAACTCCTTTCTTTCCTTGAGTTAGAGTTGCTAACTCCTCTCTTTTTCTCTTCTTTCCTAGAGGGAAATAGTCCTTAAATAGAGCTAATTCAGATTTTATTGTTGTGGAGTGGAAAATAAGATTCAGAATTCCCATTTTCTTGATTTTCCTGATTTCAAACTTCTTGAAAGAGGAGTGAAATCATAAGTAATTTGTTCTTTAGTGAGTTGATTGAGTTATACACTCCTAACTCCTATAACATCTTTCTTTGCCTGATACTTCCTTACTCTATAGTAGAAAAGTATGAATCTAAAGAATTGAGTTAAAGCAGTGAAGTTCTTCCCGACTAGGAGAAGAACGAACGATCTCTTTGTCTTCCTTTCAAGTGAGTTAAAGAGTTAGAGTTGCTAACTCCTTAATTGATTCTATCTTTCCCTTCTACTAGTTTGCTTTAAAGCCGCTCAGTAGTTCAATAAAGCTGTTATTAGAGTTCCCGTAGATAGAAGAAATCCGAGGTAAACTAACTCTTTAACTAACTTCTTTCCCTGCCACTATTTGACTATATAGCTGTGAGTGGTTCAATAAAGAGTTCCTTTTAAGAAGTGAAGTGCTTCCTCCCTAGGAATCACTCTCTACTTTCAGAAAGAAGAAGTCAGGGATTAATAATAAATAGAAGGTCTTTTTGTTACTTAAGGAAATCCTATATAAAGTATAAGCTAATAATAAAGAAAGGAGTGAGTATCGTTCGTGCTTCCCTTGTGGGAAATCACTTCACTGCTTTAACTCCATTCTTAAGAGGCATACTTATTGACTTAATAGTAGAATAGTACAGGGGAAGATGTTAGTTAAAGAGTTAGTTTACCACATATCATTTATTAAGGAAAGATAGGAGTTACCTATCGTTCCCTTGGGGGAATCACTTCTCTCCCTACTCACTGCTTAAGAGTATATAAGTAGAGGGTATTAATGGTAGTTAACTCTAACAAGGAACTCTTTAGAGTACTACTTAGCTACTATAACTCGAACAAGAACCGCTTTTGATAACTACTTAGCAACTCGAACTTCTCTAACTACAGCTACGATTTGCAAGCCGACATATTAATAGTTCCCTTCCCCCCGAGGGAATCACTCACGATAGATCCCTTGCCTTTAAATAGTATAAATAGAGTAGCTCACTCCTCTATTCAAAGAAATTGCTGTTTGAACTGGAAATTCATTAGTCGGGTGTCAATTCCTGTATTAGTTGCTGAAAAGAGAGGAAATCCTATAGTAGTTCCATCTTCTGTAAATAAGAGTCAAGTCAATGAATTAGTTTCTGTCATCAAAGAGAGTCACTTCTCTAGTTATAGTGGAAAAACAAGGGGATTCAAGCCAGCCCTTAGGCAGAGGGGTTCCATCTTCTGTTCATTATCTAGTTTCGGAAGTTCATTCAATAGCTTTAGAAGCTGCGTAAACGGAAGGAGATTCAATAGTAGCTGTAATAGTAGCTCTTTCTTGTCTCTAGTAGCTGAAAGTACAGGAAATTAAATTACTAGCTGAATTGCCTTTAAGGCTCGGTACGAAGCTCCTATTTCATTATAAGTTCTTTCATTAGTTGGGGGAAACCTTTCTTTCTGTTCTTTTTATATCATTCCTTTTCCCAGTATGAAACTTAAAGGACTTAAAGATCGCTAGAAGAAAAAGAAGAGAAATCGGCATTGACAGCTGGAGTTGAATATGAGACTATTTCAGTTACTTCCTCAGCTAAAGATGCTATCTCATTTTCTGCTTCTTAGCCCTTGAAAACCATAGAATTGCCTTCCTAAGGAAAGGAGTTTCCTCTCTAACTCCCGGTTCACTTTCCAGGCTCTAGGGCTGCAGCCGGGCATCTATAGTTCCAAGATCGGGATATTCTCAGGAAATGAGAGTAGAGGGTTCGAGGTAAAGACCATCAACGGCATCTAGCAGAAGAAAAGGCAGGCAGAAAGAGAAGGGATGCACCGGGAAATGAGATAGCTTCTGCTTTTCCAATCCACAGCTTATGCTTATAAAGCCTTTCCCTCTTCAACAACTGGAAATGAAATAGCTGCAACAGTCTCATTTGCGGCAATAGCAGAAGGTGGGTATGGTATTCCAGTAATTCATTTATTACTGTTGTATCTCCGGAATGCTTTCAGCAAGTAAAGGCTAATTCATTGTAAGGAGTTTCACCTTCGGTGCCTCACCTATGTAAATCCTTCTATCCTGCTGACCAACAAAGAGCCAAGGAGGATCAATGTAAGGCGGCCCGGGAACTTTCATCAGATTCTTTAGTTTCACAGTAGCCGGGGCTCTAGGAGCAGTTGAGGAAGGTTCAGGAGTACCGGTATATTAAACAAACCTCGTGTACGGAAGAAGAGTCAATTCAATCCTTTCCATCTGAAACGTAAGGCAATTAAGCCATCTATAGTTGAATTTGATACTACAGCTTAAGTATCGGAAGACTTTACTACAGTAAATTATCCCTCTTCAGTTGCTGATTTAGCATCAAGTAAAGGAAATGAAGTTAGTGCTCTTTCTCTAGTTCCATCTGAAGGAAGAGTACCAGGATAGGAGTCAGGAAATGAAAGAACAGGCTATTTAGCTGTAGAGGATTAACCTTATAATGAACTAGTTCTCATTTACTTTCAAGGGAGTGAGTGATCCCCTAGTCGGGGAGCAGGAACAAATATAGAATAGATCATTCCCCTCCCGGAGGGCCTGGAAGAAGGAGCCCTTAGCATTAACACAGAGCTAACTCTATAAACAAAGCAAGTCCCCGTTCGTGCTCCTACTTCTTACTTCGAGGTAGTTCCCAGCTGGCAGTTCTAGTCAAAGGGCGGGGTAAGCTTGACCGGCTCAGTAATTGGTGGCCCTTCCTTACCCCTGTTCTGCCCGGTTTTTAAGGGAAAGGCTTAGCCTGTGGCTTTTCCGGAGGTCATTTATTCTGGTGATTCCAAGCCAAGGAATCGAATCCATTGACAAAAATCCCCTCTATCGCTCCGACAGATAGAAGTTCTGGCTCGGGAATAAATATCTGTTGGAGTTCGAGTGGAAGGCACTTGCCCGGTTCAAGTACGCTAAATGCGGTATCAATAATGCATGGCCAACCAACTTCGTAGCTCGATCTTAGACTTTTTTTATAGGTAACAGATTTCTACTTACACAAGTTGGAAGATTCCATTCACGAAGGAAGTATTTGAAAAAGAGAATGCGAGACAGAATTGGTTAGTTGTCCAGTTTGGTAGCCGAATCTCCCGTCTGTTTTTAAGCCGTAATTCTTGCCATACAAGAGTTGCACTAAACAAATGGAAAGGCTCTAGGCAGCCCGAATGCAAATGTTCATATATCATATAAAAGGAAGGGTCCGCAAGAGAGAGCGGTGGACAAAGTGGTTTGGGCTCCCCTACTTCCCCGATTGGAGAAAAAGCAGTGCAGTGCGGTTGTGTTTGATCGAGCAACGGCACGAGCAAGCAAAGCCTACTTCTACTTTGTTGGAGAGAAATCCTGCCCCTAATGCTATTTGATCAGCGGATCATAAATGAGCCTAGCTTCGCTAAACTCGCACCGACCGTTAGTAGCTCTTCACGAAAGATTGTTGGCATGCCTCCCATAACATAAGAAGGCTGATAAGGAAACCTATGAGACCGCCTTGTTCTAATCTTTTTCCTAAAGAGCAATCGATTACTATACTAGTGCATGCAAACTGAAATCTTAGAGCACCTTGATCCTATTGAAAAGAAAGGGCTCGGGCGAGAAGGCCGGCGGGGTCAGAAGAGTTCAGAGAAGGTTGGATCCGGGAAGGCTTAAGCCAATACCGAGGGTTTTGAAACCGATCGATATGCAGACGCTGCAAAAGCCCATCTAATCGATTCCTCAATCAAGGTAAGGTGATTTCAGAAGCTATCGAAACTATTCCGAAGTTGATGATTTCGTTCTAGCTAGGGCTATAGCAGGGAAAGAGAGAAGTTCACGCTCTCCAACTAAGAAGCACTCACGAAGAGATAACGTAAGGAAGAAAGAAAGAAGAGAGCTAGCATAAGCAGAGCTACCAGCTATACTACCAGAAGAGCAGCTACTATCAGTCCTAAAGAAAGACATATAATATGTCCTTCACTCTTAAGGAAAGGATAGACCTTAGCGCCTCCTCTTGATTACAGTAATGCAGGAAGTCTGGCTAAAGGAAGATAGCATATCATAAAGAGATGAAAAAAAGGCAAATGTCTTGAGAAGAAAATGGTCCTATTTGACCGCTATACATTGCTAACATCAGGAAATTGAATAATAGGGACTCTCGAGTAACTGGCCGAGCCGCTAAAGTAGTGATAAACCCCGTCAGCAAAATGGGTCCTATAGAAATTCCATCTATTCCCAATCGATCCTTTTATAAAAATGCCTCTGTCAGTTGGCTCGTCCAATTGGAAATGATACCCGAATGCATAGGTTGTTAGAAGGAGTTCTATTATACATATACAAATAGTATACCACCTAATTACCTTATTTCCTCTATGAGGATAAAAGAAAATGTAGTCGTATTCAAGTCGGGTTTTTTGGAACGTATCAATAAGCTAGACCCACGAGTTGTTTCATGCCACAAATAAACTCTTTTACTCAAGAAATCCGTTGGACAGGCGGATTCACATCTTTTACAACCCACACAGTCCTCTGTTCTTGGAGCAATTTGCTTAGCTTTACACCCGTCCCAAGGTATCATTTCTAATACATCTGTGGGGCAAGCTCGGACACATTGAGTACACCCTATACACGTATCATAAATCTTTACGGAATGTGACATTGGATCTATCTAGAATTATTTATAATAATAAATTTTCGATCTGAATCAATGATTTAGATTTACCAGAATTTTTCTAATCAATCTACTTACGGATCGACTCATGGGAGAGAAGGTTTAGAGCCAGTTGCCAATAGCATATCTAGCAACAGCTTCAGTAACACTAGCTACATCAGTAGATCATTGATTAGCATACCTCCTCTGAATAGTCTACGTGGCCCCTAGTTTATATTACTATTAATTAGAAAAAATCCAGTAATGCAGACAGCCTTTACTCTCTTAAAGAGCAGGAGGTTTAGCGTCAACTCATTCAATGAATGTTGTTTCATTCACCACACGGATGAATCCTACTCTGTATTTTCCAGAAATTGAATGGGAACATTTGTCTAAAGATAAATAGACGTATAGCAGCTCTCTCTCATAACAGAATGAAAGCAAGCAAGAACGAAATGAGCGTTTACCCTATCGACCGAACGACCGAAGCTACTATCCGCAAATCATTAACTCCTTTTCTCAAGAACTACAGGAAAGGTAATCTACTGAGCTACCCTCCCGTTATGCGCCAATGCTTGAACAGGACCGTAATAAACACAAATAGAACACAGGCCGAAGAGTCCTCTCAGTCCACGAGGGCGATCAGCTTAGCAAGATCCAGGAACTTACGGTCTAAACTGACAGTGGAATCGGGTCGTTCAGAACTGCCCGGTCGAAGCTTTAGATCGCAGAGGTCCTTGTGATCAATCCATTTGAATTCGATTCGTTCGCCCACTCAGAATGGTTACTGGACAAGACGTCCGGTAAGTCCCTTCCGCGCGCATCGTCGATCAGGGCTATTATCACTATTGTGAATATCTTGCACTCACAGAAGACCAATTCAAAAGTGCTAATGCAGTCGGTCACATCTTCTTTGTCAGAGACAGCAGCTGAGAAAACAACAAAGATGTGAGAGCTTGATTAAGGGGTCTCGTCACAATGATGAGATTGATTTTCAAGCAAGAGTCATTCCTTTTTCGATAAAACATAAAGTAGGCCAAAACGTCTTTCGTAATAGAGAGTGATACTAAGAGTTTCGATAAAATGCCCATCACGCCTCTGCTCTGACTCTATTCCATTCCGGATGGACAAGTTGCCAAATGCTTATAAAAGAGAGACCTCAGGTGGTGTACCACAAGCAAGAAGTCGGACTCCATTATCACGACAGTAACTTATAAGGGTCCTCCTGTCAACGTTGAATTGGCCAATGCAACGTATATGACTTTAAGCTCTCACCATCAATCCTGGCATAGAATATAAGTTTAATAATGAAAACTCAAATCATATGAATAAAATTGGGATTCCTATCATGCTCTCAAGAACAAAGCAAAGACGTCGCTTTCTCACTATAACTCTTCAAAGCAACCAACGGGTGATTATCCGATCGGGGAAGAAGTTTCGAATAGGGGCCGAAAGGCGTGAGTGCAGTAGACCTTTGAAAGACTATATGGAACTCAAATCTTTCATCCTCGAAATAGGCTGTGTCGAGACTGCAATTATTGCTTTCGGGTTCTTTCCCCATAGCCTTCTTTATTCTTTATCGCCTGGTCTTTCTTTCGTATGGGACGTGGGATCTTTCTTCATTCCTAAATCCATTTACCTTGCTAGCCTAAGGCTTAAGACCCCTCTAACCAAAAAAAAGGAAACCAAGGAAAGCAGTCAAGCCGAAACCAGTGCCATCCTCAAATAACCCAATGGCGTACGAATATCTGCTTCGAAAGGACCAATAGAGTCTTTATTTACGCTATTCTTCGCATCTCGACAGCTAGCCTTTTTTTTTACTTACACATAGAGTCAATCTTTAGGGATTTTTATACCCATACACATTACAATGAGCATTCTCAGCCCTCCCAGCTGTCACAGCAGCAAAGGGGGTGGGAATGCCACTTTCGGTATCTTTAGCAGAAGAAGGAAGTAGGACAAATACACCCGAAGAGAGGTTAAGACAACTATGGGAAGACCTATGATATATATAGCTTGGCAATGAAAGACACATTCATATTACCCTTTTCCCAAGGACAGGGATAGGCAATTTGAGTTGTTGGGAAAGAATATAGACATTTCATGCACACTTCCCCGGGATAAACAACAACAGGGGCATCATAATGCTTCACCGCTATGGTCCCTTACCTTGATTATTCCCTTACTTTCTTTGAAGAGTCAGAAGGCCCTGCACAACAAGCATAGACAGTCCACTTCCACAGGATATAACCAAACACAGTGCCATCCTTATGCAACCCGGCACACCCTTCACACAACCCTCCACAGGACACTAAAGACTCTAGTAAAAGGGATACCAACCATAGAGTAAGATGAGGTAGACCCTTCATGTACACTTATAGGGGTAACCAACAAAAGTGCATAGAGTAGCTAAGGGAGAAAGACCCATAGACAGCCACATGCCCTGTGCTCTCCCCGGGGTAACTTAGAGCTCCCCCATAACGCTCTAGGCGGCTGACTCTATATAAGGCAAACCTACTATGAGTTCTATAGAGGGGATCACTCTTAGTAATCTCATCCTTTCAAGGTCACATGTGGTACCCTCCAGGTGAGGGCGCTCCAGTGGGCATTTCTCTCATCTAAAGCCACAGGTGTGAAATGTCTATAAGGTTCTGGTATACAGATAGTTGGTGCACTTATAGGGGTAAACCAACAATCTAGAGTTGGTAAGGGAGAAAGCATGACATACAACATTCACATTCACTTATAAGAAGGGTAAACCAATTAAGAGCATAGGAATGCTGGATCAATAGTACATCAGATGTTATAGAATCTATTGCAGAAATGATATAGACCCTTCACGTACACTTAGAGGGATAAAGCAAGAAAGTGAGTTGGTAAGGGTGAAAGACCCTTCTCCCATAACATTACAACCACCCTTAGAAGGGATAACCAAAGAGTGGGACTAGCAATGCAATGGTTATGCCATATTCATTCCCCACACCCTTATCTAACTACAAAGCAAGATAAGGGAATAGAAAAGGATGAGCATACACATCTCATATTACAAAGATCCGGGACAACGGGAAGGAATCATTTAAGTAGACCTTAGAAAACAACAAAGATAGATAAGGCAATAGAAATGCAAGAGAACTGTTACCTGGCATTCAATAAGCCTTATCAAAGCCAAGGGATAAAGAGGCAATATCAATGCATAAGGGAATAAGAGTCTTTATCTTAGGGTTATGCATAATCAACCACATCTCCCTTACTTGCTATTAGTACTTATATAGTATACTTTTCACTGCTACTGCGACTAGATCAACTATTACCGCTTCTGATACTAAAGAATTACCTTCCGTTAAAGATTCCGATTCCGATACTGATGATGGAATGCTTTATAAGCCCTACCTTACTTCCATTCTTCTTCTGTTACGGCCTATGCCATTACTGCTTTCCATAGAACTCAGTAACTCAGGACTCAAGAAAAGAACTCCTAAGGAACTCCATTATACTCTTACGGACAATCCACTTGCCAAGAGTGACGGATTCAGTCTAGGCTGAGCTCAGTCTTCCTGCAAGAAAAGTAGTGGTCGTGCAAGAGACAGGCTATTGTGTTTTCCTTGGCTCATCATTGATCTCTTGGAAAAGCAAGAAAGAAGAAACTGTATCCAAGTCCAGCACAGAAGAAGCCGAGTACCGTGCCATGTCTTCTGTTGAGTCATTTTTTGCTTTGCTTATCGCTTTAGAAGAGTAGTCGCACAGTGAAGTCGAGCGTTAGAAACGTCTTGCCCAAGTGAAAGAAGGACAGGGAACCCAACCCAAGTTTCAGAGGGGAAGGGCTGTTCTGACGAGTCCTCGGTAAGAACTTATGGAGATGGAGCCCACGGTTTAAGAATTCCTAAAGAAAGATCCCTTGCGCCATCCCACTGCCAAAGAGAAGACAGCCTAGCGCTACTGCTACTAGACAAGAAGAGCTAACAGCTAATACATTCTTATCTCTCCTAGTGATCTACGACAATCCCCAGAGCAGGAATGAAAACCTTTCTTGGGGGATCGGATCAACCAAAGCCCATTCGCCTAGCAAGAGGAAGGAAAAAGGTTTGTTCTCTAATGTGATATATAAGTAAGTTATTCCAGCTTGCTTGAAAACCTCGTTATTACAGAGCGGTGGCTCTTGAACATTTTACAGAGATAGGAAACTGCCATGCAGTTTAAGTGGTCCTATGCAACTCTCCCTATGCTTAATCTCTTCAATAATTGCAGACACCCTATCTTTAGGTTTCAGTTTCATTTTATCTTTTCCATCTCCATTTTCTCCCATTTCAACTATTTATTGTGATAAAAACTTGAATAACTCCCACACTTGAACAGGAAAACATCTTCACTTAAAATCGGGAGCCGGGAGGGCGGCGAAGCCAGTCTTGTGGAGCACCTTCCTTCAGTTAAGGTGTGAGCTAGGTATGTGTCTGGCGCTGGAAAGCCTTAGAGAGCAGCTTTGTCTTAAGCATAGAGCTGGGAAGGGCCATCTTAGGAAGCGGATCTCTTTGCTGAGGAAGGCCATATCCTAAGAAGCACTGAATTAGACCCCTCGGCCCTAAAGGCTGAAGGGGCCCTTGCTTCAAAAAGATCATGTTGCACGCTTTGGAGCGAAGAATTTTGTAGATAACGAGCATGATAAAAAAAAAAAGAAGTTCGCAGATGCATTGGCAACACTTGCCTCCATGAGAAAGATTCGTGAGGGAGTGAAAGTCCGCCCAATCACCATAGAACAAAGAAGCAGCCCGGTATATTGCAACCTAATAGAAATAGTTGAGTTTACTCCCGGCATGTTCAATAGTGATATTTAGGCCATTGAAAGAGCACCCGATGGTAAACCATGGTTTACTGACATCAGGGAATATATTGAACACCAAATGTATCCCGAACATGAACGGAAAATGATAAGAAGACAATCAGGAGGTTGGCAATGTAATTCGTTGTGTGTGGGGGCGATCTCTATAAAAGCTCCTACGATGGGATTCTACTTTTATGTGTGAAAGAGGAAAAATCGGTTCACGTCTTTCAATGCCTTAAGTTCTTCCCCGCTTCTCTGGCGCGGTAGGAGCTTTATTTGCTGTCTTTTTGCTATCGCGCAGTCTTCCTTCATGCCTCATTTTGGCATAGCTGTCCGCAAACTGAACAGGACTGTATCCGCGCGCCTACCCCTACCTTCTATCAACAGAAATTTACAAAAAACAAACCAAAGGCGTCAGAAAAAAGTAGGAACCGTCCCTGCACATCCGAAGCGAGTGATCTTGCTAAACCCTTAGTTGCGCCCCCTTGGCTAAAAGTTTGCTACTGCATGCGGCCTACTTCTGCTTTTTCTACTAAAAAAGTGTTTGAGTGCATGATATAGTGCGGGGGTGGAAATAGTGCTTCGTTTTAGTGCTGCTTTAGTGAAGGCAATTGAGCCTGTTAGCGGCCGCTACAATTGTAGCGATAGTCGGGCAGCAAGCGCTGGTCCTAGCCCGGCAGCAGTCCTTTTCTCATCCTTTCACATCGAGCGACAAACTGATGGAAGCCCGATTTTTTAGTAGAAAATCAACGCATTGAAGGCCTGGGCTTATTTACCTGTAGTTGAAGATGCTAGAGCTATTGAATAAAGAGTGGATTCAGATGATAAGCTTTCTGCGTCTTTGCCTGCAACTCGAGCTAGAGCACTAACTTCATTTACATGGGAATTCGATCCTCTAAGACTGCGAGAAAGGCAACATTTTCTGTTCTTGAAGTGACATATTCAACTATTGAATTAGTTTCCTCAACTATATCAGTTCCGGCTACTATAACTAATGCATTTCCTGTTGTTTAAACTCTTTCTTTCCCAGCAGAAGAGGAATATGAAGCAGGAGCTCTAGCCGAAAGAACTCAAATTCCCTCTCTTCTCTTAATGAAGAAAGCTTTCCAGATGATGTAAATGAACCCTCTGAAACTCCGGGTTTAACAGCTGAAGGAATAGCCGGAGTTAAAGAAATAGTAGCATCTGCTCGTCTAAGACCGGGATATTCAATCATTCTAGTTGCGAAAGTAGTTGAAGATGGAAAGGATTGACTTGATGCTAGATCCTTTGTAAAGGCATCATTTCTTGGTCTTGGAATGGCATCACCCTCTTTTTCTGATGGCATGCTTTCCCCTTTGACTTGCAACTTGACTTCCGGGACTCCTACTGCTGTTGTCAAGGCATAATGACCTGAATCCGATCGATTGGATGAGTCTTTCTGGTAGGTATCCTGAATTCCGATTCCAATTAGCCTAGAAAAGATGGAGTGTAATTCACAGTACTTTTTTCTGATGGAATGGTTGAAGCTTCTAAAGCTACTTCTTCTCCTATTGAAGGTGATTTTACTTCCGTTTATGATGTATCGGATAGTTATGATGTTGTTTCAGCTTCCGATACTGCTGTTGATGCTAGAACAGCTACTATTGACTTTACAGTACTATCAATAATAAGTTCTTTCGTATTCCTTCTGATGTATCGGAATGCCTCCCATTAGGAGAAGTTGGATCAGAAACTTAATGTATTGAAGAAGCAGGTTAACAACCCGCACTTTCTTTCCCTGGAGATGGGATTACCGGCTTAATTTCCTTCCCACTCCGAGGCAGATTGATCTGGATCCCTGGGAACAGGTCTTAGAGAAGTAGATGGCTCGGCTCCACTGGGGGATGATAAACTATATGCGGAGCTAGAGGCTTGTACTTGGCTCACCGTCAGAGGGATGGAAAGTAGATTGCTTGGTTGAGTTCTCCCACATAGCGTCAAGGAATCGAAGCAATCCTGAGATCGTATGGCATAGCGCAAAGTCGACATCTTCGTGATTCTAGGTCAGAAAATGCCCCTTTAGCCCACTCTCTTTTTACATAGCCAACTAGTTGGTGTACTCTCCCTCGACGCTGACCCGATAGAAGTCAAGCCCTTTGTCTCAAAAAGAATGGTATCGATCTTCTTCTTTCTTAGCATTATTGTAAACAATTTGATCCTAGTCGTCTTGCGTGGAAGGAGCCAGATGACAGAGACTCTTCTTTTCTCACCCTCAATATATAAGTCTAGTCAACAATCATTCCTTTAGTTCCATTCGTTCGCTTTAAAGCACGAGCTGCGAGAATCTATCCCCTTTCTTACCGGAAGTGACATAAAAATCTCCATTAAAGGAATATTGGACAATGGGGATATTTAGCTAAAGGTGCGGATCAGTTTAAGTAGAAACTTTTTTTCGATATCTGGTTTAAAATCCGTCAGTCTCTGTCTTTTCTCCCTCATCCCCTACTTTAATTGGACTTGAAGCTAGTATTGAATAAGCTGTACTTTCATTTACAGCTACTAGGCTAATAACTAGTTCCTGCTACTCTAGTTGTAAATGAAACTGTTGAGGTATCTTAGCTTAGAGCTGGAAATTCTCTCTTTAAAGTCTCATTTGTGACTTTGTTTTGTTTGAGAAAGATATGTTTGAGTGGGCTAAATCAATAGGTGCCGGAGGCCGCTCTGTCATTGTCTGATTTCTGGTTGTCTGATCACAGTAGAAATTATGTATCTACTTATAGTTTTTTTGCCCCTTCTCGGTAGTTCCGTAGCAGGTTTTTTAGGAAAGTGGTTCAGGTAGCTCAGCTGGTTAGAGCAAAGGACTGAAAATCCTTGTGTCAGTGGTTCGAATTGGATGTTGAGGTACTGTACTATGGGAAGTCTGAAATTTGTGATTTGCCCGTTCCTAGTCGTCATGGGAAAGAAAGGCAGAAATAAGAAAGATATCCCGCAGATAATCTCTTTCTTACCTTTTTAAAAAAGAGAAAATGAATCGAGTTCCATTTTTTCGTCTGGCCATTCTCGTTAGCTTATCTCTTCTTTCTTCTTTTTTCTGTATTTGTGTTTTTGGGTGGGATCCTTTCTTTATTATTCAGAAGGCAATATGCGCCGTGGGAAAAAGGATAGTGTCTTCTTTTTTTAGTGGGTCGGCCTCATTAGTGCTAGGCATAGTCTTGGGAGTGCTCTTCCATTCCGACACCCTGGGAATGGGAATGATGCCTCAAGGGGAAGCTGGCGCTGGTCTACAGGAAGAGGGCCAGTCGTCCTCGGGCTCGAATCAGCCTGCAAATCCGGATCCTGTGCTAAGAGAGAGGATTCCCAATCCGCTACTATTGGACAGAAACGAAGAAGCTTTAGGAGTAATTCAAAGTGAATTCCGACGCGTCTGTTTAGATCCGTTGGTACGGCAGCATTTTGTTAATCTAAATTTTGATGAACTGGATTACAAGAAGTTGGTGAAACCCATGGTAGGGGGCTATCCATTCAATATTCAGCATCAAGAATGCTTGGATTTGCTGACCGAAAGATTTGTGAGTGGAAAGCGAACCGACATTAGCTACATTCGGGGGGAAATTATTAATTTCTTAAATCGCGTCTACCCCGAGAATTATATTCCGTAGCAATTTTGGCTCTTATATATCTGTAGTTGGGATTTGTTCTTTCTTCGCCCCTATCTATCGTCGTAGAAGCTGTTCCTAGGAAAGATTATGGTTCTTGGGTATCCAATCAATTAATTCCCGCTTAAGCAGAAAGAAGAGAACTACGTTTGACTTGACGCTCTAAAGTCTGTATCTTGCCTCTAGTCTTTTACTTAATCGTATTCGACTTCTTTCGCAGATCTGTTATTTCTTATTCATTTCTTTCCATTAGCTCTTCAAGCTTCCTATCTTTCTATTCCTTCTTGAGCTTCAGTTGGTGTAATAGTCCCACCCCAGGAGGGTAGAATTCCTCTCAAACCTTTCACTTTTTCTTTTTGTCTGTTAGCTGCGCTTTCTATCCTTACCTTATTAGCCGTAAGGGGAGCCCTCTTATATTTATATGGAACAAACCCAATATCCTGCGTACCATTCTCTTCTTCTTACTTCGGTTTTTTCTGTTTTTATGCACCGATATTTGCTCTCGCAACATTCGCTGCCAACGACCGTGAGGGTTACGGTTAAGGCTATGATGGCTGCGATCCATGTTCATAGCATAGCACTGGCTGAATTATAACTGAACTGTCCTTCTTTTGAAGGCGTGCCCTTGTGCTTGGCGACGTGTCTTAGAATGCACGTTTTCTGTCTTATACACTATTTTTGCTTTGATAGTGTACAGGGCAGTTCTAACGGTTCTATACACTTACACGTTTGGATGTTTCCCTAATGGGTACATCACTAATTGGTATGTTTCATGGTTAAGTTGAGCTCTTGGTTTTCCTTGGTGCTCCTTAATAGTATCTCTAATTCTGAGTTCTTCGGAATTAGGGATCCATTGATTCGGGTGTGATTTTAGTGCGAGGAACCGCTCATGTCATAGCGCATGGCACTACTCCGTGGGATCCACTTGCTTTCACTGGAACCTTCCTCGTCTATGTTGGAAGGCATGTTTATACCATGTTTATAACTACCCTTCAAACACTCTGGTCCAGTTCTATTAATTTAGGCTGGTTCCATTGTCTTTGTCGGGAAAGCTTAGTTATGAATCTATTGTCCTCTTTATTGAGGTTAATGGTAGTGATTCATCTGTAAACTCCTTAGTACCTTTTCGGTGTTAAGTTGATTATAGAAGATGTGTACCCATGACCACCCTTATAACTTTAATGGGATGGTGGGTGTTTTACATCAATCCTTGTCTGTGTCTCTCAGGTGTCACAAAAGAATGACACTACATTCCAATGCTAATATATTAGATGTTCATAAGATTAGGAGATTTCGTAGCATGGGTCTGCATTTCATCCATTTCGGCATGTTGCAAGTAGGCATTAGACCTCTCACTAGGAAAGGTCTTAATACATCTGCATTGGTTTGTGCATTAGACACTCGTCATCACAGTTTCAAGGATGCTCTTCTAGGGGCCGTGCAAGCACCCTTGCATGATGGTCCGATTTACTTCATTCAATGTCTATCCCAACTTCACTTGTTCCTTATCCGACCCCCATTTAAACCGTTCATTAAGATTGAATGACAAAACCCATGGTGAGTCAACCGATAGATCAAAGAGTCACAAACCTTGCTGCCACCTAATCGATGAATCTTGTCCTGTGGCTTTAGCCCGCTTCTTGTTACCTTGTTACTAAACAAATTGCGTGCGTATAGAATGGGATCAAAACCAGTGGGTCGGTTCTCTCCCGAGTCTCATTAGTGGGTTGTAACCACAGACTTTTTTGAAAAAAAAAGAAAGGCAGGCAGCTTTGCCGAGTTTCAGAGGTGACGGAGGTCAAAAAAGGAGTTCAATCGCTCTCACATAAATACGGAGTTCAGCCGTAAACAAAAAGTTTAGATTAGTTCTCAAAGTCGATTGATTGAGGGATGAAAACCAGTTGCTTAGGTTAGGACTCCCATTCGATTCGATCTCTCATCAGTCATTGAATCGGGAGATACCTCAGAACCGGCTCGAATAACATTCATAGCATTCCATTCGACGATATTTAATCGAACAGAGAAGTCTTACCTGCTAACAAAGAACCGACAAAGTTCGCTGCTTAAGGCACGGCCGGGACTTTCCCCTTCGGATACAGCAAAAAACTAGATAAGTTCACTTTCAAACGGAAAGCGAAATACAGGCAGCAGCGCCAGTCGCTAAAAGAGAGAGTGAGACCCGAAAGAGGGAAAGAATCTTTCCTTTCGTCTCATACTCAACGATTCAGCCGAGAAGATTCGGGCACAAGAGGGGACGCTCAGTCAGACTTTCCACGTGGCAATTAACTCTTTCCTATCCGAAAGCAAAGCTCAACATACGTGCCATTTAGTAGAAAAAAAGGGATCTCGCCGAACAGTGGAACCATGAAAGAAAGTAGAGCTGAAATCTCGTGCCAAAGTGGCACACATATGCTTCCAAATGCGATTTCATGTCCGGGCTGCTTACCGGCGGAGTGCATGGTATAGGTATGATTAGGTGCTTTGACGTCGCTATCGCGCCAGTCCATACGCGAAAGCCTAAGATCAACTCCATCCACCGGAACAAGGATTTTTAGCCATGCCCCCCTGGCTCATGTGGAAAGTCCGAGCTGTATGATAAAAATAAAACGAGGAGGAGGATCTAGGAAGCGAGTGAACAATGGTCTGTGCCAGACAATGAAGTCCAAAGAGCGAAACCCAATACTAAATCCAAGCTGCAAAGGCCTTTCCTTCACTTTAACTTAATTCCCATCACGGAATTCAACTTACAGCCGAACCTCAACGCCGCCCGAGGCCCCCTCGTGGGATAATCATCCAAGGGGAAGGAAGAGGTGAAATTCCTTGCCAACCTTTCTTTATTGGCCCAGCCTTCAACCATTAACCTCTCCTCTGTGCACCCTCCCTGGTGTCTGTCGGATTGATCTTTCCTCCAGAAATTCTCTTCCTTCTATCCCACTTAGGATAAACTGATAATCTCTATTTACTAGTAAGCAATGAACACTAACTTAAACTCGAAGCATTTGAGTTGAGAAAAGAAGGTTCCAACTTCTAAGCCAATCGATCGATGCAACAAAGAGTCTGTTTTGAGCTATAGTGTAGGAGCACTGATCTGTACTTCTGGAGAAGAAATACAATCTGTGAAAAAGAAAGAATCGAGAGAATCTCTACCTCTTCTTTTTTTCATCAAAGAAATGGATAGGCTTCTCAAAGGTGAGGATAGTTAGAAAGGAGATTTCGCAGAACAGAAGGAATGAGGTAGACTGATTAAGCGGCACCTGCCGTGAGATCTAGTTACTACTGACTGATCATTAACCAAACTGAAACCGGAGCGAAGCCTATCAACAAAACAGGGCGGAGCCTACCAAAGTAAGTGGGCCGCCTACCGAAGTAACTAAAGGCGGATTCACCTAGCGCTGCCTAGGGAAAGACGACCAAGCCGAGTAGCGACAGGTCATCTATTGAAAGAGGAGGGTGTAAATCTGCTACCACCGAGACTAGAGGCATGATTAGGTAGTTACTATAAGG